>CATQJL010000112.1:35033224-35469369 GCA_958299035.1 Cylicocyclus nassatus
TAACACGTTGATGACCGCGCCATTTTGGGCGAAACTCCCACTAACGTCCTTCGCGCATTTGGCCCGTGCATACGCGCAGATGCACGAGAACATTATGTGCGAGTCTTTTTGACAGTTATTCATGAAACATGCGAACTTTGTTCAGAAATACAGGTATATCACAGTGCCCTACCATGACTTACACAAATCAAGGTTTTTGCATGATTTTACCTCCAATAAACCATGCAATGGCTATATCTGAGGAATCCCTCTTCGAGAAAAGCGCTGTAATACCAGGTGTTTCTTGCCTGATTCATCCTTGTTCGATTTCAAAACAGCTATACAGAGTTCTCACCTTCTCGGAGAAACGTAATTAGCATGTATTGAATACATCAAAAACGGACTGGTTGCCCAATTTTGCGAACAAAACTTCCGAACAGCTGCCGCGATGCCTTGTGTTCTGTAAGACAATCAGACCACTAGTAGTATTACTGCATAGAAGTTACCTTAAAACTTTTCGTTTGCAAAAAAACTAGCGTGCATATGCGCGGATGCACGAAAATGCTAAACGGGAGTCAGGGCGTGCATATATGCGGATACACAAGGTCGTCAACGTGTTAAAACTAAACAAATAGCACACCTATAGAAACTGGACGCATCCAAAGTCAGAAAAAGTCCCACCGCGAGGAAACTTTGGTGAACCATGGTTCGACTGCAAGAGGGGAACGCACCAGTAAACCAATTTACGGCAAAAGTTAATAACAACAATGGACACAAGTATGATACATGGGATCGAACTGTATACTGGCGGCAACAGGAAGGAAAAGCAAGGAAGATGAAAAGCTTAGCGAGTGCGCTCAGTATAGTAAAATCTGAGACCGAGACGAGGATGCCATCCTGTTAGATACAGAGTACTCCCTAACCATGATATGGAAAAAAACAGATTTTCTATGAGTAGGTCAACCACCCACAACTTTCGCAAATTAATTTCTGCTGAGGTTATTTGATTTGAAAAACTGAAAGGGTCCTCTTCTGGTGTGAAATGAAGACGCTTTACCTTGAGAAACGTCAATTCTTTTCCAGCAAGACCATATTACTCATCCGCTTTGCTTTTTTAGCAAAAGTAGTCTTCAGTTGTACCTCTTGAAAAAAAATTGCATCAATATGAAACCTGATGCGCGAAACTTCTTTGAAGTAGTTTTCTAGAAAGGCATCAAACCTTCTCTTGCAAAGAGAAAGTTACCCATTCTTTACTTTCATGTTTTCGAAGATTTTTTCCAAAGGGGAAAGAAGTAGTCCTCTGAGTCAGTGTCTTACCGTAGAAAGCGTCAAGCCTTCTTTTTCGGCGAGATTCAAGTTACTCACGCGGTCCTCCCTCTGTGAGCATAGTTAGATTCTAGCAGTTAGACATCGCGGATTAGAGTCAGTTTTACTGTCAAGTTTGGTATTTGCGAGACAGAAATTTTCGAAGCGTCCGACCTTTTCTCTAACAAACAAAAGACTCGAACAGTGAAGATTAGCGGACAATGTGTGGGTCAGCAATCAAACTTGACTTTCACCATACGCCCGGTAGTCTAGAGACAGAGTGTCAAAAGTGAACGCACCTCTTTAAAAATTGAAGGTTGTCTAAAGAAAGCTAGAGAAGAGAAAGAGATGTAGGCTTAGCAAGAACAAAAGAAGCTGTGTAACTATAAGACTGGGTAAACTGCAATAAATTTGAAATTTTTCCTTTGGCGATATTTCGAACAGGCTTCAATAATCTCTGGATCACAATTCGGGAAAGATGAGAAACGGCTAAGTTGTTTTCTGCACTTGTTTTAACGGAATCAAAGTTTTTGAAGTAGTCAAAGGGGCGTGACCATTAACATTAACAGCTCCGTCATCGACACTTCATAAAATTTCGTCAGGCCGTTTTCGGTGTCCTGCGAAGTCTGTAGATCATCTCCTTAACGGGGCCGTCGAGCGTTGCAAGGACCCTTCTTTAATGCGTAAGGGGCTATCTGTCCCTCTCCGGGAAAAATTTTGGTCTAATCACCCAGTTGTTTGAAAATACAGTCGAGCATAATTACTTTTTGTGTTTGTTGTTCTATACTATAAATAAGTAGTAATTTCAGTAGTGTTCTGTCTTTTCAAAAAAAAAATACTATTTTTGAGTAGGGATTTAGTGTCTAGAGCTAATTTGGGTGGGGTTTAGGGGCATAATTGAGGTTTAGAGCTTAATTAGGCTAGCAGCATTCCAGA
Organism: Cylicocyclus nassatus; assembly: GCA_958299035.1. Classification (NCBI taxonomy): domain Eukaryota; kingdom Metazoa; phylum Nematoda; class Chromadorea; order Rhabditida; family Strongylidae; genus Cylicocyclus; species Cylicocyclus nassatus. The sequence goes on from CATQJL010000112.1 coordinate 35,035,445, forward strand.
ATAGGCTTTCCTGGACTTACGATGAACGAAGTTCGGTGGCTTCCAGTGAACGAATTCCGTACCGCCGCTGGGGAGACTCCGGCCGTTACCGAATCGGTCCCCCGGATGGATCCGGCCCGTTGTGTGAGTACGCACTCATTGTAGAGATGAGGAGAAAAAAGAAGACCATTTAGTTTCCTACATGCTAAGCTAGGTCCTCAAAAATCTGCAACGTCGCAGAAGAATTTGATTTCGTCAGTTCATATAATTTAAGACCTGCTCTTAACAGTCGAAAATTTGTATTGTAATTTCTGCGAGAAGTCATAATTTTCGAGCTAACAACTAAAAACTCTCAAACTGATTAATTCATCGTTTTTGTTAAGAATTATAACTTTTCGCAAAGATATAAAAAGGCTCATTTTTTTTCTTGAGAGTAGGAAACTTATTTACCAATGATTTCTGATTTTTCTCACACGTTCAGACCTAAATTGAAACGAACAAAGTTTAAATCGTCTTCTTTTTTCGTTTTTATCTCTGCCATGAGTGCATGGTAAATGCTTATCGATACATAATCATAAAGAAGGAGACTTCTACTTTTTGATAAGATTATAAAAAAGCAAATCCGTCTAGATGGCGAAAACTTACAAACTTCAAAAATTGAAACGACAAGCTTTTGAGACAACTCAATACAACATGATTTCCAGTTAATTCAAGTGAGTGCAAAGTGAGTGCATGATCTCCACAGCCTTACATCCAACATCACTCGAACTGAAAATGTCTCAAAATTTTGATAGCAGTCGTCATTGTAAGATTAGGTCTGCAAGTTAAAGTGAAAGTCTATAAACTGCGCATTTGTGAACGGCGGTTTTTAAACTACAATTCTCCAAAAGCACTAGCTAGCATACCCGGCTCCGACCGCACCTGTCAACACACTATCTCAGACAGTCGCCGAGGGCAGGCGCACAACCGGAAAGTGCACGTTGCTGACATTCCACACTCTGCTTACGGAAGTTTAGAGAACCGTTCATGATTTTTACATGCTAACTTTTTTTCGCTCTGGTCTCCGGAAAAATAGCTGCTATGTGGTTGAGGCGGTCTGGCGGAAACTCGTAGCTCCTTTTCTAAAATACAAAGGGCAGGGGCGAGAGTTCAGCCATCTGTTCTCCGATGCCCGCCTACCCCCGGGCGACTGTGTGTGATGTTAACCATCACCATTCTTATTTCTGTGCAACATTACGCTATACCACTTCTATGTACCTTTGTTCCCTGTCCCCATAATGCCCTTGTAATCGCCATGCTCACATTCTTTGTACCATCTCCCAGCTCGTCATGCCAAACTTCGCAGAGAACCGATAAAATCGACAAAAATGGGTATTTTTCAAGCAGTGCTACCAGGGCTGGCACGAGCTGGCACCAGGGAATTTTCAAAGCGAAGTCCCCCTTGAAATTTGCTAATTTTTACGAAGTCCCCCTTGACTTTTGGGAATTTTTACGAAGTCCCCTTTGATTCTCAACGATATCCCCTCTGAAATCCTAAAAAAACCCCCAAAAACGAAACGTCGACTAAAAAAAAGGTCGCCGTCGCCAATTTTGCGTATCTCTTCGCCCACAAAAACGAAACCCCTTTGCTTTTTGCTCCAAAAACGATATCCAGCTTGCCCCGTGCCAGCTGGTGCCAGGCCCTGAGTGCTACATTCATTACCATCGTACTGGCTTACCTTCCCTGCCCCCCCCCCATTCCAACTTCCAGTCTCGTAGCCCAAAATTTGCAGAAGATTGCTCAAATTAATTGCGGCAGTTGATGATTGTAAAAGTTGATAATGCATTGTTCAGCAAGCTCATTTACTCCCCGTGCCAACTCCCCGTGCCAACTTCTACCCCCTACCCCCTACTTCAAAGTCTGCATGAAATCGATGGAATCGTTAAAAGTCACTATTTTAAAAACTAATGTTGTTCGCAATCAGCATGTTGCCCCCCCCCCTTCCTTTTGTACAAAGGATGCCTAGAGTTTTTTGACAGAGGGCAGAAGGTACTTTGAAAGTTGGACATGCCACCAAATCTGTTTTACGCAACGTAGATGATGGCCTACATTTGGACTTGCCCAATCGCATTTATAACACCACCAGTGCGTCACCTCTGCTTCGTAGAGGTTCACACTAGCTCTACTATTTATCCCTTCTCCTCCCCGCTTCATGATCGCTTTAAACCTCACCGCTGCTGACTTTTACAATGAATCGTAAACAACCATTCACTCCTTGTGCTTTTCCATGTAAGACGTTAACTTTGAGAGGAGCAATTTTTTTGAAAAAGAACAGATGCTAATATGAATTAGTCACCGGATTTATTTTATCTTGTTAGTCGCCATAAGGAGATAGTCACTGTGGGCTATATCTGGGCAATGCTTATCCTTATGGTTGGTTCATCACCTTGGAAAGAGTCTGATTACCGTCCCAATTATGCGAGCAAACATGCGTGGATCCGTTCAACACCTGATTTTTGGGAGATTCGCGTATCGAACCCTCTCGTCCTATGCATAGTGGACCTAAATGCTGCTACCGTATGCTGTGCAAAATTGTAGGTCGAGACGTTGGCTGCAACTCGCTCTAAGAATTTCGTGGACAGACATACACACACAAAGACGCTTAATAGCTGTGAAACCATCAATAAAAATACAGACGGAACGGTACTCTGGAACAGACTGCCCAAGATTAGCATGAACTTGCTATAAACAGCATGACGTTTATCTCGCTTTCAATGGTGCTTTCACAGGGTTTTCTCGATTAAAAGGTAAGTGGAGCATACATTTCCTCAAGATTCAATTGTTATTCTCTTTCTTCCAGAAGTAGAATGCCACAATACCGTAGGCTGTGCAAAATTGTAGGTCGAGATGTTGGCTGCAACTCGCTCTAACACAATTTTTGTTAATAATTCTGACCTTTAAAAGCGGGATCGTTTGTCACGAATATCGTCATATTCAGGGCTCGGCAAAGGTGGCTTATAAGCAAGCTGGATATCGTATTTGGGACAAAAGCAAAGGGGTTTCGTCTTTTGTGGCCGAAAAGACACAAAATTTGCGACGTTTTTTTTGATTGCCGTTTCGTTTGAAGATTTTTCGGGGTTATGGTCTAGGCTCAAAGAAAAGTCAAGGGGGACTTGTACTTTTTGCACTTTCAACTAGCCTCGTACCTAGCCCTGTCATGTTTCTACTCCAAAGCGCCAGCTTTCATGCGACTGCGCCCAGAATGGCAGAGAATTGAAGGAGCCCGGATTTGTGGAAGATTTTGCTTGCGGACCTCATCTGACGCACCGATTGAGAGAACCGTAGTTGCTTTTCACGCTACGGTCTCTGTTTCCTTGAGCAGACTGGGCATGCTTTCAGACTTCAACGAGTACTATCGTCTTGGCTCTAGAATTCCAAAAATTCTTTCAGTTGGTGAGCATCCATAGGTAAAATTTTGTTTATTGTTAGCTCCAAAATCTCCACCCGCACTGTGCAACTAGGTTGGCCCTTACAGAAATGCGTGGCCGCATGAACTCAAATCACAGACTATGTATAGCTTTAAATAGGGGTTTACGATTATGATAACTCCTTGGCTACTTTCAATAAACTTGCTTTCACCTTGTTGTAGGGTTACTGTAAGTTAAGGAAAAATCACACATTTTATCATTTAGTTGCCATTATCTTCTACAGTGAAGAATTTCGTGATTAACTCTACAGCGAACACTCTACGAAAACACTTCACCATGCTTTCCGTTGAAATCCTTTGCAATTCGTGATGAATTACATTTTCATGAACACACTAACATGGAGAAACTCGCTCACCGTCTACCTACCGCATCCCGATTTATTACTCTGACTTTGTATTTAGGGTTGTCTTATTAAACTGTATCCACTCGTTGATTTCAAATCTGTTTGTACTACAAGAGGGTATCGTCAAATCCGGTACATTCAGCCAATAAGACGAATTCCTCAATCGTGAATCCGATTAACCGAAGAAAACTGCACAAAGAAAACCCGTTTTCCGTACTGACTGTTCAAAAAGGAAACAGAACCTCAAACTTACGTATGAATCAATTCAATTCAAAATTTGTTTATGCAACATCAAATCATTAGGCATAAATTTGTACATGATATGACAAACCTAGATCACCTAGAAATATTTACATACATATCGACAACGCTGTCGATGTAATAATGATGAGCATGCGAGAACAACTTGAAAGTGATTAAAGAAGAAGATTTGAGAGAATATCCCGTTTTGTTGATGTCCACGTAAGCAGAGCCCGTACAAGGACTCAAACCTCAGGACGGTCTGTGACAAAGCTTTTCTCAGGAGCAATCTGAATCTTTCGTTTTTACTTATTATACTGTAATTGTAAGTGATGTAAGCTCACCCTTCCATTTTTTTGCTTTGCTGCCCTAGCCGCATTTTGTTGCGCTTTTGCTTGAGCTGCAGCTCCTAAAAATCCACTTCGAATCTTTTCCAAAACTATGAAGTTGAAAATGTTACCTTTTGGCCGAAAAGCCCATCTGATGGAATCGGCCATGATTAGTATTGCTGGAAGGAACAAAAGCCCATGCAAGTTGCAGAGGACCACGCACAATACCATTGTTTTTACAAATACCTAAAACATTTCAATAATTGCAGACAACCCGAGAAATCCATGATGTTAATTGTTGCTCAAATAAACTTAAACATCAGAGCTCGGCACGGTGGCTTATAAGCAAGCTGGATATAGTTTTTGGGACAAAAAGCAAAGGAAGTTTCTTTTTTGTAGCCGAAAATACACAAAATTTGCGGCTTTCTTTAGTCGATGTTTCGTTTTTTGGAGATTTTCAGAGAATATGGTCTAGGGTCAAAGGGAACTTTCTTTGTGCATTTTCAGCTAGCCACCTTGTGCCGAGCCCTGCTTAAACATTATGATAAGCTTGAGTTGTTGGCGCACAAACTCTTTTTCAAAATATTTTTCAAGCAGGTCCAGGGTTACCAAGTGTTGTCGTGCCAGCGTCGTGCCGTGAAGCGTTGCAAGAGCTCCGTTTTGTTGATCGATTGGTGCTGGCACGGGTCATTCAAGACGCAGCTTCATTTCAAAATAGCGCAGGGAAGTTAGATGCAGTTGTTTCCCTCGTAACAACATCGCAAACTTTCCAAATTTAATTCCTTTTTTTTCTGTTTGAACTGCTTTCTTGAAGTGTAAGTCCGCCAGATAAAAAGTAGCAAAGCAAAGACCATATTTTTCAGAGTCAAAAGTTTGCATATAATGCTACAAAGACTACCTGAGCCATGTACAGATTGACGAACAGCAAACTGCAGACACAGAGTATGGTGCTGAGCGCGGCTTGTACAGCAGGAAAGGCTACAGACGACAGACAATTGGCTAATCTGTCAGCTGGCCTTGATGCCGGTCCTTCTTGTATAGCTAAAGAGATAGTAGTTATCACAAGAAACAAGGAAAAAAGTAGCCAATCTGGAGTGAATTGACTTTAGAGGTTTACATGTAGGCTGCCATAGTTCATATATAAAATCGTGACGACGGATTTTACTGCGTACTTTGCGCTCGCATGAGCATAAAACGCTCATACAATAAGGCATCACCTCAATGTTTAGCTCTGCCACTTCCAGTGTCCAAGTAATATTATACGTAAGCATAAAAACCATTCGACTAGAGATGAAGATCAAGAAAATGCGATTTCCCGAAGTGGCGTGCGTGTCACGCGCGGTCGCGCCATCGTCACAATTTTTCAAATGCCCTGTACCTTGATTTGATCAGAAGTGTTACACTGGACGCCACTTCAGCACAATTCTTGATGGTCCCTCAGCTTAGGCAACATTGTAAAGCTTATCTTCTTATACCAGTGACAGCCCTAGAGATTTTTGGGGTGGATGGGGAACAAAACAATAATTACATGAATAAACATGGCGCTAAGGGGCGCTTTAAAAATTTTCGGATGCTTCCCATTTCAACAAGCTTGTAATTCTGATTTAAAAAATTCGCAATGCTCAACAAAGACTACAAGTCTACTATGAGTTTATGCTATACAAAAGTATTTTGATAATTTAACACATTGACGACCATGCAGATTCTTAGTCGTAGGCCCTCTGGGAGCAAGGCCTTTTACGGACCAACCCACATTTGACTATAATTACGCATACTCTACCACCCTCAGTACACCCACAGTAAATCTGAAAGGCTGACAAAGAAGGTAGAGGTCATCCCCAGATTCAGTGCAAAAGAAAGCTCATGGAATGAGTATATCCTAAGATAGTAGCCATTTCATTAAAAAATTCAAGCTTTGGCACACATGGTGTGTCAAGCGGTCCCACACGGTAGTCATTGCTTGACACACCATGTGTGTCAAGCGGTCGTCAATGTGTTAAAGAAAAAAGGCAGCGTTCCATAATTGCTGTATACCGCTTCGGTTTTCCAACTTATTCTCTAGGGAACAGATAAACAGACGAATTAGCATCCAGTAAAGAACAGAATAGACCAAAGCGTCATTTGAAGTAGCATTCAATACAAAACATCTCTCTCTGGGATTCAGTGAATTTTACACCACTACTCTCTACACTTCGCTATTAAAAGTCTTGAGAAGCAGATCGGTTGACGGGACCTTCTAAAATGCCTCAGCAAAGCTGAAACGTTATGTCATTCTTATTGTTATAAGACAACATAAAGTGCAGCAAACTGTGTACGTAAAGATCAAAGCTGCTGATCTATTGCAGCAGATAAAAAGCAGTAAGTTGCCTAGATTTCAAGTTTTTTTGCCGTATGGCAATACCTGCAAATACTTACAGGCTTGATAGTAATGGTAGGACACATGCGCTGGTATGTCGACTGAGAAACCGATGGAGATGATGGTAGCAGCCATAGTAATGGGATCGAGGTCCACTCCCCACCATGACAGTATACCAAGGATTCCTGAACATTTCAAATTCAATTAAAAAAATTCTCAGCCTTCTTTATTACCTGCACAAATGGAGAGCACTGAAAGACTTGCTATGGCGACAGTGAAGAAGTTGTTGAGGAACACAAAACAGACGAGAGCCATGCAGACGAGAGTACCGAGCACTGACTGAACAGTTACGATCAGGGATACTATAGCTTAGTGTGAAAATAGCAGAAGGTAATGGACTAACCTGCCATGTATCGGTTGCCATATTATCAATGAGATCTAGATACACACCATCTTCATGGAACACCGAAGTTTTAAATTCACTGAAATTATCTATGTTGACAGCCTGATGCGTCTTATGAGAAGATTGATCGGACAAAGATCGTATCAATCTTCTTATTGTATTATTTGGTCTCAACAAACTACAATATCGATATATGTGTACTGTATATTTTGGAGAGAAAAATCCATTTATTTGCTACATTTCTATTGCATAAAGCGGAAAATTACAGTATATCACACTATGTGAGCTGACTTAGAAAAAACACAAAATCTGAGTCCAAATGGTGGCATTGATAATGAAGATCTAATAGAAATGGAGTTAAGTTTCACAACCCATCTCTTCTGTCAGAAAAACCCTTGATAATCAAATTTTTCTAACAGTTCGATTTCCTCAACTTCTGATTTTTTATTAGAAAAAGTTTATTTGCAGTAAAGTGTAACGCTGATCAGGTTCAACAAAAAATATATAATCTATTTTGAACATATTTGAAATATGATTTTCAAGATATTTAGTCGCAGAACTTTTGTTCCTGCCTAACACTCATCAACTTAAATATTTTAATCTATTTCCGTATGAAAAAAGTGTTTTTGGATCAGTAAATGAATAAAACCAAATCTTACCTGTACTTATCGACTACTCTCCTCCACTCTCGTAACATAGCACCTCTTTGGTTCCAGTCAGAAAGCGCTTCGCCATGGAATCCAGTGGTAAAAAAGAAGCGATCAAGGTGTTCTTCTCTAAACAGAAGCAGTCAAACTCGCTTCAAGGGCAAATTGGAATCAACGTACCCTTCATGTGTTCCGTTCCTCAGCTTTACGAAACCTGACCAGTAATCATATTCAGGCCACTTTAGGAAGTATTTCAATTCGTCATCACTGAAGTGTGTCACCTGGAACAGGAAGATTACGCCTATACTTTTCCAAACGACGCAGAAGACCATATTACCTCAATTATGGCAGTTGTTGTGGTCTCTATTTCTTCGTCTGGTTCAGCAAAATCGTCCGCGTCCGCGAAAGCTATAAGCCACAATTTATTCTGCGCACACAAATAGCAGAAATTTGTCAAACTTGTGGAAAAAAACCCACTTTGTTGAAAATTCGCGTAGTCTCGCATGAAGAACATTGTTCCGACGGGTCCCCAGTTTTCACCCCATTTACCTTTCAGTTGTTCCATGTCTTCTACAAGCCTGCAAGGTAATTAATTGCAAATGGACCGAAGAAGGAAGAGAAGGAAGTTGTTTGAAAAATTCAATTGCCTTGAGCCTTTTCAATTTCACACGTATAAAATTTGCGATACTGTTGACCTATGAGATTTTTGAAGACTTCAGATTTCGGAAAAATCTTCAAGTCTTGTACTTTATAAGTATTGAACTGATCTTACAAAATATCATTAAATTTGTTAGGTTCTTAAAAAATATTTTTCTTTCTCTTTACCATAACTTCTTTCTATCGAAATTGCGGGTGAGCAAACAAAGAGGAAAAGTTTGAGAATCCAACAAGACAGTTTGACAAAAATAAAGTATGAACGCTGTGGTGTTCCATAAAATTGATGGTGGCTTCTGCACTTCCATTTTTTACTTTTTGATTGTTGTTACTAGTACAAGATATCCCTAATAATTAATAAGATTAGTGTTAAAGCGAAAAATCAAACTGATAGAACTTACTGATTGATTCGCCGCAACCTATGAGGTTCTGATAGATTTCCAGGAGTTCGAACGAATACCGTGGCCATTGAATACGAAGGTACTTGATATTTGACGCGATAGTGGTCCAACTGAAATGCAACATTTTTAGTCGCAGTCGTAAAAATGTCAGTTTGGTTACCTCCAATAGCGGGGAATCCGTGGCAAATAGTTTAGTTGCGGTCAAACTGATGTTGATGATGGTTATTCCCTAAAGATCACGTAAGGCCCATAATTTTGAAAATTTTAAAAAAATTCTTACATAGATGCTGAAGATCAAATATGCAACGTAGATGACGACTATGCCAATATAGACCGCTGGTGTGGTCATGATGTTCACGTAGTCTCTCATGAATTTGCTGATAACGGGTTTCGTGGCTTCGTGGAATTTTGAAGGTTTTCTCTAAAATCACTTCGTTGAACAAAAACGCAGATCATGAGTTATTTATAATTTCTTCATTCTATTCAGAATATGAATAACTTGTAGATTCCTTCGAACCTTCCCAGCAAAATTTCAGGACGCAAGAAAAACTTTGCAATTTTCGAGTGGAAATTGTCAAAAGTCCTAGATTATGAAAGGCTTTGACTTTTTTCGCGTGATAGATCGAGCATATTTGAAGGGAAGAAAATGACAAAAACCCTCGTTTCTACATATACTAAGAACTCTAAAACAGCGTATTACAGGGGAATTAACGAGATTTTTTGTCGACTTTTGTGACTGAGAAGTCGACTAATCACCTCCACCGGTAATTAACAACATAGTACTCTCTAAACATTTGATTTGACATAAAGAGAATACCTGCCCCCCCCCCCTTTGCACAAATTGCGCGGGCAATCTGACAATTCATAAAAAGTTTTTATTGTCGGGCAGTCTTCGCTTGAGTTCTCAGGACTAATTTGTATATCACTTCTTTTCCTTTTTATATTGCCTCAAAACTTATTTTGCACTTCCTTGGGAGCTACTGATGAGGAGCGCCAGGAAGTCACATACTCGGTCTAGTTCTTGGCCCCGAAACCGGTTATGTGGAAAATTAAGTAACGTTTAATCTAGAAGCTATTGTTGCACAACTTTGTATTTTAACACTTTTCTCTATTATTTGAAATGACTTACGGTAAGAGGACGATGATGACGCGCAATGTTTACTTTGTTGTCAGCGATGTTGATTTCCATTTTATTTTTCTCCTCTTCGTCCTCAACGATCTCATATCGACCTACGATGCACATCAAACCAGCGTAGAAAGTCATCTAAATTTTTTACAGTATTAGTGGGTAATGAAACCTGATCACGGGGCTCTATCAAAGGCATACGAAAATACGAAAAATGGCATTCTCAATGAATTATTTACTCAAATTATTGCTGATGAAGCCGCGTACCTGATAGATGAATGCCAACACCATGGAGAGCATGTTGCCAGAGCATAGAAGTGTGATTTCCGGAGATGATGTGTATGAGCCAACAAAATCAGCGAAAACATTGGTCAAACATGAGATCAGAATGGCGGGACCGACTTCGGAAAGAACCTGTGCGAGTTGTGAATAGTATTGGTTTAGTGGAGAAGACAAAGTAAAATGTTGCATACTTCGCTCATCCGATGTCCCACACTATCTTTTTTCCTTGGCATTTCTTCTCGCATATGTTCTGTGACTCTTTGCCATTCATGAATCATCAGATACGAGGAGTCCACACCTTAAATTGTTGCAATCAGAATTTTGACTTTTTACATTCAGTTTCACTTCCTCTGGTAAAAAAGACAATAAGAAACGCTTAGACTTCATTGGAAATGAAAGCTGAAGAAGGCTAAAGGAGTAGTCGTAACCTATATTTTATAGGCTTTCATAGGATACACTATAGGATACGCTTCTTCCTGATTGTTTAAGAATTTGCTTGTTTCGTATAATGATATAAAACCCGCCCAAGGACAGCCTCTTAGGCTGTGTCCAGAGCTGGCCGTGCCAGCGCCGTTTCTGCCTCGTGCCAAGGCTGATCAATCAATAGGGATTGCAACATAGATTCTGGCACGGCGTTGGCACAGGGTAACTCTGAACGCTCCCTTAGCAGTGTACAGTTGCCGTTTCTAATGAAGGATTTTCCAGCTATTGTAGGGACTGAGAATAACGAAAATTACAGAAAGTTGCTCAAGTGAGTGCCACTTACGATATCCTATAGTTTTCAAAATTGAAAGGCTCAATAAACTTACCAATGGAAAGTACCAAAAATGGAATGACGCATAATATTGAAGCAAATCGTACTCCGCATATGAACATTCCGGCTAGAGCCGTGGAACACGCAAGAAGAGGTGTGAGGCAGGCCATGATAGCCAAAGCTGTCTGTGAATTAGATGTTTAACCCAATGCTGCTAAAATTTCAACTCCCCCTAACTTACCTTGTACCAGTTTTCTTGGTGCATATACAGCGCTCTGATCATTACTGATACTATACTGCACACACACATGATTGCGAAGCCAACGACCAGGTAAGGAAGCATGATGATTCCTCCTCTGACCATTTCCTCCTCTACATAAGACTGCGAGTAGGCAAAGACTTTGACTAAGTCAGAGTGATAGCTTCTGCAAAATAAAAATTTTTCGACCCAGTTTTGTCAATCATCCTTCTCAGAAAGTCGTCTCACCTCTCAAACACTTCCGTAAACTTCATTTCCCAATGCTTGACATCGGCGTCAGTCCAGCCGGGTTTGTGCTCAGCTCGGAACTGCATGGCCAGCATTTTCACCGACTTTATGTTCGTCACTCGGGGTAGCTCCGGGATCACGTCCGTTGAGTTTATAACTGAAATTAAAGTATTAGGTTGAACACTAGGTTTTGCAACTTGTTTCATAACTTCACTGTCATTCAACATGGCGCACTCAAACTTTGGCATCATGTAGAATGCAATGTGAGCTACAAGCGAGCACAAATTGTCTGAATTTTGAACACGAAATAGAAAAGTTTCAGGCGTTTTTCGAAAACCAGTGAAATTTGAGAATTTTTGGGGTTCCAAGCTAAAATGAAGCCTTTGGCAGCCTAGACCATGCGCAGTAATCCGGATTCGTCTATAAATTATTGCTGGAGGTTGACTCCTTTGGTCTACTAAGAAAGAAACAAAATTTAGGGGCATGTCGAGATTTGGCGTCCCCACAAAGTCGAACGAGCCGATGTACGCAAGAGCTGCTGGGGACGACCGTCAACGACTAAAGAACTAACGTCTGAAGCTCAAATTCCTCCGAGACTTCACATAGTAAGGTTATTTAACCTGCCGAACGCGAATATCATATTCATTTGTTGAATTCAACGCCATTTTCCTTGTTTAGGGTGAGACCCCATATCGTACACCTACAGTAATCTTACAAAAAAGCCCTTATCACGGAATTTCACTATCGTTTTCGTGATCAGCATGTTGGATAACATCCCTATGCCAAGTTTCAGCCAAATCCGTCAAACTTTGAATTTTTCTCCTTTATACCATATAACTACCGTAACCCTCACTGCGACGTCAGAATTTGGTAGGACAGCAGCTGCGCTTGTAGCTTACGTAGTAACCAACACAGTGGCAAAATTTGAGTGCGCCATGTTGAGTGAGAGGGAAGTTATGAGACCTGTTGCAAAACTTAGTGTTCAACCTAATATTATCACATTATGAATCTGAGAAGTTTTAATTTTGCTAGTTTACAATGAAACTATTCAAACAAACCGGGCAAACTTCTGTATATATTTATTTTGGGATAATTCTTAGAAAAATTCAGACCGATCCAACAGGACCATAGGACTGGTTGTGATATTAATATTGCCAAATATGCTCTGGTCCGAAATGGCAGTTATGGGAAAGATGGCTTGGTCATGAATGTGTTAAAACGAAGATACAAGAGACGCAAATCACGGAAAACCATAGGGTTACCTTATACTTGAATGACATCATTTTCAACAAGCTTCGCTCACTCAGCTCTTACTATCTTAAATAGAATTCCAGGGTTCAGCTATTCCTCCGATGTTTATTTCATATATTTTTGTTCTTATTTTATACACTCCAAGTGCACCAAAAATACTATCAAAAACACATTCTCGCCATCATTCGGATGAGTACTGCAAGACATTAAATTGTAATGAATCTTTCAACAGTGTATAATCTGTTCAGAAGATATGAAACTGCGAAATTTTCACTTTTTCGAATTTTATTAGGTTATGGCTGTGGTCTATTCAAGTCAACCCTGAAGGAGGACCCAAAAGCAAAGAGCTTCAAAGTGGTCTACATCTGTTGTCATACGCATAATATTTGTGGGTGTTCAAACTTCCAGTAGATCCCATGAAAAACGACTGGCTTTGACAATCTTGTAGAAGGATAGCATTCACTTTTTATTCTCAAAAAATTCAAGATCATGAGCTCGCAAAAAATGTGTAAGAGCGTAGTTAGCGCCACCTTGTCAAGAAATTTTTTAAATTTTCTCCATCTTCCATGAACTGTAGAAACTTACATATATCAATAACATCTGGTCCTCCTAGTAGACGCGGAACAGAGTCTTCTGTATCGTTGTACACTTCAACACCGAAAAAGTTTTGCTGCAAATCAGAATAATTATATAGCGCCATCTGTTCTGATCGAAAAATAACATGAATCTTTTAGAAATTTAAATCCTCGATATTTTCTGCCAAAATGAATAAAGTGAAGAGAAAATCACCTGTAAGCTAAATGTTCTACCAAACACCGATGACTGAGGAAACTGTAGCTTTATCCTAGATGTTCGTTCCGTTCCTGGCTCGGTAAGGATAACATAACCGTTCTGTAATTTTGCAAGTAAGATTTTAGGAACACGGTTATTTCTTATTTTCTTTGCTTCTACATCTCAAAAAGGGATCATAAACAAAAACCTAAAACTTTTGCTTGAAATTTTTTTCAAATCTGATGAAAAATCACAACAAAAAAATTTGACACTAAACTGCAAAATATGAACACCAACACATTTTCAAAGTAGAAAATTTGATATTTTGAACTTCGTTTAAAATCAATTTGCTTACATAGAACTGTCGTATGGGTTCGTTGCTTTGACAAAAGCTGTCGCAGAATTGATTGAAACTTTCATTATTTCCGGTAATCCGGTTGAACATCGTTATGTTGTTCATGGCATAGTTCAAGATCTAAACTCCAACATATAAGCTGTAAAAAAATTCGTCGCTGTCGGGTTTTTTACCTTTACAGTCTCGCGCATGTACTCAGGTCGTATCATGCTTCCATTATCTCTGGCCACTACGAAGAGGTAGGGAGCGACTGGTAGCCCTAAATGATTTTTTTTGATAACTTCCACTATTTAGGAGGAACATTAGACTCAACAGGTTCTCTTTGGCAAATAAGACATAAGCACTTGGGAGTCAATTGCTTGGCAAGTGTTTATTACACTTCAACAAAGTCATAAACAACACTGAGACTTTGTTTAGATGCGTTGACTTGCTAAGGTTTTCACCTCCAGACTAACAACAATAAACATCAGCAAACTGAATTCTGTTGGTTCACGATGTTATGAGCAGCAAACCTTGTTTATGCAAAAGCAAGCACAGTCAACGTTTGGTGTCAAGAAAACACCCTTCAGAAGCTGTTTATAGAAATAAGGAGGTTTGAATGATTAGTGATATAAACTTTCTCCGCATGTCGAGGCTTAATGCCTTTTGAAAATGAATTAAATTTTATTTTTCGAGACCATGGCCCGCGGCAGCTGAGCCCGCAAAGAAAATTTTATTTTACAAAATTTTTGATTAAGAAAATTTCAAGAGTCATCTCATTTCAGTAGTAACATTAAGTCATCCAAACAATTTTATTACTCATTTCAGTAATAGAAAATTTGCGACCCATTACCCCTCAAACTCCCTCACCCTCGCACGCTCGGAGCGCTGTAAAGGCACCCATTTAAATGATCTGAGATGTTGTAGAAATTAATTGTTTTTTGTTATTTACAGTGTAAAAGTAAGTTACAGGCAACACCAAGAGAAGCCGCGCGGTACTACAAATTCCTACAACACGCTATAAAAAAACTTTGATGTTACAAAGAAGCTTACGAGTGAGTTTCGTAATTTAAGGTCTAAGCAATTTCTACAGCAATCCTTTGCTCGTATAACGAAAGTACCACATAGTGTAAATAATATTGTGAAACCACTAGAAGTATTTTTTTGAAAAATGTAGTCTAAACGAGTGGTACCAATTAGAATGACTAGAATAAGTCCGAGATGACACAAATAATATTTTTAAATTTTTTGCTCACTGTTAGGTTCCCGCACGTCCGTTTCCTCCTTACACATACTTTAAAAATGAACTAAAAAAAGTGATAGTGTAATTCCGCTTTACATCACTCAAGATTATTTCAGTACTAGTAGAAGTATACGCGTTATACTTTGGTGATTATGCGTTTCTCCGTTGCAAAAGGAAACAACCCAGTTTGGGCAAAAGTTATTGGAAGATAAATGAGTGGTTACCTTGCGAGGAAAAGAAGTTCTGGTACTCTAAGAACTCGTCATTGGCTCGAGCTCCATAAGGTGTGTATCCCGTAATTTCATTCCGTTGACTAAATTGGATTACTGTTGTTTCTGAACCTACAGATAGAAGTAAATCGACTTACGGTGTTAATACGATTTTGACTGTTGATATAGCAGACACAATTAAACACAATATTATGGCAGTCCATGGCCACTCAGCAATGAAAAATCCCCATTTTCGGAACATTCGAATGAGCCATAAGACGAACTTTGGTCCTGAAAAAAAAAGTACAAAATTTGGAGAAAAAGGAAAAGGGACAATTTATACCTTTCTCGGTCTCTCCATACACATCGAGTGACCGTTGTCCGATGAGGATTGACTGCCTTCTCGGGCGAATGCTACCCTCCATTTGGGTAACTCAACGCTGCAAAGGCTATGCAGCTACGTCTAGAAGAAAGAAAAATTTCAGATTATTGGGTAGATCACATTGTTGAGGGAGGAAAAGTCCCCGAAACGATTTGAACGAGAAAAGCACTACGAAGTAAGGGAAAAAGACAGATGAGTCGCATTAGAAAGAAGAAAAAAAGCGAAAGTATGTAGCAATTGAGGTTTTTGGGTGGCAGTAGTCATTCAATAAACTTTACAGCGCAATAGTCTTTGACTCTATCAGAGAACAGGATGGAGTAACCTGTTATTGATTGTAAGACACTATCTGTAGGTGAATGGCAGATACTACCCGTAGAAGCAGATCATTCTATCAAGGGGAATGGGGCAGAATCTTTTGCAGCTTTCTCGCTGCTGGGGTTAGCTGTGTATGGCTAGGAACGCATCAGAGCCAGAAAATTAGGGAGATTGGTAAGGTAAGCTAGCTGACAGCTATGAAACAGTAAAGTAACGGAAACAGGTTTATTCCGCTGTTGCATTTGTATACTGCCTACTTTACAGCTGTACAGCTAAACAGTACATCCAGTTAGAACGTTAGAATTACAAAAACAACTAAAATGAAAGTCCAGTTTGATACTACTGCATTTCGGCCACTGATACATACGTACTAAATAGCTTACTAGCAAAAATCTCAAAAAAACTGGCTTCCTACCTATACCTACCGTACTCAGACAGGCTTGATATGAGAAGATGAGCGGCTCGAGTTGACAAGAGTGAGCTGAGGTGTGCCCATGAATTCAGAACTCTATTTGTTTGAGTAAATGTTATTATAAATATTATAGGTAGGAAGAAAATAATTTTTCCCTAAAATGCTTAGATAAATGCAATAGAATAAAACTTCAATCTGATACTGCCGAGCTCCGTTTCATCCCCTTGCTGATGGTGAAAGGTATGTGAGAATTGAATTTTATCTATGGGGTAGAACATAGGTCTTGCACACTAATTTCTGAAAAAACTTCGAAATGCTCGTTAGCTGTGTCCAACTGTGTAATATTCTTCTCATTGCAGGTATTACATACAATGGCTTACTGTATACAAAAAAATTCCAAAGTAAAAATTCGAAACACAGAGATATGGTATTTGAAGCATATCGCAGTCCCAGCAGCATTGATTCATTTTGATTAACGAAGGGGTTTACCCAAATCCAGATAGAAATTATTGGTCATTTTAGCACAATTAGGTGATAAATCTGGAAAAATACAATTTTAGTATCAATTTGTGACAGCATCTACTGCCGCATTATGATAATATTGCTAGCATCTCGAGCTATATAGAAGGCACATAACTGCTCTTTTCGAGATATTGGTATATCAGTTGATTTATCAGATACGGGAGAAATTACAATTCAAAAATTCTGGCGAAAAACTTACGTTTCAAGCTTATGGTGGTGCTCCCGATTTATACCATTCCCAAATGGGAAGTCTGTTCGTTTGAAGTCAACGCCCATCAATGAAAATCAACTCTCTGTTAAACTCAGCAAGTTCTCCATACTTCCACGAGAACATCGTGAAACGCAAGGATACAAAATTGCTTACGTGCTTTTTTGAGTTTCTCCTTTGTGAAGTGCCCTTTCGAAGATGAACTAATAACAACCTTCACACCTCCTACTGTGCATTCTCACGGTACAAAGAGTATAATAAATCGAATTAGCATCAAGAGGAAATAATACTCGATCTTGATATCGCAAAAAATATTGGAAAATCAGCGATTCGATTTTGCAAAAAAAATTCTAGCACCTGTCACTATGTTTCCTGGTAAGGGATTCGAGTTGAAATAGTGCAAGTAAGATTTTCTGGAAGGAGTGACCCGCTCAATTATTTCTATTCGTGACATTGTTCTTAACACAGGCCGTTTCTAAAACTAGATTAGGGATCTAAAATACATCTGCCTATCCGCAGCTCATCTATTTCGTAAAAAATGTGCCCAAGCTTTGCAAATCTTGAAATTGCGTATTTCCGAATTGGTCAACACACCCAAAGAGACACAAATATTAGGTTAGTGCAAAAATTCTGTCGCACTATTATCATAACTTCTTTCTGTCTCAATTTATTTGCAAATATTTAATTTTGCTAGGTAGAGGAAATCATTCACTTTGTAATAGTACTTTTCAAGCTCTTTATTGAAGATTAGATTTTGAAATGGAAGCCGGGGAGTAAACTTCAGCCTCGATCATTTTAGGGTGCTAGAAATCTGCAAATAGCTTTGAAATTCAAAGTCTAATGATTCAACTGTGCAGAGTTTATGTTGAAAAAGGATCTCTGTGAAGAATTATGATTTTTGGGTAAGCAGGGTCGTTTCTGAGCAAGTTCGACTGCTAAAAAAAACTTGCTATAAAACATGAAGCAAGCAGTATGTTTCGATCTCGCTCGTGCTGTCCAACAGTGCAAAAATTTTATCAAATGAGCATCTCCGTGAAGAGTTCTGATTTTCGAAAAAAATGCCAAAAAATCGAAGTTGTGTTTTTGTATTGCTTACCAGAAAATCATAATTAGTTTTTTGGTGGTTGGTTTTTGTGGTTTTTTCGTTTCCAGACCTTTTTTGGATTTCTAAAAGGTTGATAAATTCAAATTGAGTTGGTGATATTAACACGTTATGTAAGTCCCCTCCTTTCCAAATGGTGCTTGCTCAACTCGTTGTGAGTTCGTTGTGCTTTTTGATGAGTATGAGTATTTACCTAAAATTTCTAGTGCAATTACACTAAACTCGCTCTTCCCCGATTTAGTGCTGAAAATAAGTTCGTAAACACCTTACCCAGTAACGCGATCAAGTTCTACTGCATTCGAAAGTGCGAAAGGATAGTTGCTGAAGCGTAGGTGTCACTCTCACCACTTCAACCCATCTCCTATTTCGTATCAATAAAAACCTGTTTTTATAAGAGCTCTATTTCTATTAACACTTGCACTATGAAGATCAAAAAAGGCCAATCGTACAACGAAAATGACTTTTGCTGATATTGATTTGCAATCATCGTAAATTTTCCTTGCAACCTGATTTTTGACATTACAACCTATAGGTCAGACAGTGAAAACATTCAAAAACATGAAAGGAGGAATATATCAACACTATAGTAATTTTTTTCTAATTTAGATAGCCAAAATGGCTGTTTGTGACCAGGGCCCGGCGCAGATCGTCTGGAAGCAGGCTGAACTTCGTTTTCGAAGGAAACAGCAAAGGAGACATCGTTTTTGACGAGTCGGAACCGAGAACCAAGAATAAGCGCCATTTAGTCGAACACAAGCTTTTCGGGCAGGTTATCACACGATTGACATGCTCTATCATGCATGGCGAAAAGTGCGCGCGATTTGAAAGCAAGGCTTAAATAAACAAATTGCTTGTTTACAGCGCACATAGAAGCATATGACACCAAAATTGAACTATATGTATAGAAAATTATTTGCGAAAGGATTATGTAAAAAGATTTGAAAACTTATGTGAAGTAATACCTTTTCCAAAATTAGATCGTCTCCAGACGGCCACCAGACGATCTGAGATCGTCTGGAGCATATATTTCCGTCACTTCACATAAGTTTCGGATCTTTTTAGCATGGACGGATTCTCCGGTCAAAAATCTACCCCTGAGCATGAAGACATTTTCATATCATTGCTTTTCCTTCGTTTTTTGCCTTTATTTCTTCCTGCTTTGTTAAATATCGCGCTCTAATGCCAAGTCTTGTGCATGCGTAGTGTTCAGCTTCAATTTGGATTTTCACTCTTATCTTATGTCTTTTCTTTCAGACTAGTAAATCCTTCTTGTTTTCATCTTCTCCTAAGCAGGTAGGTCAAAGGGGACTTCGTAAAACTTCCGGAAGTCAGGGGAGACTTCGTTTTCAGAAACCCTAGAAACCGACTCGTGCCGGGCCCTGTTTGTGACATGAAGAATGTTTTGATAACATAACAAATCTCTTAAATTGTGGAAACAATAATCTCCAGAATAAGCAAAAACATTGTAGATTGAAAGATGTAGTATTCAACTATTAACAGGAACCTATTAGGGGAACACCGAAAGTCAAAATGGGCTTTCTAAATAAATTTATATTGATTTGAAGACCTTCAAATGCTGACTTCAAACTTGATTTTTTGCCAAGTGCCTCTAAACACTGTCTCATCAGGGTTTTTTGAAGCAAAAAAACGGTAGCAAAATCTAGATGAATCAATGATAAAATACCACGACAGTATGGAGTCAGCGTTTAATGCTTTTCAAATTGGTGTATATTTCATTTGGAAAGCAGAATTAGACTTTAGTCTCCCCCTAGGTAACAAAAGTTCGAAGAACGAAGATAACGACATCCTCGAGCATTTCGAGGAAAATAAATTATTCTTTTCTTTATTTTTCACAAAATCATGGTTTGATGGATGAATTCAGTGTTCTATGAGAATGTACCACGAAACCAAAGAGATATCCAAAAACCGTCAGCAAATGCTTTGAGTGGGTTCGGTCACGAATATGGATGTTAGGAGAAAGCTTGGAATAGAAATGGTGGACTGCTTTGTTTCCAAATTGAATTACTGAGATGAAGAAGTGAGCTCAAAATAAAAAGATTTTTATAAGCTCAAAAATGCTTTGCCTCTGCAACAGTAGCAGCTTACCATACAAAACCAGCATGTCAAAATAGCAGAAAGGATGCAGGATGCTGCTTTGTCACCTGGACTGTTCTTTACGGATTCTGGGAAGATTTCAAAGTTTCAAAAAGGTATATCCAAGTTAGTGCCAGGATGAACAAAGGCCACATGAAAAATTTGCGACCTATTGAGCTTCTTGCCCAATAAGCTGATAAAGGCGTCAAGAAATTGTAACGAGAGGATATTCCGTCTCGAAGAGAGCTGGAGAATCACTACCAAGGAGATAAACTTGACGCATTCTATCAGAAAGTAAATCCACTGTAATGCTTTATAAAAGTCTAAAATATCTACTTTGAACTTGGCACCTGGGAAATTTCCTAGAATCCATAATGAGGTGTGCAACACTCTATGTATGTCGAGGTGACAATGCAAGTTTTCTGAGGCCTCGGACAGAGTTCACGCGATTTGATCGTCGCGATTCAATCGCGACAAGACAACTGTTACGAGTTCATTGCATGCCGACCAGCTTGCATTTCGGCTGTGATACTTTTCCAGCCCGAAATTTTTGAATGTAAAATGAAAATGAATGGAAATCGCGGCGAATGAATCGCAACGTTCAAATCGCGTGAACTCTGTCCGAGGCCTGAGACAATAGACTTTTGTTTGGGCCATCTAGCTCATTCCAAACTCATCAAGTAAGAAATTGTGATAAACAAAACGAACGAGAGGCCTCAGAGGCCTGCGACGATCAGCGAATTCTTGGTAAGGGTGGAGTACAAGACGTTTCCGATTATCGGTTAGCTATAGTTGTATACAGTGCGACAACACGTTTCGGTATAGGCAGAACTCAGAACGACGTCGTAATAATACGTAAAACAAGAAAGACGATCTTTGATAACAGTCGAATGCTGTAGGCAAGTCGTTCGATCACAAAGTTAGCGGTGCCACTTATGCTCGAGGAAAGGAACTTTCAACAATGAAAAGTTCTCGCAGCTATGGCTCAAGTCTGCAAGTCTCTTCGTCTCGATGCGAAAGTTTCATACGCTTGTCATAAAGTCGCTCTATTCTTTGTTCGCTGTAAGAACAACCTCGTTTTCGTCTGCAACATACATTGTAAAAACTGAACACCATAAAACTATGGTCCCGTCGACTCGAATCAACTCAAGAAACTATGTTAGAGCGTTGCGCAATTACGCTTGATAGTAGAGGACGGGGCAGGACAAGGCGAACATTTATAATGGTTGAGTAACAAGCTCATAGCGAATTATGTTTGTGGACAGATAGTTGGAGCAAAAAAAGTTTTATACAAAAAAATCTGAAACTCCGTGATTTTTTATGGATTCCTGCTCTAAGCGGGTCTTTGATTGCTCACTCACTCAGTATTTGTATAATGGTCGAATTATGGTTCCTCTTCAAATACCAAAAAACCTACTGATTAGCTTGGCAGCTTTGTCGATGATTAAAAAAAAACGCTATGTCCAGAGCTGCATGTGCTTCAACGCCGCGTTTGTGCTGTGCCAGCATCGTGCCGGAACATCGGTAGATATCAGTGGCGTACCGAGGGAGGGGGGACGGGGGGGAGGAGGGGGTGGCGCCCCCCCCCCCCCCCCCGAGAACGTGTCGCAAAATTTTTGAAAATTACTTAATGAGTTATAAAAATGTGCAAGTGACTTGTTTATTTTTGTCAACAATTAAAATAATTTTTTTTAATTTTATAGAAACGCCACTGGTAGAAATTGATCGGTCAATAGGCGGTGCTTTAAGTTCCGGCATCGCGTTGAAACGGCGATGGAACGGCGCTGGCACAGCACCGCAGCCTAGATAATTTTTCTAATAAAAACTTAGTTATGATAAAATGCTAGAAAACGTCAAAATCAGTGAGTTCTCAGATGTAGACTCATAAGAAACTGGAGCTTCAATGAGCTTAAATAGAGAGTGGCGATTACACAACCGATAATGGAAAAACTGGTTCTTTTCACCTTTTTATGTGAAATGTGGTGACGCTCGTAGAAGCATGCGACATACTAATAGCCAATAGCCACTTAAATGTTTCTACCCGTTTCTGCAACTTTCTGCAGTTTTTTTCTTTGAACTAATTGCATAAAACCTAATGAGATTTAATCCGTCGAATCGCGGTAAGCTTTACGGAATGTCACTATCGTCTTCAAACTCAGAAAATCCTCAGGTGCACGATACAAAACAACTTAAACGAGAATAATGTTGCCTAAAACCTAATTTGAAGGAAACTTCATCGTAAAGGTGTAAGAGGAGTTCGAGCTTTGTGGAACCCTTCAAATCGCTCAATAGACTTGTTCGATAAATTAAGAATCCAAAATTAGAGTAATGAGCGATAATTTGCTCATTATTTGTTGCTATTAAGTTACCCCGAAGTCATGCACCAAACTTTCTCGAAAATAGGTACTTCTCTATTTTCATTAATTTATTTTGTTCCAAGATCCTCTAGAGTGAATTATCATTTTCCACGCTTGAAAAAAGATGTGTTAAAAATTCAATCATGCCAGCTGTTAAAGGAAACACTGGATCGATTTAATTTTTGGCAACTGAGAAGTTTGAAAGACCTAATAGACTTGATTACTTTTGATTTGGTGACCTGTACCTTGTAACCTGCTCTAAACTATAAAGGTACCGTTCGGGAGAGCATGGCACAGTAGTATACAGGGTGTCCCAAAAAAATGTGCACACTGTTTGATTGTAAATAACTCTCTTGTAGTGAAGTGTTTCGAGAAGCTTTAGGAACCATTTTGTAGAGCGAAGCCCAACTAAGATTTGCAGTGTAGAGTGAATCGCCGATCGCTCATTCTTACTGTAGGAGTACGGTAGAAACTTCGGACATATGGTGTCACTGTGAAAAAAGCGGCCGTTTCAAAAATTTTCAAAAAAATGTGGAAAGTTGCGTAATAGGGTTTTATGGACTCTGAGTTCAATACCCAACTCTTTACAAGGTTGAGAAGCTTTTTAAACGGTGTAACCGCACTTTTTAGGAACACTTAAAAAAACGTCTGCTACTCCTTACTTCACATAATTTTTTAATGAAGCATTACGACTTCACATTCAGAATCAGCAACTCTAGTTAGCCCAGTGTGAGAGTTCTCAGATTGTTTTGGTTTCTTTTTGGAACAAAATATGGCCTTTCATGTCTCAAAACCCTCTTCAAAGTTTCTACCGTAATCCTACAGCAAGAAAGAGATCCGCTCTACACTGTAAATCTAAGTTGAACCTCGCTCAACAAAAGGGTACC
This sequence comes from Cylicocyclus nassatus, assembly GCA_958299035.1. Lineage (NCBI taxonomy): Eukaryota > Metazoa > Nematoda > Chromadorea > Rhabditida > Strongylidae > Cylicocyclus > Cylicocyclus nassatus. The sequence continues at coordinate 35,059,001 of CATQJL010000112.1, forward strand.
TAAAGCTTCTCGAAACATTTCACCACAAAAGTGTTATTTACAATCAAACAGTGTGCACATTTTTTTGGGGCACACTGTATATTGTTAGTCAAATCATTTTTTAACATCTTCTACGAATTTGTTAATTTTTTGAAAAAAGTTTCTAGGACCATTCTAAAGAATAATCATCAGATCAGCTTGAAGGTGTCAAATGCCACTGAAAGAGTCACCAATGAAATTTATAGATATGATTACGTCGTTTGAGGAGTCAGGAATCTTACGAAATAGAACCTTCAGTCAAATGTGTTGAACACTAAACTAAAATGGCTCTTTAAAATGGACACACAAAGCTGATTAGAAGTAGCTATTCAGAAAACTACTCAAATACATTTCTCAAGAGAACTATAGACGGTACCAATAGATCGATAAAGGCAAGAACGAAGAACAAAATTAATGGAACAATTTTGGCACAAGTGTTCTTTTGCATTTTTTACAAAAATATACACGCGATCACTCGAAATCAGTGATGAGGGGTTTTGTAAAAAATCAGAGAAAGCAAATACAAAGGCATACAACCACCTAAGAAAAAATAATATGATAAAGTGAAATTATAAAAGTATTTTCTTTGCGTTCCCATACCCATGTTGGAAAACGATCTGTTTTGTATCATTAGCCTTGTTAAATATCATACAACCTGTTTTTTTTAGCAGAATATCGGGGTCAAGAATAACTATTTTCCAGCGTTGCAACAAAGCACAGAACTCATCAGTGCCGCTTGTTTCTAGAGTTTTAGTTTGAAACAATTTCCAGATCCACGATATTTGTGCAAAGTAAGGAAACCACATGTTGAAGGAAGTCAAAGTGGAAGACAAATGAAAATGATCACTGCAAAAAAAGTTTGAAATTGAAAAATAAGATTGACACAGGTCTTTCGTAAACTCTACAAGAAAACTGCCCGGTGAAACGTTTAGAGGTTACATGGTATATCGATCAAGCGACAAGGACGCCGTCGTCGACGGCGGAAGGGTGGAGGTGGTGAAGGAGGAGTTCAGCAGCCAGCGATTCACAGCAGCCAGCAGTAGCGAAACGGAGTTCTTGGCACAAAGGAACGAGTTGTGGGGGTGTGTAAACCTTGACTGACAAGGGGGGACACGACACAACTTCCATAAGGCGTGACCCGCACGGCCGAACTAATAGTTTTAAACTTGGCCATGCCGGGGAAGCCGAACCAGGGAAGGAAGAGAGGGGAGAGGTGGCAGGAGGTCAAGTAGCACTGAAAAGACTAAACCTTTGATTATGGGGGATTTTCAATGCGGAAGTGACTGAGGGACACACGACTGATTTCCAAAACAAGCAAATTCACTCTCGTAAATGTTAGTGGATCCCTCAATTAATCCCCAAAAGCCAGTTCCCGACACCCCCCCCCCCCTCCTTCGCCCTTCTTCTCGAGGTGAAGATGGCACTGCACAACTAAGGCAAAGCCGGACCAGTCGTAAACCACGTGACGTCAGTGAACCTGTCCCCGGTCCCCGGTGACTGGATTAGACGGGGCGCGGGTGAAAGGCCCCTATCGTATCAGACATTCGTGGAACGTCTGCTATTTTGCGCATTTCAATGAAGAAGACGCGATCTCTTGGCAAAAAATGTTGATCAAAAATTTCTAGAAATAAAATTTTTCCTTGTCCTAAAAGGAGAAAACTCATAAGAGCACAAATCAGGTTGTAAAATAAGTTTTGTTGCATTTTTTTTCATCCGTTCAAAAAATTTCAGAGGCTTGGCAAAGCCTTATACTTGGCAGATATGAAGAAGTGAAAAGGCTTTTTCTCGGCATCTTCTCCTCACTGTAAGCCAGATACTTAAGGAGTTGTGTGACGGCAAATTAACTTCAATTCTTCTAATATGTCCAGAAAATTCTCCATTCTTCTATCTCCTCTTTTTAGACCATTTATTAATTTCTTTATGAAAGCACTAGGTTTGATCCTATCAAAACGCAAGTCGGGAGGGAAATCGCTAAAGATATTTCGGAAGAATAAAAATTCAAAAAATGATTGGTAAAAATAATTCGGAGGAATAAAAATTCAAAAATTGAAACTTCCGTGTTTCGTTGAAAAATTCTCTTAATTTTCTTTCTTAACTTTTGAAATCATCCATCGACCTCTTCCTCCAAATTTATCGAATGACAAGGCAATTCATTCTGGGAAGCGAGGAAAATTTTTTCCAAGAAGGTTATGAAGATTTTCTTCAAAAAAGTCATGAGGATTTTTTTGTGCAACAAACTTATGTCACGACCTAACACACAGCGTTCCCAAAACAGATGTTTCCCTCCGATTTGACCGGCAATAAGCCGACGCCTATTCGCCGAAGAACCGCACAATTTCAACTGAGCGTACTTAATTTGGCCAGTCAAATGTAGTTTACGGTAAGATGATCAGGATTCTAAAAGTGCGATTTTTTTCGGGGTTCAAGTGTCTGATTTTGTTTACTGACTCATCGTCACAAAATTTTAGGACATAATGTCTTGATGGTTGTCTGATGTTTTTGTGACTAACACCACGTCATCAATGGAAACTTTTGAGTTTTACAGAGATCTGGAGATGGTTCGAATGAGGTAAGGAAATTCTGCGAAATAGCAATCTAAGGCCACCACTAACAACTAACACATTTTACGTTTTACAATAAGAACTTGTTTCAGTAATAAAACTTCTCACCGAGGAATGGTCCACGAAGTTAAGTGATTCCCAAGGACCAAGTATTAGATGAAAACTCAAAAAATACAACTTTGCTTTTGATTTTATGACATCGAGTGCCCCTTTAAAATGTGCTAGGGCTTTCTGAAGAAGTAGTTGTTTTTTAAAAAGTGAAGTACTAAGTTAAAATGTAATAGAAGTTTTATAGCCGCCTTCATCAAATTTTTGAAAGTTTAGATGAGCGAAAAAATTTGTAATAAAAAAAGAGGCTCGTTCAATTGTGATGCACCTCTAGGTTGGGACCCCTAAATCTGTCTTTTCACTAGTCCAACATAGATCGAGCAAAAAAAAGCCATAAATTCCCCTCCCCCCCCCCCCCCAAAACCGTACATTTAGCAAACGAAGTTGGCGAACACCGATTTGTGCCCTTGTTCTTGCAGTTTCTTCCCTTTCATTTTTTTGTTAATGAAAGATTTGTTTTTGATCAGAATTGTTTTTTACTCCTCTACAATAATCTCTACTACAAGGCCTTTTCAGATGGGTTGCATGACAGTCTTCAATCTATCTTCAATTTTTTTCAACATCGTCCTCCAGACTAAAGCAGAAAAAACTCAAAGTTATCGCTAGTAAAATGTTTCGAAACATGCAAGGCCAAAAGTTCTGGTTTAAACGATGATCAACGAAGCGAAAGTTACAGAGAACGCTATAAAAGTCGAAGAACGGCAATGGGAAGACGTAGGACATCGGGAAGTGCAGGGAAATGGTCTCATAGTGATGGTGTTGACAGCGAGTATCGATAGGAGTGTACAAAGACAATGCAAAGCAGAAGGCAGTGCAGTTTGTCCATCTTTCAAGTAGTTTGAATAAGGGGTACGCATGCGATGGAGGGAAGTTAAAAATATTAGGTTGATTCATAATTAATGCACGTTTTTCGAAATTCATCTTCAAAGCGCCGTAATTCTTTTCCCATATCATCTTATACAGAGCTGTAAGAACTGTTGCAAAGAGCAAATCTTTGGCTTTACAACACATACTTTTGTTCATAGATAAATGTGACGAGAAAAATTGTACAATTCGAAAAATGCCAAGAATTTTTCTTAAAATCTTTTTTGAGAAAGCATAATTTGCTATTAAAGGTAGGAGGAGAGCGCAAACTTTGCTCATTGCGCAGCCAATGGTCAAGAGAGCAGTGGCAAAAAACCCGGATTCTACGGTATTTTTCTACGACGAGATATTGCAAAAAGTTCGAAAGTGATCATTTTTTCTAGCTTTTTCAGAAGAGCGAAAAATTGTCTTTTTTGAGAATTTTTAAAATTTTTGCCATTGAAAGGCTGTAAAATTCCACTGTTTTCTATCACTCAATGTGTGCTATGTCTATTCTTTGTGTACACAGCAAAATCGCAGTCATTGGTTCTTATTTCAAAGTTTTATACGACTTCGAAAGGCCACAATGACCGGCCGAGTTTGTGGTTGAATCTCTCATCTCAGCACTTTTGCAAAATTCTGCTTTATAGAGATTTCTATAGCAAAAAGCTTCGCGATTGTTAGGCATATTTTTTGAAATTAACATCTTTTGTTCTCATGGAATTAGAGCAAAAAGAATGGAAGGAAAAAATTTCAAGTTTTAGTCTCTCATATTCCGAAGCGTGGAATTCGGTATCATACAAAGTGTTACGAAAAAGAAAGGATACACAAGAAACTAGAAGAAATGCTCTTTCAGATAGCATTGAAACTTTTGGGAAAGATTCAGTTCCCTTGAAAAACCAGCGCTTGGAAAAAGAGGTGACAAAAACATGCATTAATTATGAATCAACCTAATATTATAGACAGTAATGCTGTTACCAAGATCATTCGTGCTTAACATTAGTCAAATTTTGATTGGAAAAAACTTTTTTACATAAGCTTGAGTCGATTGTTTACTGTAATGTGGATAGTCTAATTAACCCATTGACGACGAGGCTAATTCTGGGTGGCGGCGCTGTGAGACGACGCTATTTTGCACAACACTTTCGGCGTGGGAAGCTTTTGTGGTTAATTACAGAATAGAAGGTTGCTTTGTGAAACTACAAACAGTTTTTTGAACGACGGAGCCTAAAGGTTTCAAAACTGCAAATAACTGGAAAAGATATTAATTCATGGAAGAATTACTGGACCTACAAAGGATATGTCCACATCGTCCAATGGGTTAGATGGTGCCGGCTGCATTTAAATCACCATATTTGTGCTGCATCTTTAATGTATGGGAGATGGACACATTGTCAGAGCCAATTTTTTTCAAAAGTCTGGAAGACACTGACGGAGTTTGTGGCTCTGTTATATCCAGTAACAAGTCGTAAAACTAACTAGTTATAAATTGAACACGACAAAAAGACTGAAAACAGTACTTTATACGATTTAGTGGGCTAAGACCAATGCTACAGCAACCAAATTCTGCAAGAGTGACTCGAGTTGGATAAGTAAACAGCGCTATGCCTTTTTGGGATTTGGAAAGAATTCCGTGTGATTTACAGTGTATTTCTTTATGTAAGAACTTGAAACTACGCTTTTTTTCTGCATGTTAGGGCATTAGGGGAAAAAAATTATAGTTTCATCGAAGAAATTCACAGCTACGGTCTCAATATTCATTATTTGGCATTGAACCAGTGCTTCGGACTTTATGACTTTTATTAAAATTGCAGTACTGTAAGGGAAGGAGAACAATTCGAAAGATATTTTCTATGAATATTGGCCGCGAGGCGTAGGTACCATGTAAATTGAACTGAGCAAGAGAACTGTATATTGTTATACGGTAGACAGTAAATTCTGTTTTACTCTTTGTGGTCTTGCAAAAGCCTAAGTTCCTTCTGAAAATAATCTTTCTTGAAGCTTCTGGTTCGGAAGAAGTTGCGAATAATATACAGTAATTTTTCGCTAACCTAGTCTTGAACTGTTGCTCTGTAAGTTATATGCAAAAACTGGATCAACGAATCATTATAGAAGTTCACTCAAGTTCTAATTCTCATTACGAATTAAAAATTTGCCTAATTCGTGATCAAAATTACTATGCCCAAATGATCACCACAACTTAAAGCCCCTACTTCAAGGTCGTCTTACAGCACGGTGCCCCTTTCAATACCGCAACATTTCGTTCATTTTGCGCTCGAAACCAGTTCTAAAGGATATTTTTGCGAAAGAAACCCACAATAGATCGACGGCTTTTTTCCAGTTATAATTATTTCTGAGCCATTTAATCTTTATTCTACTTCTTTCCTTTGGAACTTTCCATATATTCTTCAGACATCTGCTAGGGAACTCAAAAGGAATTATGAATTCACTGGATTTTAGAATTTTTTATCTTTTGGCATGCAAGTGCGAAAGGTCAGTTTTTCCCTACATTCTAAAGCAAGGGTCTCGGGATCTATAATCTGCTACAAAAATATCTTCTAGCCATGAGGCATATCGATTTGAGGGGAAAGATTTTTTGCGCGAGGCCTAAAAGTACAATAATACCTCTACGTGTTTCAACAACAAAATAAATCATTGCCTGACCTAGCAAACGAAAAAATTTCACAACAGATGCTATGACCGCAACCGCATTCACATCCGAAAGCCCCATCGAAAGTGTTTTTTAACGGTTGTAAACCTGTTATAGTGAATGGCGAACGGCGTAAAGGAACGGCCGCGCCATCCACTGGTGTTCAGAGCGTAAGAGCATCGAAGAAGAAGGAAAGGGCGGAAGAAGATAAGCGAAAGTCTACGAGCGCCATGACATCTAACCGGCTAATGTCGTTCATGGTAGCTGTTAGGGGCAACCAGTTCTGTGATTTTGTTAGCCTTCACCTCGTTCAGACTGCTATAACCCCGAAGCAGCTGCCGGGTGACTTTGGTAGCATCCCAAGCAAATGCCGTCGATGGGCGGACACTAGAATCACACACTGATAGAGGGGTGAGAAAAGTGCAGAAATGGCTCACTTTTCACGGTCCACTCGCTATATTCTTTTTCGCCAAATCCGAAGGTTGTGCTTTTGTACAGCGTCCAGAGCGGCATGTGTATCACGCTCTTCCATCGCCGTTCCAACGCCATGCCGACGTTGTGCCGAAATCTACATGGACGCGATTGATCGGGCGTTCCGGTACGGAGCTAGCATGGCGCTGGCACGGACAGCCCTAACACAGCTTAGCAGTAGACCTGTACCCACTTTTCGAAAATTTGAGAGATTGAGGAGTACAGCGGAAGTTTCTTGAAAACTTAGTGGGCAAAGATCCGCTCGTGAATTATATGGAAATCGCTTGCTGATATTTTATTTCAGTTGTCCTGATTAGCAATATCCAAAAAATGTGACTGCGGATGTGGATGGAAGCGGATGAGAAAACAAAGCATACTTTCGCCTTGGTCAGCCCTCTCCCTCTCGTCTGTCCTCCATTGTCAGAATTTTCGCCTTTGTTTATGACTATTCTTATTGACCCATGTAAGTTGTGTGTGTCTGAAATGCCCGTATTTGCCCTTGATCACCGAGCTTAGGGGAGCAGAAAACTGGAAAAATGTTCAAAGTACGGAAAGCTAAAGAACAAAAAAGTCTACCAAGAACTGGAGGGCATTGCAGAAAACGAACGAAAGATTCTAGAATATTCTCTGAAAAGAAGAAAAATTGTCGCCCAATAACTGGAGCCAATCAGATGCCTCGTCAAAGTACTCAGTTATACCAGTTTAATGGTTAAAACCTGTGAAAGTACATTTTCGCAGAATTGACGAATTTTTTAAAGCAAGTTTTAAAGGCAATCAAAGGTAATCATGAATTTGTGTGACGTGCGGAAGGTTAAACTGGCATCAAATTTCTGAAAATAGTTTGGGAGACAACAGTATTTTGACGAACTGGAGAAAAGTTTAGGATAAAGCGAAAAGTTCGGGATGGAAATGGTGACGTAAGCACTGATCGGAACCATAGATCAAAGAGAGAATGAGCTTTCAAGACTGACCCGCTAATTGGCCGAATAAAGTCTGTAACCATACGTGCTAACACTAGAACCGAACAATCAAACAAATTCCGAAGCATTTCAGGTGAAAGTACAATTACTTTACAACACAAGGAGTGTACCCCGTTAACCAGCCAAGGAGGTGGAAACAAAAGAAAAAGAGAACAGTCTAGCAAACTACTGTGCTTCGTAGTGTTTTCCATGTTCTGCGTGGCTATTTATCGGATGTGATTGAACGAAAAAGAAAGTTTGCCAAGTTTCCCTTAATTATTTTGAAATAAGTGAGTAGCTGACATTTAGGCGAATTCCTTGCAGAGTAAACATGGGAATCTCTAAGAAAAAAGCAAGCACTGCTTAGATTACCTATGTCGAGATCGAAAATTTGAACCCACTGAGGCAGATTTCGAAGGTGAGTAACGGAAGAGATCAACTCATTCTGAAAAATATATTTTGAAGCAGATCGAGCCTTTCATGCAATAAATTTTTTGGCTAAATGTAAATGCTATAAGGCTGCTGAATTTGGCAGTGCTCGGCATTAACTTTAAATGTCTCTCTCGAAATGGCCTCAATTTTGCAATTTGAAGAAACCTTTTTGCGATAATCATTGATGATCGAAAGCAAAACTTCAAAGGTCCACATAAGAGGAACTAAGTCAATCTGACAAAAACAAATGCAGTGCATGTTAGGGATAAGGAAATTACCGTTTGCAAATCTCAAAATTATCCCATTAAAGCAATAAAAATTCCCGAGAGGGTCTCTTCACAACTACAGATGCCCTCTTTTGGGATTTTTCACGATAGCCAAAAAAGAGACAAATTCTCATATTCATATAAAATTCCTCCAAATTGCCTTTACTAATTTCAAATGCAAGCTAACTTCTGAACTTCTAGACTACTGTTGCTTCATAGCATAAAACGACCATTTTGGAAAATTAGATTAAACTTGCTGTACTTGAACATGCAATCTTCTTGGGAAAGAAGCCCTCGCAACTCCATTTTGAAAAAAGCAACTAGCAGTTTCTTGGAATAACATCGGTCCCATGATAATATTTTTGCTCAAATGCGGGTAAAAAGCATTCCGACAAAATTGAGGAAGTTTGCATAATCGCCATCGCATTTGTTTTGAGGAAACTTAAATAATTACATTGGGAAGTACACTCAGGAATGTTACTAGAGCAAAAAGATTTTTCAAATGTTCTTTCTAGGATAAGTGTAATCAATAAAATGTCTTCACTGCAAATTTTGTGTAGGCTACTGTAGTTCCTGAAAATTCCTACCAAACCTTTGCGGATGCAGATTCATATGGACTGACAAAGGCGCAACACACAGCACTCAGATAGAGTCAGATACGAACGCTGATAAAATTTATGCTATTTAGAAACACTAAGATCGGTTTAACCCGAAGTATCAGTTTATTGTGGAAATTTTTTGCAACCAAGGGAAACTCCCTCAAAGAAAGAAACGAATATATAGTGAAACAATTGCTATGTTTCAATCAACGAAGGTTTACATTTTTGATTAGAAGTAATGAAAAAAGGATCTGCAGACTTACAGGTTTCAAATCAACATTTCTCACATTTTTCGGGCTGTTTTATACTTTGCCATGCTTCAAAACATCAGCATTCGACCAACATTTTGCTCAAATTGTAATAACATTGCTTAAATGGAAAGTGTCCCAAAGCCAGTCCTTCAGATCACTTTGTAATCTTCGCCAAACGTGTTTGTTTTGCACGTCAATTTACCAAAGAAAGCCATAAACAGCATAGTGACCGGCGAACTTCGATCAGCAACGTCATCAAATAACACAAAAGCACTCAGACGTTTGATCTAAGATTTACGAAACATTTGTTCTGTCTGACCCATTTAGCAATACCCAACAAAGGAGTTCAGGGTGATGAGGTGGAAATGGAACACATTACTTTACAGGAAATGAAAGAGGCATCAACAACTTTGGTGGGTGGAAGAAGTGACAAGGTCGTTATGCTTGAACAATTTCAAATGGGAAGAGGTTTGTGAGGGGGCGCGCCCTTGACTGGTTGACTCATGGAGTTGGAGGGAAACTAATTCCCTAGCCGGGAGCAGGGGCCATAGCTGTGTAATTTGGCTTCTGGATGCGAATGTCCATTCGTTAAGGATGTAAAACCATTTTGTCTTCGATCTGTGGGATAATACGTCTGATTTTTTTTTTGAAGGGCTCAGATGCATGACAAAAACACCAACTTATGAGGGGTTTTCCGCTAACCAATTCAGCTTTTATCCTCGGTTTTACTGTACATTCATATATATCGAAGGGTAAAAAGCTGAGTTGGCTCACGAACTGTGTAGCCTTATCACTGGTAACTGCTCCACCTACCTACCTCCCTCTTGACTCCTCCAAACTTGCCCGCTACCGTAACCCACATTGCAGCCCCAATCGATATATCGATTTTCCCTTGTGCCTTTGAACAATGGCTATAGAGGACTTCTGGCATTTTTTATAAAGTAGTAAAACATTTTCTATGATTTGAAAGATTGCGTAAAATACAATAAGAAGTCTACTCCAGGACACTAGAAGTGATCTTATAAATTGATACACAAACCTAATCCTCTTTCAACGATTATGACAATTTACAAGCCAAAATCTTCATACCAAACTACTTATATATACATTCCCAAGACAAAAACGTTTATAGACCATCTTGCCTTGCTGAAGAGTTTCAGGAAAAGTTTGTAAATTATTTTATTCCTTCTAAGGGCAGGAACAAGCGGTGGTAACTTTTCTACCAATAATAATAGAACTTTCAACATTTATTATCGATATTGAGCAGTTAATTGATGTGGACTATTTTCAGGTGATTTTATTTCTATTTTGTTCTAAGCAACGATAGGCGCTTTTATTTGACAAATGCAATTTCGCAGAAGTCCACCATGGACTCTTTGCAGTTTGCAGAGATACTGTAGCAACACTTTTCATAACCGGCCATGTTCAAGAGGGTTCGGCTTGGCACACATTTAAGATCGGCATTACCGCTTAGAATTATTAAATGCATAGGAAGGTAAAAAAATGGTTTATAGACCTACTTTTACTTTTCTGAAAGTCAGCAAAATATATGATAAGGAAGGTGATATAGAACTGAACGTAATGATGACTGCCGAAAAAAGACACAAGAAAGAAAGAGTGCAGAGCTACTGATGTAAGAGAGTTTGCCGTGACTCGCCACGCTCGGGGCGGGGCGCGGAAGCCCGTTTTGACCGTGGCCGCGCCGCCGCCGTCGACCTGTCTTCGGCATAACAAACTCAAAATCAGGAACCACTACGACCACTTCTTTCCCGCAGTCAACATCACCAATTAGGGCGGGACTCTAGACGCCAAACAAACGAAGATCTGTTTATAAGGAGTCTAATTCGCAAGTAAGATTGTAAATCGTAAGTTGTCAGGTGCTAAAATCACTTCGGAGTCGCACCTTTGCAGACAGTCATTTTTGTGGGAAATAACAACTAGACGTATTCGATTAGTCCATGATCTTGCGCCAAAATTATGAAATTTAGTTATTTCAAGTTTCAACGAAATTATTTGCTTCACTATGCACTCGCGTTTTTTTTTTGAAAGACGCAAAGCCGCCTGATTCATGTGGCATCACCGTAGCCTGGCCATCTCGCTTCAGAGTGGACGTAATCTCAATCCAAAGCCACCATTCGACTCAACTGGGTGCGGCGCAACTTTTGATATATGGAAGTGCCTGTTTGGACACAGTAGGAGGCCAGATTCCACGAATCGTTTCAGATTTTTGCTTACTGTAGGTTGCCGAGTGAGCGCAATGAACAAGCCACACTGGGTGACCCACCATAAGCAAAAATCTGAAACGATCGTGGAATTTGGCCTCCTACTGTGTCCAAGTGGGAACTTCTGTAAATGGAAGATGCGCCGCGCCGAGCTGAGTCGAAAGATGCCTTCGAATTGAAGAAATACGTCCACTCTAAGTGAGATATGGCAACATACGGTGATGTCACACGAATCGGGCAACATTGCGTCGTTTTTTTTTTCGAAAATACGAGTGGTATTGTAGGTTGGAAGGATAACATTCACTTCTTAGAATGTATCAAATATAACAGAAATAAAGCTGGTAGATAGAAACACTCAAGTCGACTTCTCACTTTTCAATAAAAACATGCTGAAAAGCGTCAGTCATGATTTTGAATTTTCAAAGCCAACATTTTGAATTTACCTATAGAATTTTATAACAATGTTAAGATAGGACATTCGTGCCACAAAAATATGTCTCTGACGCTGCGCTTATACTACCTCCTATGATGAGATTGTAAATTTACCTAATATTCCCTGAACATGGGAAATAAAAGAGCAAATGCTAGAATAATGTTAAAATGCACTGACGGCTGCCTTTTTCTTCACATTAGACACTTAAATTAATTGAAAACTTCCATCGATTCCTTAGTTGTGTCGCAGTTTAGTGGGTAACATATGCTCCACAGGATTGTCTAGGATCACTCTGGTTCAAATGCAGAAGGCATATTCGAAATTTTGAATTATTGTATTGTCTGTACTTAGTAATAAACTACGTAGGAACAGAGGGGGCTAAGAACTAAATACAGCAAGTTTTCGCTGAGCCGCTTGTTTGATAGAGTGTGATGAATAAAAAGAAAAATATACGGTTTTCCGCTTCGTCCCCTTAGACAGGTTTTTGTTTCTAGACCCTCTTCGGGACTCCTCAATTAGGAAAAAGGGTCTAGATTGATTTGGATGAAAGTAATCTGAAAATTTTTTGAAAAACTCATGCATATTGTTAGTCTTCGACGATCTTCTGTGGATAGTGAAAGAATGAACTGGTTTTAACATTTTGTTTTCATTATGTTATCATTTTAGTATATCATTCATAATATCATTTTATATTTTTTGGTTGTACATAATTGATGCATCTAATTTGCAAGATAAGATAATTTTGATTCTTAAAGTTCTATGGACTTGTAGTCGAATATGCTTTAATGAAAGTACATATAAATGGATATCTGTTAAGGCATTCGAAATTAGAAGATAATGTCTTATGAGTATTATACCCATTTTTGATCCAGATATGCTTTGTGATATTTTTAGCAGAAAATCGATAAAATAAGTGCTGTTCTTGCTATTCTCAGAGCTTCTGTACACATAGTGCTTTTTGATATTAATCGAGATATTTGTGTAGAATGTATAAATCTTTTTACATTAAAGTCAAAATTATCAGATTTATTATATAATTTTGTTACTAATCTGTCTTTATTTCAATAAATCCAGACGGTTGCAATAATGGGTATTTATGTTTGCTGCTTCTATCTGGAGCTTATAATCGTAAATTCTGACTAAATCACTGACGGCACTTTCTTCTATGTTATGTATAAGCAATAAGTCGTCCATCTATAAGAGAATATTGCGTTACTATTTGTAATATTTTGAATAAAATGCTTTACTCATACCATGAATGTTTCGAGTGGTACCTCTTGCAAAGGTTTCGATCGATTTACCAAGTAGTTATATGCAAGCATCGCTCTTCATAATGAAGCAAGAGACTATAACTTCGGTGCAGGAAAATATTAAACTAGCTGAGTGAGAGGTGAAGAACGTGCGTAAAATCCTGCATCTCCACTTGATTCTTAGATTTAATCTGGCTAACTTTACATTGCATGGAAGTTTTAGTTGAGCTTGAAGACACAAACATCACTTTTACGTCACATACGGTAGGTAGATGCGACAAACACATAAAAAAGAGAAATTCTCTACATGTATGCTGTCTGTTTACAAATTTTGTTACTTGTATTTGATGAATGCCTCTGACGTAGTAAAATCTAGATCAGAAGCTAAACACCATCAGTCCCAGCTTTTCGAAATTTCACTTTTGATCTCCAAGTTACCAGTTGATTGCAGAGCTTGAATGAGCTCATACTGGTTCAAAAACATGACGACTCTTATACTGTAACTAAAATGAGCTGGTGGTAGTCAGAACTTTTTTTTTCACAAAGCACTCAAAGAATGCAATCCAGAGCTAGACCTTTCTGTTCATGCATAATCAGTCAATCATGTCATTTAAGCGCATTATATCATAAAATCTTTCCAAGGACCAAGACACCATTTCAAGCGGCTTAGCTACCCTATAAGGCGGCAATTTTCGATGACATTATCATTCATTATCAGATTCATAGAGACCTGTATTCTATAACGCAAGATCCTTTGAAAGACTGTTTGTTGAAAACATTTGCGAGTGTACCGTTGCTGAAGGTTAAAACCAATAATGCAAAGATTTTTTACTTTTTATCCGCCAGCTCAGGCGTGATTGAATAACTTAGTGGTCTGTCTTAATTTATTCCGCATCACAAGAGTCAACTCTTTCAGCAGGGGTATATACCTTATCAGAAAACGCTACCGTAACTCTTTGCGTGGAAGCGATTCATAGATAAATGCAAAATTTGATCGGCGTTTTTGTAAAAGCATTTTTTGGTCTCATCTCATTTCATAAGGCCACGGCCACCACGTTTTTTCCTTGCCGGCAGTTCGGCACAAACTACAAGAGGAATAGGTTCACAAAAAATGTTTTTTCTTAGCTAGAAAAAAAAAACATTTTTTTTATCTAAAAGAGATTGAATTTGCATGTGACCATGAAGCAATGGCATCCTGGCTATCCTTGAAAGTTCAACAATATTTTTTTTACAACGAGTATCATTCAAAACCAGCCTACAACCAACGAGCGAACCTTGAAAAGGAGCTGACAGATGCTTTTAGCCTCCTATAACCATAATATAGTGGTCATATTGAAATGTTCATACTCGCTGCAAGACCATAGCTGCCAACAACTCCTCTCAAATATTTATAGAATAATTATGTATAACACTTCAATAGGCACATAACCTAGGCAGGAATTAATTTTTCGAAAATGCGAATGTATTCAGAGACCTGCAAGTGCGAGGAAATCACAGGATTTTTTGTAAGGCTCAAGACAAATGCTTATTAATGATATCATCGAGCAGCATTTCGAGATTCTCATTCGTTCCTTTCATTCCAGCAATCACCTGAAATTTTCCATTCATTCCAGAAAGAGCACAAAAATTTGTTGCACCTCTTTGGACCATTTAAAGTACTCCTTGACTCGGCGACGATCCCATCCAACTGGAGTGGCTCTCTCCAAATCTCGCAAATTGTAGAGTTTGTCGGCTAGATGAACGAGTTTCGCCTAGAATGAGCCATGCAAATCGCATCGAGCAACTTTGGCTGTGCCGTTCCCATTCTTGTCAACGTTTAATGGGGCATGCTAAGAACAGCCATCGTCTGCATGAAAACAATTTGACCCGAAAAATTTCACAGAAGAATTTATTTCCTAAGGGGCGATGTTCAGCATTCGAAAAACTTGTTAGTTTTGGCGCTAGCATTTGGCTACAAGATACAATCAAAAAGGCAAGGCCGAACTTGCCGCAGCTGGCTGGTCTAAAACACCAAGCAGCAGCGACGATCTGATCTTTGAGCATTCCATAATAGGAAAATCATGACGACAGTTGTTGACCATTGTTTCGTTGTTACGAGAGTGACCTCGAAAACTTCGAGTGTTGTCGAGGGCTCGCACCGTGACACGTTCTTCGGTACAAAAGTCCCGTGAATGAACATCGCCGTCACGGAATTATGCCTACTCGGGCTCTCAACAAAGCATAGGAACAGAGTCGTGCTTGTGATTGCCTTCATACGATAGCGCTCCCATTTTTCATTGACCCTAGGAGGCAGTTAGTCAATACCAAAACTACAATGATGAAGATCTGCCCGATAGCAGAACGCCAATGCATGTTCGAAACCAGCTAGTTTACGAGTTTCTCAGCGAGCTAGGGCGATGAAAGTTAGACGTAGCAGGGATCGAATCGGACACCCATAGCTTCGAATGCAAAAGAGAGGGGGAGGTGTATAAAAGCCGATAAGTTGTCGATTTTTGTACATGATCAAGATATAGGGCTCTGCATGATCGCGAGAGTCGGTGAGTTTGCGGCCATTGCGCAAGCAGGATGCTACAAGACCTCAAACCACTCAAACAACCCGTACTTTTCAGAATTGCCTCAAATAATTGGAAGCTTATATCTGATAGCAGAAAAACGTTCGAAAGGAGAAAAAACCGAGAAAGCTCAATGCGCGAGCAATGGCCGCAACTTCATCGACTCTCGCGGTCACGCAGAGCCCTACAATGCTGCATCTATTACTACAGTTAAGATAAGCCTCGAAAAAGCATAAAAATAACGTTAAGAGAATTAGGGAAGGCCAACATTAAGTCCTTCATTTTCAAACAAAGCGGGAAAGATGTTTTCCTTTCAAACTGTCACGTCTCTTCAGGCATTCTAATGCTCATAATGGCTGTTTTGTCTAGTCCTACACAAAGTCAAAAGTTTTTGCAAATTTCAGGAAACCTCCGAAATGACTCTCGGAAGGCGCAGCTAAGTCTGACTTTTTTGAATGAAAATGATCGCTAATGCAAACCGACTTGACGCAAGAAATGTTTGCAATCGCTATTGAACGTTGCCAAGTAATGAAAATAAGATATGCTGCTGAGATGGAGGCTTCTTGATTTTCATTCTGAAACGTCATGTTGACTATCCTCCCAAAACCTCAAATGGTTTCAACACACTACGAAAAACTTTTGCGGGCCCATAACCCATAAATTCTAGAAAGGCTGCGGGCGGCAGCTACGCCCCTAAAGAAATTTTTTTACAATGCTAATTTCAATTTTTGAAAAATTTTAGGAGTTGATTCAATCATTTAAAAGGATAACAAGTCACTTGCATATTCACAAAAATTTACTCAACTTTGAAGAACGCAAAATCGGATTCATCACAGGCACCCTAATATACTATTATATATAGGATGTGTCGAAAGTTTTGTCGGCTATCGCAAATGACTACAAAACCAAGTACAATGAAGTTCTACATGAGTTTCAACATGCATTCGATGCAGCTTTTCCTTCTCTTTCTTATGGATACATTTTCAAACCAGAGTCCTCTACGTATTTTTTGGTAATTGTCAACATTCTTCATCCGCCATTTCTATCTGCTCAAGTTCGGCTACTTGTTACAAATTGTACTCCAAAGCTTTGGAAATGAGCTAAGACAGAAATAGAGCGAATCTCGGACTATACGGGGGTATTTTTAGACTTTCCTGATGTGCAGTGGTTAGCTTCAAAAAATTTTTCGGAGATCTCAGTTTTGATAAAGTCGTGAAAAAGGCAACTGCTGCAAAATCGTTTAAGCTTCCAAAGTTTCTCCGAGCTGAGATTTGATTACCATTGAACATTGTTTATGCAACACATCCAGGTTAGATTTGCTTTGAAGAATCGCCTTTTTGAAATTTTTGGTACTTCTATGCGTTAAACGTGATCAAAAAAGTGCCGTTTTACCCAACTAAATGATCATTACAGACTTAATAAACGTGACCTGTGTAATCTGAGTTGAGCATAATGTAGCTAAAGGTTTACTCTACATAACAGTTACCAGCGTTCTTCGAAAATATTGGAATAAGATTTTTTAAACTTCAAGGAAGATTTGGCGTTACTGCTGGGCTGCTCAAATACCATGGCGATAACATCGCAAAGACAGCGTAGGTCAGAGAAAAAATATAGCTATAAGAAAGAGGATGAAAATCTGAATTGTATGATACCTAAATCGTCCACCGATCGATGCTATGAGTTCTAGCGACCGATGAAAAAACCGACAAAACTTTCGGGACAACCTAATACATTATATTAGACACAATAAAGCTATGTAGCTTAGAGAAAGTACTCCCCAGACCGATTCATATTTAGATCTTCTGATACTTCATGCTAACATCTCGATGCACGCTCGATTTCAACTAAGCCGAAACATTTGTTGTAGAGGCTTCAAACCATGGTGAAATACGAATTCTTCGCGCAACTCAAATAACAGCTGGTCTGGATTTCAGGAAGATAAAAGGATGGAGGCTCAACCGGACATAAATTCGCATTGGGCTTGGCGCGAACAGCTAACTTTGTTACTCCTCAGACAGCGCCAAGTCTATCTAAAAGGAAAATTAGCTCCAATTCGAATAGCAATCGATGATCACGAAAAGTTTTTAAAGTTTGATGGAAATTTTGGATAGTACAGCAAAAAGGAGGGGTGACTAGGCGTTCGCAGTAGTGCTTGAAAGACGGGAAACTTTTGAATGCAGTACAGATTGGCAAGAACCTTATGAGAGAATTTGTCTATCATTGAGCAACGATTGGCTTGGAGCATACTATAATTCCATCGGGTATGAAGCCCTAGCACAAGTATGATTGGGGTGCGATCGTACTATAATATAGTGTGCTACAGTGCTGCACCTAAAACATTTTGAAAAATGACCAGCAATGCGCATTTCCTCCCCCACCCCTTTCCTACTACCAAGATTGAGTTTCATATATAGTGATCGTTTCAAGTAGGTTATTTTGAAACAGGTGAGCTTCGGTCGCAGATTTTGCTCTAGGTAAAAGAAGCAACAAGTAATTTTTTCAGGTAAAGAAGTTACCCAAGCAATTCAGTGAAAACGGGAAGCTTTCCAGTCCTTGCAAGCTTGTAATCCAGAAAATGTAAGAAGAAGGCGTGAGGTTGTTACTTTCTGCTAATCTGCAGTTAAATTCTGAAGATTTTCAATATTCACAATCAAAAACAGATTAGTTGCTGATGATGACATAACAAAGATTGCGCTATCTCTCTAACCATCTGTAGGAATGCGTTTTTCTAACGGACAAAAGCAAAAGAAACATTTAGAACTATGAAGAAAGTTTTTTCCGCAAGATCAAACCCACCACTATTCTATAAAAGTTGTGGATTTATTACACAAATTATGTTTTTCCAAAAGCTGTGCTCGGTCGATCAAAAGACATGAGCATAGGTCTGCGTGATGTTATTAGGTGGTTCCGAAGGTAATGTCGCTTTTTTCAAATGAACGCCACATTTCATGGAATCAAGATTTTCAAGAGATCTTAAAAGCATTCGATGCAGCATTTCATTCTCTTTCTAATGGTTGTAATTTCATTGCATAATTCTCATTAAACTTTCGAAAAATTAACAAAATCTGCAACTCATCCTTTTGCCATGGTCAAGTTCGGCAATTTTTTAAAATTCTTGTACCTATTCTCCAAAGAAGAACAAGTGGCAGGTAGATAGAGCAAACCCTATAGGACACAGAGTAATTTTTTTCCCTTAGCTTGCTTCTTAGAGTTTCTGGAATCAGTTTTAAAACGCCATCAAATTCCATATTTGGTCAACTCAAACCTCACAGAACAACAACCGGCAAGCAACTCGGGTGTCATTCGACGCAGCTTTTTCTCCTCTTTTTACCAGTTGTTTTTGGTTTCCGATTCATCAAGTATTCCGAGATAAAATCATCATAATTCAGGTTTTCCAGGGCGCCTCCGGCTGTACCCGGAATTTTCGAAAGTTGCTAATCTGAAGCGGTAAACGCTCATTTGCTTTGCAAATTAGTGTAAAACCATAATTCATTTTTGTAAGTTTCGAAATCCGACGATTTCTTGGTGTTTGGTGCATTTGTGTCTAAGACGAGCCTGCTAAAATTCGGTGGTTCCATCAAAAAATCTATACAGAAATTATGACGAGCTCTGAAAAGTAGAAAAAAAGTTGTGCTGTTTCCCGTAGGGTTTGCTCTATCCATACATAACTTGGACTCCTTCCGGGGGTTGTTATAAAAATTTGGAAAAATTGTGAAACTTGACCTTCTCAAAAAGCATGGGTCGCAGATTCCGATAATTTTCCCAGAGGTTATTCAAATTTGTGCGGTAGTTATATAACGTTTAGAAAGAGAATGAAATGCTGCATCAAATGCTACCAGAATCTCTTACACATCTTTGTTTTACGAAATGTGGCGTACGTGTAAAAAAAGCGACATTACTTTCGGAACGACCTATATATTTTTGCGCATTCACCTTGCTGCGCATATTAAGACCTCAGCATTTACCTTATGTGAATGATGGGGTGCATTCTCAATTTGAGCTTTTTTCCTAGCCTCTTTTGGTAGTGTCTTGTCATCAGTGCATTCCTTTACGATATCATGAACCTGAAAAAAAAAACATCTTGAAAAGGATTTACTCAAGTCTTGCACCGAAAACAGTACCTCCTGTCCGAATTGCTCTTTAATTTCTTCCAACGTGGTCTTGGTGTCCTCTACGGTATCGTGCAGAAGAGCAGCAGCAAGTGTGACAGCATCAAAGACTTTAGCTTCGTTTGTCAGGATATAGGCTACACCTAAATAACAAGATCTAGAAGAAACCACCACTGAGTTCAAAAAAGTACAAGAAATACAAGATCTAAAATAATGGCAAACTTTGCTCTAAGTCTAACATATTGTAAGGTCTATAGATCTGCAAGTCTTGCACCAAGATGAAATCATAATCTCTCTGCTTCTGCAAAATCTTTTAATTTCACACAATTCACAGAATTTTTTCTGGAGTGCTCGAAAAAAATTCATGCCGCAAAGATAGCTAGTATCTGTACCCGAAATGAATCAGAAAGTTCGAACCTTTTTAGAACAAATTCCCCATATCTCTTGGTGCAAGACTTGTATCCGTGTATCTATCTGAGAGTTTGTGCATCAAGCAATACATCCTCAAATGTGCAATTGATAAGTGAGTCTGGGCCCCATTTAAATCTACATAGTCGGCTGCGCGGGCGGTCGCGTCGCGCGCACAGTTTTGTCACCAGGTCACGCTTGCTAGGTCTCATCATTTTCGACCACTAGATAGCAGAATGACACTTATGTCAGACCACTTCATGCGTTTTTCGAAAATTTTGTTCTTATATTTGATGATTCACCGGCTTGAAGAGTGTGAAGGATTCACATATTTGTGCAAGCAAGCGCGTGCCACTGGGATCGCGTAAACAGCGTGTTTGCAGAAGCAAGAGTGAATGTCTGGTATTTCCATAGCTTTCGAGAGCTACGCTATCACAGATGAACTTTTCTCATGTCAAAACCATAGAAGGAAAAACTAGTCTTGGTATTTTTCCGTCTTAAGTAAGCTTCTTTGGTCATGTTATCGTTGCTCAGGTTGCTGGAACGCCAATTTTTTATGGGGTTATCGTGTTCTGAGTGTGAGTTGCTACGACGTGCACATTCTTGAAGCTGGTATCACGTTTGGATCGAAAATAGGTATCATCTATTCTGAACTAGGAAAGTCGAGTACGCTTTACACACATTGTCTCAGCAAGCCTTTGTACTTTTGTTCTTCCCTAGTTCAGACTAGTACATAGATCGATCACAAGTGTGAAGTTGCTAATCACACAGAAGAGCTTGTTTAGATAGTGTATGCAAAGCGCGCCTGAGTCTTTTAGTCTCATTGTCAGAATAAATGGTCAACTTTTCTGTGAAATACTCAGGAACAGAGTCATATGCTGCCTTAGATGACGATGTCTTTCAAACTCCAGATGCAGTTACACAAAAAACGAGGTGAAGCGCTGCATTAACTCGTTAGTTATACGTATGCAAAGCATACTCGTATCCAAGTCTCAAAATGGACGGTAGCATATCAGACATGTTCAAAAGTAATGAGCAAGGAAGGATAACTCAGAACTGAACAAAAGTTGGCGGTGAATGCGATCGAAAACTTTCAGTAAACATCCACTTATAAGGAAACAGCAAAGAACTTCTTAGACCGTAAGATTCGAATGCCTTGATCCTCTTACAATATCGCGTTAATCCACACCTCGGGCCGACTAGACACTTCTCCGTACTTGTGTTGCCTTATATGCACGTTCCGACTTGGTAAATCAAAGCGTCAATTCAACCCACAAACCGACAATCCTGCACGGGTTCAAGTATCGAGAGATTAAAAGGTGATTCTAAAGAAGTAGTGCAGAAGCAGTCGGCAAATCAAACCCATAATAAAAACATTCATTCCTGATTGAGTTCTATCCTGAATGGACAGTGAAATGTTCTCTCCTGAGCGCGACCTGAGCAAGCGTGACCCAAGCACACAAAGTGGCTGCGCGACGCGACCGCCCGCGCAGCCGACTATGTAGATTTAAATGGGGCCGTGAGTCTGCACAATATGCGTGGCAACCGACGACATCTGGCTGTAACTCTTGGTGGAAAGTTCCCTAGCGTAACAAATTGTAAAAATGAACAACTAACTAATCCACATTCAATTTCAAGAGAGACAATGAAACAAGCAAAAATCACTAGAATGAGTGTGTCTTATATTACAAGTCGTCAAGTAGCGCGCATGATGTGCAAAAAGCACATTAAGCTGCGAGTAATTCGATGATATACCTATGGGATGATTGATGTACGGTGTTCCATGGTGATCCTTCCGTTTTTGAAATCTATGTCTACGAGCGGCAAAGTCGTTCGCTTTCATGAGCAGCGCCATGTCTTCCGGTACATTATCCAGGAACTTTTTAGATGATGAAACCGGCTTCTCATGTATATCCGGGTAAAGATTACTGCAGCCATTAGTCTCGCTCATCTCTATAAAAAAATATAAGACGACTCATGCACAAAGAAAATGCCTGGACAGATACGGGGACGTTCAAACAGGATAACGAGCATTGCTCTCTATGGATGTGGGATCGCTAAAACATCGATCGCCAATCCTTTTGGTTGACGATGACGTTTCGGACTGGTTCCCTAGGCCGATGCAGGTGGTTTCACCTGACCGCTCGTTTTCACTTTTGCGCGATTTCGTCTACGCATTCGCTTACAAATAAGCAAATGCTAAAGGAGAACGTGTCTCTTGTCTGGTGATCTAGCAATCATTCTTTTCAGCAACAAAATCAAAAGGGGACAAGGAATTCTGTATAACTAGAAAAGGACAAAACAAAGCAACTAGCAAAGATTGTGCATTTTATTGACAATTAATGATGTTAGCTTGAAATTACGGATAAAGTAGTTGAGTGAAGAGATTCTTCTTGAAATGCTTTGTGAGACTAAAAAAAATATGGACTGAAAAAGGGGGCAGTGAAAAATTTGATTAGATAAATGGAGACCAGAGAAAGTCTTCTTTTGAATGAACACGAATGACGGCCTAAATATTTTAAGTCTGCCAGTCGGAAGTACTCTGCCAAAACTAAAGTTCATTTAATTGAAAATGGCACGATAAAGATTTCAGAATTACTCCCCCCTGTGCGAACTCCCAGCCCCGTAGCTCAAACTTTGCAAAAAATCGATAAAATCGATAAAACTAATCGATAATCCTGAAAACCAATATTGTATTCGGAATCCCCATGCTCGATTACCCCCCTGTGCCAACTCCCAGCCCCGTAGCTCAAACTTTGCAAAAAAATCGATAAAATCGATAAAAGTAATCGATAATCCTGAAAACCAATATTGTATTCGGAATCCCCATGCTCGATTACCCCCCTGTGCCAACTCCCAGCCCCGTAGGTGAACTCAGCAAAAAATCGATAAAAATCGATAAAATCGATATCGATCGATGACGAAAAGTAGCCTATGACACCCGCCGGGGCCGTAGTGTATGTGTGCCAAGTTTGGTCCGGATCGGTTCAGAAATGGAATTTTCTATTCGGAACATACGTACAGACATACATACAGACATACAGACAGACAGACAGACAAACAGACATTCAGCTTTATTTATAAGATATAAGAAGGATAAGATTGTCATAATTAAAGCGCCCGCTGAGCATTACAGCTGAAGTAAGATAAGAAGAATAGGTAATATGTAGTACAGCATGCGTCACCAAACCAAATGTGCAGAAATACAGAATACAAATTTCAAAATCAAATCGAAAATTCATGTGACGTTCACTTTTGTTCACCTTCCTTCTAACAGGATGCAGGAACTTGAGAGACTACGCAAGCCACTAAAATAGAGTAGAAAAGCCTCTTATCAGCTGCGAATAACTTCCTACTCTCAGCAGTTTTAGCAGTTCATGAGCAAAAATCTAGCAAGATGCCACAAAATTGTTTGTGAGAAAGTGTGCAAATATGACTACAAACACAAATACACACATAGAATAGTTGTATATACGCTGTATAGTATTAGGTTGATGCACAATTCTTGCACCAAAAGTAGAACAAAAATTGTTTTAAGAATGCTTGAACAAACTAGTCGATCTAAAGAATAGATTTATTGTTATTTATATCAAAAGTAGTATTTCATAGTATATTTCAGAAAATCAGATGAAAGAAAATCAATAATCCAATTACAGAACGAAATTCGTAACTACTATTTGTAGAAACATCCAATCACTATCAATTTCTCTTAGTCAAAAGAGTATGTCATAAGACTAAGATCAAAAATAAATTTGAATTTTAGTAGTAATTCTCTTAATCACTTCATATCTCGCATGCCCTCGAGAAGTTTTCACTCGAACACCTTCAAAAAGCGAAAGATTTTTTTCTATTATATATCGAAGCAGAGGATTCCATTGAAGCTGGATGAAGTACCAGAACTTCGAGAGTTTTGGTGCAAAAATTATGCATCAACCTAATACAAGGAATAATGCGACGTCACTAATGCATGCAAAAAGGTCCATCCAAATCGCGCCTAGGACTAATATTATAGTTTTAGTCTTTGTGGCAATTTGCGGCACTTCACCTTGATTGTCTTATTGTTGGAAAAAGATAGTTTATTGCTGAAAGAGAAAGATCTTTAGGTTTGCGAGACGTATTTTTTATGCACAGCGTCCTCGTGATTTTTTTAGTATGACAGGTGTAGGTAAAGAGTAGATTGAAATGTGAGAGAAGTGCTCACGATCAGAGGGATTGTTTGATGTGCTGCTTGTACTAGCTCTTCAATGTTAGCATTTCCTAATGATACGGTAGGCACACGAAGAAAAATACATCTGTTTTCTCGCTACACTACATCTTTGAGATTTTGAGAATTTATTATTCGATGTACACGTCATTTTATTCGAGATGGTATTACTCGGTAGACCTGTAGTATGTATGTTCAAAGTGGGAGGGGCTTAGAGTTGACAGAAGCAAAATTACGGAATTCCAAAGTTTAAAATTTTCGGCCTAAATTGCAAATCACACTCCATTTTTTGCAATGATGTCATACTGTAGAGATTCGTTAAGTAACTTGGGAGACGGTCAAGAGGCGCGATTTCTTTGGCTGTCACTAACTAAAACTCCAGTTTAGTGCTGTGCTAGTCTTCAGAAAATTACCGGATGAAGTGCATCAGCTTACTATCTGTTTGAGGTCACCATTTGCTGAGTTTCATGGTTTTTGCTATAAATCGAACTGAAATATTTACGAATTTGTTCTGAAATGTATTTTCATGAGTTTTTGACCTTCAAAATTGCTCTTTTGAATTTTTTCTAGAGTATCAAGATTGAACAACTCATGCAACTATCTAATAGATCTTCTTCTAGATTTTATTTACTTTTAAAAAGTTGCAAAATACTTATTATGTGCTATTTAGTGTCCAGCTGGCAATAAAAATCGCGCCTCTTGACATACACCCAAGTAACTTGGATCTCTTCAAACTTGCATAAATAAACGTAAGCTGGATTCTTTAGTGCAAATCAGTAGCGGTCCAAGAAATTTTCGGGAGGAAGCGACATTGCTCGAATGAAGGGAGACGTCCTGTTAGCCACCCTTCGAGAAAAAACCATGTTTCCAAAGTTTCGTGGGTCTGTGATCTCGAAACTTCATTGATACGGGGCATGGCAGGAGTACGCCCGAAAACTTCTTCTTTGCAAAGCATTTGGATTTGTATAAGTTTACGTTTACGAAAAAAACAAGTTGATGCACAGTTAGCAACCCATTTTTGCGGGGAGGGGGGGGGGTCTCGATTTGCCACTGCTCTTGAAGCAGAATTGGGCCACCATTGAGAACTAAAGGCTATAAAAAAAACTGCGGATAGGAAGGTCTGAACCCGTTTTTTGGTACTTTTGGTACTATGTAGCTTCCTAGATGCAATTGGATTTTTACGAATGAGATAGATATGAGAGCAAAGGGTTAGTACTACTGCATTATCAGGTCGACTGGCATTCAGCTAGCACACTGATGGCCAAGAAATTCGTCACCTATCATTTGCACAGGTTTTTACAAACTTCCTTCGTCGTCTTTCGCCAGGCACACCGAATGGTACAAGATTTTTTTAGGGGAGCAATTTTGAATTCCCGCCTTGTGATAGATCGTGCCAGAGCATGTTAAGGATGGTCTTGTCTATTTTTTTTTTTGAACTGGTGGGTTTTCGGCACTCAACAATATCCAGACTGCAATGCGTTTCTATCTCTGTTATTTTTCCGTTGTGCTTTGATCCCCGCACCCTCCCCTGCTCTTTTTCTAAGAACGGTACCAGCCTGGTAAGCTTTGCACACGCCTGATAAGACCACAGACTATAGATACTATGAAGTTAAACTCACCGTGACTGAAGATTCAAACTTTGGCAAGCTGTTTTAGAGGCAGACTTAGAGAAATGCTGACAAACGTCATGTTTATTGCGAAGTGTGGTTTGCAAGTATGGATGGATGGATTCGACATTTTAAAGTCTAGACTCTAGGGGCAGATCGCTTTATTGCTAAAACAATTTTTCAGATTTAACAGAAGATCCAAACTAGAACAAAGAGCAAAAAGCAGGAACGTTGCGACGAATGCCGTCATCGTCACAGCGAGGGTGCATTTGCGTATTCTCCTTTTTGAGTCAAATTTTCAACTTGTCTGCTCTATGTTTTCTTCAAAAAGTTAGGAAAGTTGTATTGCAAATGCCATCCCCCGCTATAGTTAGTGTTTACATTTGTTACTTCGTGGTCTCTGTAATCTATAAACACATCTCCATTTGTTCTTCCGTTTTAGGTACATTTTTAAGTGTACTAGAAGGTGTTTTTGTTCATGTTTGAATATCTC
This sequence comes from Cylicocyclus nassatus, assembly GCA_958299035.1. Classification (NCBI taxonomy): domain Eukaryota; kingdom Metazoa; phylum Nematoda; class Chromadorea; order Rhabditida; family Strongylidae; genus Cylicocyclus; species Cylicocyclus nassatus. The sequence goes on from CATQJL010000112.1 coordinate 35,085,437, forward strand.
TCCTACTTCAGGGGTTCCTCCTTTTCTTTCGTCTTTTCTTAGTTGTCATTAGATTCAATAAAGAGAAAACATGCAGTTCTAACTTTCTTTTCTCTTCCTCATAACCACGATATTGGTTCTGCCATACAGATGAAAGTATTAGGTGAAGCACTGAATTGATTATCACTTTAAGATCTTGCTCTTGCTTTGGAGCGCAAATGAGCGTGGCAGATCCATGCGGAAGCGTCGATGAGGGAACTGATGACGATCAGTGGATCGAGCAAGTGGAACATGAGGAGACCATAGCACCGGAAGTAAAATCCTTTTTAAGCTTGTATTGCCTCAGTGCAGTTTGTCCCAAATCATGGCTGTTCTAGGCTGTTAACGAAGAAGAAGTGGAAGAGTACATTGAAGTTGATGGCATTGTTGATGATCACGATATGCAGCAAACCGTACTGCTTCGAGGAGATACTGTTCCCCGTACTCTCCGCAATGGTGAGTTTACTTTTTTGTTACTGCGGTTTTTTCCATGTTCCAATCACAGCTGATGTCTGTACTTCATCTATCTAATCTAATATATAAAGAATCGTAAGCGCAGTTTAAAAATGTGCAAATAGCGGGAAACCGCAGTGCGGTCCCGAAGCGCGCACCTGACACAGCACTTTTAGATTACTGGTTCACTAGTCTAATATATAAAGAATCACAAGCGCAACAAAAATCTGCAAATAGCGGGAAACCGCGTGGCGGTCCGAGCACGCGCGGATGCAATCTAGCACGTTTAGTTACTGGTTCATTAGTCGCACTATTAGTTTTCGGTTTGCGCATCAAAACGCTTACATCATCGTTCCATCTGAAATGTGTCGCTATACAGGTTATTGTTGAAGGCACCGTCCACCAAAATTGAGGGTAATGAGATTTTGATGTCATGAGGGACTCTTAAAGGCAATGTTCAGTCAAAAAGTCGATTTCGAGATTTGCTTACCTGGGCCTATTCGCTATGCTGAATCCGAAAATCAACATTGGAGAGCTCAAAAACGGCAAAAAAAGGATTTAACGGAGGAGGAAAACTGCAGATGGGCGGAGCTGCTCGCATAGTGGCATTACTCTCCCAGCTTCAGGAGCGATCTTCTCCCTTACGCTAATCGCCCTAACATCACCACCAGCCGACTGCGAAACGCATGACATAAAATCGGAACCGAGAAGATCGCTCCTAAAGCCTGGAAGAGTGACGTCACGGTGTGAACGGTCCCGCCCACTTGCGATTTCCCTCCTGCGTTAGAGCCTTTATTCGTTGTTTTCGCGCTCTTCAATGTTGTTTAAGGGATTCAGCATGGCGAATAGGCCCCGGTAAGCACAAAATCTCAAAATCGACTTTTTGCTTGGACACTGCCTTTAACTAACAAGGGAATGGTCAGAAGTCGAAGTGGCCAAACCAAACAAGTATATCATTCGATGCAGTATAAAACGCTGACTTCAAATCTGTCTTCCTTATCTGCTTATCGCTTCTGTGGGCGAAGCTACAAGCGGTTTTATTGTGGAAAAATCGTACATAAAAACAGCGAAATTGAGCACATTGTGCACTTTTAGCTCAGCTTCTGGCTTTGAAAATTTGAAGTAAGCTAGCTGCATGTTTTGGCCCAGCATTAAGGCGAACGTGGCTCTGTACGGCTAAATTTTCAATTTCACGCATAATTTCTTAGCAAAATAATGGTCTTTAATGGCTTATAGCTTCGTCCAGAAAAGCGATAAGCAGGTAAGGAAGATTTAGAGTCAGCACTTCATGCTGCATCTCATGGTATGCAGCTTGTCTGGATTGGCCACTTCGATTTCTGACCATTCCCTTGTAAGGATTGCGAAGTCTCAGAAGATGAATTCCGAAGCGAGAAAACCACTTCAGAAGGTAGAAGCGCCATGTTCGCTCCGTCTATCATGGGTGGTCTGAAGATGAACAGTTCAAAATCGGGCTTCAGGGTAAAATATCGAAAATTTGACATTCATAATATTAAAACATGATTTTGTGCTTTTTTATCTTCTTACCCAGCTTGATGGGCGGGGCCTACGTGGAATTACTTTTTGGAGAGTTTTTCTCTCTTCGGAATTCATCTTGCAGCGAGGCTTGGGCGATGACTTACTTAGAGGCCCCTCCATTATCTGATATCAAGACCTCATTATCCTCAAGTTCGGTGGACGGTGCCTTCAAAGGCTCGGCAGCATAAATCCCAAATTGGTAAGAGGTAACCCAAGTACATCATAGCTCCACGTCATTTACCAATGCGTTAAATCCTGAAAGTGCTCCAAGTCTCCACCAGCCATGTTCACCCATCGAAAGTGGGCGCCAGTGACAAAATTTTGCATGCTTTTAGAATTTAGCGCATATTGGAGGGTGGCGTGGGGGCGGTGTAGGGAAGCTACTTCGTGTCTGACAGCGTTCGTATTTGACAGACCACTTTCTTTGAGGTTTTCTAGGTGTCAATTTTTATCGGCAGAAATTTCTGTAGCACAAAATTATCACAGTGAAGGTCCGAATGCAGTTTGGTCTTTTGCCTATTTCTTTTTATATTGTCAATTGAATTTTTTTTTGGTTGCATTTATCTGGTAGTGGGCTAGTAAATTTAGGTGCGGATGTATTTTACGCCCATGTCCCCACCTCGAGCAACGATGTGAGCTTGAATTTGCCTGATTTGCTTAGTCGAACGGTCACCTTCACGAACGGATCCAAGATGTTCATTTGTTTCTCGAAAAAGTGTCGCAAGCAGCTGGCTTTTGAAGGTCACCTATACAATATCGACGGATTCGTATGTTTTCAAATTCTATTCCCATACTGTTCGCCTTCAGTCTCACTTCATTTTTGTTTGGTTGATATGCCCTTTACAGGTGAAACCGTCAAACTGGAATTTTTGGAGATGTGTAAATCCTTCTTGCAACGGTGCCATTCGCACATCACCCAACATAACCGAACTACGCGTGCGCGACTCACACCGTAGCACTTGCACTCCTGATGATGTTCAGGTCTGCTGCTCTGACTCATTGGTTGTGCTAGTCTTTTTTCCCTGAAAAAGCTAGTTATTGTTGTGTGATAGGACTGTGGACAGATTGCAGATAAGGTTGCGCATAACAATTTATGACCTTCGGTTGATGGCTGAGTTCACTGAGGTACCACTTGATGCTCTATATCATGCGTACAGTGAGTGGGAAGATTTTGTTGTTTTTTGTATTCCTTTTTTCTGTAAGATTATTGCCTTACAGTGGACAAAGTTATGGTAGAGCACAACGATCTTGTCGATCTATTCCCTCCATTTGAAGCCTTAAAATCAAACCTAGAAGATCATCGAGCAAATCATGTAAGCTCTTGAAACAGTCGCAATCTGAACTAACAATTTATAAACATTATGCACCCGACAATCTTCGAACTTTACAATATGGCAAAAGGTTCTTCAGACCTACCGCAGAAGGTTTGCTTTGGAAGCTCGAGAATCGGACACAAATTCAATATATTTCGATTTATTCGTTGACAACGCAGCCAAATTCAAAAGAACGAAGCCATTTCCACCGGTTTGTGAGCTGCCCATTCATTTTATCCATTCACTGTATTCTTGCTTCTAGTCGCTGTGTATGAGCTGCTCGGCTGAATTTCGAAGCACGCCCGAGTTACCGTCACAAGATCAGCTCCTCGAACATATGTTCTTCGATCATGGCAGGAAAACTTCAACAATCAGTCGCTTCACATTCGAGGATTCTGAACTTTTTGAGGTAGTCAGGTCGATGCAGAATTTTCGCGCTAAGTTTTATAATATTTCTTAGCAATGGGTTCGCGAGCTGCAGGGTCATAGCAAATATCGTCTGAAGAAGATGGGTATTCACGATGAGCATATGTACTATCTTTGCCAGAACGATGATCGCCATTTTAAATCCAATCACGGTCGATCTTCTCTTGTGGACATGCATTGCACCGCTTTCATTCGGGTGCATGACTGGAGGGTGAGTTTGACTTCAACGCGTTTTCCGAAGTTGGGTTTAACTTATTGGATCAAATAACAATTTTGGAAGAAATTTTTTGAGACCTCAAAGAAGTTGAAGAAGTAAAGCGGTGTTTTTCCGAGGTGCTCAAAAAGGCTAGCAAAATCTGTTTTTGTTTTTTTTTCTTGGCTACTTGAAAGCAGAAAATTTTCAAGTCGATTTCGGTATTTTCTAGCTGTTTTTTTAGCTTGTCATGCGCCGCGAAATGTCTGAAGTTGTCGTTGACTATTGCTTGGATCAATACCTTCATAGCGGTAAGTTTCTCATCTTGGTTAGTGTTTTATCACACAATTGCTGCAGAACTTGCGGATTCCCCGAAATGCAAAACAATCGATGTTCTCTTTACTCCCGAAGTATTTATGCGTGATTTGGCCGCTAGACGTGAACGTACCCAGCAGCTTATACAGGACACCGGCTTACAGCGCGTTAAGCGTAGAGCTCAACCACCGTCTCTAAGTACGTTCTTTAAGTGTAATGTGGGATATTTTCACTTGCTTACGCTATACACTTCTCTATTTTTCGTCTATTTTAGCATTGAACCTCTCGCAAAGGCAAGGAGGTTGCGCGGCAGGAGACGATCTACCACGGCGCTGTAGGATTATATTATATCAAATATATGGTGCTTTGGTTTTGATCCAGTTATACTTTCAGTATATGGAGACACAGGAGAGCAAAGCAGTGAATATGCAGACAACGGGGACAACGTCTTCGGTGCATCAAAAAGTATGCAGCGTCAAAAGGTGAGAGGTTGTATGCTTTACTCACTGGTTTTTTGGGTCTACTCCAATGAACGCAAGCTGATGAGAAGTTCTAGGTGTATGAATTCTGCATCAAGAATAACGCCGTGTCATAGAACAATCATATTTTGACCATTTTTTCCGTTTGAAGCCTTTTCCCTTCATTGTTTGAATATCTGGGGAAGCAGATCATTTCTGGCGTAAATCACAGAATTCATACGCTAACGCTAGTTTTCAGGCTGTGCAACTAATACTGCGAAACACTTCTTCCCCAACGGTTGATGCCCGCTCTAAGGTAACTTCTCATTGTTTGTTGTGTTGTGAATATCTTGATTCCATACGTTTTGTTGTGATTGAAAAGTAGTTACTGCATTTTTTCATATTCGTAATACTCTTCTGAACAGTGTTTTAGGAATCATACATACCCACATACATTACTAGACGTGAAAACTTTGCTGATGCAGAAACTTACAACACTGTTCTGCAATTTGAAATGACTTGCGACGTGAGTTGTACTGAATGGTTTATACGAAATTCTCAAATAGGCTTCAGATGTTGAAAGAGCGTATGCAGTACGCTCGCTGCATTCGTGCAGCGAACCACTATTTGGAAAGGCTTACCGGCATCTTAGACGATGTTATGGCTGATCCTGAATGTGCTCCATCAAGCGCTAACGACTCCCTAAGCGGTATGATTTTGTTAGTATTCTCCCAGTATCGATAATCCTTCTCTCTGTTTCATTTTGGAATCCCGAGCATCGCTTGCACGACCACGTAAAAGAAGCATCTTCATAGAAGACTCTCCTTCTCGAGATACCAACTCTTCTTTATCTACCGCTGAAGTGAGTGCAAATTTTTAACATTTTTGAGTTCTGTACATCCCGGCTTATTTTCAGGCCTCCACTTCTCAAAAAGTGCCCATCTCTTCCATAGATCGTGAGGTCAAACTGGAGTCAGTGTGAAGTCTCTTTTAAATTTACCTATACAATTTTTTTCCTTTAAAGTAATCAGAGTCTTCCACTTCGGCAGAAGGTTCTAGTACGCAAAGGAGAGAACGGTCAGCTGGTCGTTGTTAAACGGACTATTCTTGGCAAGGTAAGTCTACTGTTCTCTATCGTGTAGACTTAGTAGTGTAGGGGAAAATGGCTTCTCATATCTCTTGGTACATATTTGTCCCTTTCACAAAAGGAAATACGAAAATGGTGCAGTGATGCTTTTCCATGAGAACGTTGGTTGTGTAATCGGCAAGTAATTGCTATTTGTAACTTTTTAAAAGAGTATCTCCTTAAATGTAAGCTGAAAACGACAATCTAGGTGCGCAAAGTTGTCCATGATGTAGAGAGCTCAACCAGTGAACATCCCGTCGAGGAGCTACCACCAGCAAAAGCAACGACTTCGATAGATACAGAAAAAAACGGACAAAATGACTTGCTTGAAACAGATGTAAAGGGTGGAACCAGTGGTGGTGAATAGTTACTGGTGCATTCAATTTCTGTTTTTCTCATGTTCTCTGTTTATCTACAGAAATTGCAGATGGGCCCCCTATCGGTGACTTCCTACGCAATGCTCTGTATAAATCGAGAACTTTGGGTCGTGATCGAGCACTATCTTTGGGTGTCAAAAAGTAGGTATTAGAGTTTTCGAATGACTTGGTAGTTTGTTTTTGGGTTCTAGGATGGTGCATGAGAATGCGGCCGGACAAATCGCGTTCAATGACGACGAAGACAATGTCCAAACAAAGACTGAAAGGCTATCTGATTCTTCAAGTCAACGGAATGCAGTAGGTTCTGAAATTACTTCGATATCCAATGAAGATCTCATTTAAGGATTCAATAAGTGCTCGCCGTCCTCGTGGGCGACCGCGCAAATATCCGTGATGGCATCCCAGCAGATTGTACAGTATTTATCAGAATAAATTTTCTTCTTTGACTGATTTTCTCACTGCACAGCCATGACACCTCATTAACAAACACAATCTTTATCGCTAAATTTTTTAGCTTTCAAGATTGTTGATTAATTCTTCGTTTTATCTGTTTTTCATCGAATTTTCACGTTTTAACCTGAAAAAAAAAAACCCTTCAAAATAGATGTTTCTTTTTGTGAAGGAAAGCATTCTTACTTGCACCTGCTTTTGTTGAACTTTACTTGGTGAATGTTTGCCTGCATCAGCCTTCTTTTCTCTAGATTTCTGCAAAAAAATATCAAAATCAGCATTTTCAAAATTGGGATCCATTCTCAAGACCTCTTCGATCGTAGAACGCTTTTTTTGTACAGGGCTTTTTTGGATTACTGCTGTCTGGAATCCTGGGATATACAACGGTATGACTGCAGTCTTCTTTTCAGGTGTTTTTGGAACATTCGGTTTCTGCTCCTGTGACTTAGGCGGCGTGTACTTAGGTGTGACAAGTTTAGGAGCATCCATCTTTTGCTCCTGTTTTGGAGGTGTATATTTGGGTGTGGCAAGTTGTTCCTGAACAGAGGTTATTGATTCAAATAAAATGCTGTGGTATTTTGCATGCCTTTTTCCTGTTCTCATATGACTTTTTTCTTGGCGAGGAATCCATGGCAAGTGAAGGTAACTAAAAACTTCACTCATGATTGCTGTTTAGGCACTCCTTCAATTTTTCAGTCTGACAAAATCGTGTTGTTCCTGAGGGCTCAAGTTAGCATTCCAAAAGCTAGGCTTATTTTCTTCAGTAAAGGCCAGTAAAATATCATAAGAGGAAATGAATTTAGTCCAGGAACCATGAAAGACGTCAATTGTATTTCCAAACTACTTTTGTTTCTCGATTTTTTGCTTCTTTTTTTTTAAATTGACCGACTGTAAGTTTTAAAGCCTGCTGTGGAGTTATAAGCATAAGCGAGTTTATAAGCGTAAGCGAGTTGGAGGACCGTAGGACATTTATGGAAGGAAGTTTGGATTTTCTTTTGGCTCCTAAACCTCACATGAACAAAATTTATGCTCATGCTTGGAGGCCGTGTTCGAGCTTGCTTCGGCTATTTTTAGTAACTAGAGCTTCACTTAAAGATCGAACTCGTCGTTGAAAGGGAATTAAAAAAGTCATCAGAAAACTCATTAAGTAGTCTTGCCTGCACTTCTGGCTCGATTGTCTTTTCAGCTTCTTCTTCAAGCGTGTCGTCGTGCGATGAAATTGTAGCATACCATTCCCTTTCTTGTGTTTTCAGTGCCATCTAGAACTTCTTTCTCAGCATTTTTTTTTTCAAAAAAAAAAGAGTACAAGCTACGGACATCTTCAGTTACTTCTACCAAATTCTTTGGCATTTTCAGCAATTGTTCAAGAGTAAACACAGTGCTATCTTTCGAGGTCACACGCGGTCTGGAAGCATTTCAGTTTGTACCGAATGTGTTTTGATAAAGGCTAGTCCCAGATAAGCGCGGATGGTTTATCGGCGCTTAGCGGGCGCGAACGCGGCGATTCACATTGCCATCTTTAGGCACGCGACATATGTACTTGATCTTGACCTTGCCCACTTCGTCCACTTTGCTACATCATTAAACTCAGTAAAAGCAGTTGAAGTGGATGAAGTGGACGTGGATGAAGTGGACATTTCGTTTTGCTATTGGGTCACTCCACTACTTCGACCAATGGCGATGTGGATGAGTTGACTCAAGTAGAACAAGTGGATCAAGCATGGCATGTCGCGGCATTGTGTGTGCCGCTCGCACGCTGCGTTCGCTTGCGTCGACCTCGCATGGTCATCTGCCTTCGTTCGGGACTAGGCTTTACATCATACTCACAGCGAGCATCTATTCCAGCTGTACAAATTTCCATATTTTCCGTCTTTTTCCCAGTCGAGTTTCATGGAAAAATCAAATTTGTTCCTCTTGAAGACGTTTAAGAAAATGTTACGAAGAAGCTCATAGTCTAAAAATCATTTCTTCCATTGTGTAGGGGATAAGAAATCCTCTCATCGGTTACCGGGCGTAATTCCATAACCCAGCTGTTTGACATGTGTCAAGTACAATTCAAACTCTTTTGGTGATTGGTCTAGGAGTTCCTGCTCTTTGTCGGTTTTTTCTCGTTCTGCAGTTGCGTGATCGGTCATATTTTTCCTGGCCATCATGAAATCAGCGCATTTCGGTTGGGTAGACGACCTACCATGGCAAGTTGCCAATAATCATTTCTACAAGCATGTAGAAAAGTGACCATAAGTCATCGTGCCTGCCTTGTTCCTCTCTGTCGTGCGCATTGATGGAGCAGTAGCGAGTAGTTCCCCTGAGATTGAGATTCGTAATGGAATGTTTCTACCACATCCATCCTTTCAAGGCGATTGTGGCAGAGGAGCAGTATATGATGCTAAACTCTACAACAATGAGTTCAAGTGACACAAGATTGCGTCGGAGCGAGAAATCTGCTGCAGAAGTCCCAAAGCTCCGCCCCCTTGGACAACTCCACTAGAGAAGGTGGAAAGCGCGCGCAAGTACTGCACACTGCACTCTTGAGAGAAGTAGATTGTGCAGGCATCGCATTAAAAATACCTCAATTTGGGTTAGTGTGGACTTCCTACTAACTACATCTCCTTTTAAGAAGGGGAGAATGCCCTTAAAGGCACCGTCCACACAAATTGGAGGTTGGCGAGATTATGATAGCATACTATGGGCCTGTGGGCCCCCACACTAGGCAAACCCCCAAGCTTCGCCGCAAAAGACTGCTTCTGGAGCGAGAAATCCGCTCCAGAAGTAGCAAAGTAGGCGCGGCGACCATCACCGTGACGTCACGGTGACGTCACAAGCAGGCGAATGGGACTCTCTCCGGGACGCGCAAATCTCTGCTCCGGAGTTGCGCCAGATTTGGGCCCCGGAGCACCAAAATCGGTGAAATGGCAAGGCTCCGAAGCGCTCCAAAGCGCGAAGTGGCAGACTCGCCCATTTGCCCGCCGGAGGTATCCCTTCGATTGTCTGAGATGGTCGCCCCGCCCACTTCCATGCTTTATCTCGCCTGCGCTTGTTGCAGGGGGCTCTCGAAACAGGGATTTTTGGGGGTTTCGCAGATTTTTGACTCCATATTCGAAATCAGGGATTTCAGAAGGCCTGAAGGCGACAAAAACATTGAAGTCGAGATTTTGGGTGGACGGTGCCTTTAAGCCCATAATGGGTCCGATATATGCTTAAGAAAAGTCAAGAGCCAAGAATTTGCCTGGACCTTTCTTACATCTTCATATTTTGTAGGAATGAGTTTCTATCCTATGTTTATAACTGAAAGACCCCTCGGAACCTCCATTGCTTTAATTTACACCCTGTCTAACCTGAATTGTGCAGTCCTTCTTGGATTTCGAAGTATCCATTTCCCCTCTGGAGTTTGAACCTGAAGCTAGTAAATACTGTAATTTCCGCTTGTAGTAATAACTGGATATTTTACTCTATATGCTCGTGCGAGGCCAAAATCTAGTATGTAAATAAGTTTCTCCTTGGGTGTTCCCGTGTCTCCGATCGCGTAGTTGGACGGTTTTATATCGCGATGGACAAAGCTGAAATTGCATTCAAGATTTTTTGATGACCCCCTCACGAAAACACCTACACTTACCCAGCGTTATGCACCTCCCTCAAAGCATCAAGTGCTTGCACTCCGATCACTATCACTGTGAAAAGCGTGAATTTCTGGAAATGGCCGAACTTGATTTTTTTAAATGCTTTTGTTGAGCCATACTTGACTTGGAATGGCTTTTCTCAAATCGCTGACGGAAGGACCAAGTAATGTCATAATCAAGTAGTTGTAATTTTCAAACTGAAAATATGAAGATTGTGTTCTTTTAGATTTAAACCTGGATTTTGAGGTTATCCCTTACTCCTTCCTCGTCCCCAGAGGAAATTTTTCGTTTTCTAACTAAGAAAAGGTCTGCTGTTGATACTGTACGCCAACCAGTTTTATGTTTTCATTGAGTCGGAGCGAATAATTTGAACTGCACAACCACGACAATTGCGCTGAGAGACTTTAAATATAGGAAATGACATGGCAAAATTCAGCTGATGGGGGATGAGTGGCATAGTGGTATGAGGCGCCGCCATGACCAGATCGGACCCGGGTTCGATCCCCTCCCTGGTCCAACCAAGTCGTCCACCCTCTGGCGGCGGTAAGTTGGTACCAGGGTAACCTGGGAAGATAAAAGCACTGAACTGGTTATGGGCTGGCCCCCGCAAGTCATTTGAAGGCTCGCACGCATACAGTTGCCTCTTCGACCATGAAGTAGTGCGTTCGGCGCATGCCCGCAGAAGATAGACGCCAAATCCTTCATCCTTTATTTTTTTAATAAAATTTAGCTGATTGCGAAATCACAGGTCCAACTCAATGAGCACTCGAAATATCTTCTTTCATAAGATCGCAAAAGTGCAACTCACCTTCCCGCCTTCAATCCAGAGTGGACAATGTATGCTTTTCGTTTGATTAATCTTCTTCATAACTTTGGCTTCCATTTTGAGAATTTCTTCATCGCGTCCGCTGTCTTGGTCTTCAGCCTGTCAAGGGAAATGGCTTGGCAAATCAAAACTCCTCTATTAAAATAACTTGAGAAACGTAAGCAAGCGACTGCACGGATCTAAAGCGCAGGTGCTTCATTCGTTATCAAGAATTTTATCGTCAAGCTGGCTAATGATTACGGTATCATTCGCCTAGCGGACGAGTTTTCTTCGGAAGAAGCGACTAGAAGGGGGGTAGAAAACTGTATGTCGCCGAAGGGAGGTGGTCCCGGCGGACATCTGTAACAGTAGTCTCCGCCATGCATGTTTAGACATCACAGTGTTTTACCAGCTGTCCCCGCGGGAGTCTATCTTCGACACAAGCCCCTACACCTGAGAAGGCAGTACAAATAGGCGATTTCTGTTGGCGATGATTTTGGAGCAAACTGAATGGTTGTCAGAGTAACAAATACAGTAATTGAGAAAAGTCGTTAATAGTGAACTCTCGCATCATAAACGCTCCCCTTTATGCATTTACTCAGTCACTATCTCCAACTATTTCCGCATGGCGAGGTTCTTCAAACTGTCTAGTCGGTGCATTTACTATTAGGGCTCGCTTTGAACTTTCAGAAGGAACATACTTTGCAGGCGAATCGACGATGGGGCGACTCAATAAGGGCAACTTCGTAGATCACTCCGCATCCGCCTTCGCCAAGTTTCCGGCAAGCCTGAAGACGAGCGTGGTTAGGTCCTGCTGATAACGGCAGTGCACCACTAACGATGTATTTTCCTTTGATGATAGACGTTAGTTGGAGTCTGACGTTGGGTCTTCCCATGAGAAGACGGTGAGTAGTGACTGATGAGAATGACGCTGTTCTTATTCTGAGAGACTTTATATAAAGATTTTTATCATTGTCAACATCAAACAGCAATAAATAGCAATGACCGCCATACTCGACAAATCGATGTATGTGCTCGGCCTGTCCTGAAGTATTAGTTTCCCTGTAGTACAGAACCGACAAAATCTTTCAAAGTTTCGTTCAAAGGATGGGTATTTCTTGGAATGGACAATCGAGATATTTCTTGAATTCTGAAAGCCTCAAACGTTCTTTCAAGACAGACCGATCACATACTATGCTTCTGAAATACTGTGTGCCTCAAAACATTGAAACAAAAGTCCTTGAAAGACATTTGCGAGGAAAAGTCTAGCTTCAGCCCAATCCTTGCTTTGGTACATATATCGCCTATTTTCACATAAAACATAATGTAATCTCTATTAAAGGCAGCGTCCACCCAGAATTTGGCCCCCATGTTTTCGTCATTATGGGAGCTTTTTGTGTCCCTGATTACAGTTCCGAACTTCAAACTCTCAAAATTCACCAAAAAACCCGATTCTTGATGACCCACTCTTGAGGGCGCGGACGAGTTTTGAATTGCTCGTCCCCGTCGGCAGGCCAGCGGGAAGGAGCTGCAACTGCATGGGTGCAGTTGCACTGCAATGTGCAGTCTGCTCACTATCTTGTCAATACGTGTCGAGAGGCACGTATTGACAAGGTAGTGAGCAGTCCCTGCTGGGCGGAGTCTGATATCAGACTCCGCCCAGCCAGGAATTTTCAGGCCCCTCATCTCCATTCAGAGACAACGTTAGAAGACCGGACCAACGCAGATGCCCCTTTTCTGGGCCTTGCATTCAGGATCGACACTAATCGGAGGGGGTTAGGTTTAGCCTGGACACTGCCTTTAAGTGATGGAATCGCGTCGAAATGAATGAAGCCAATTACGAGATGAAAAACTGACAAGTAACCAGATGCTGCTGGCTGCTTCGGAAACATAAGCGAGATGGAAAGCAATTACTGTCCTTGGATTGCTCATCTTCTTTGATTTCTCTTCCAAGATTGAGGCTCGATGGAGTTTAGCAATTAGAATCAGAGGAAAATTTCGAAAGGATACATACACATGCGAGGCAAGTAAACAATCAGAGTCATACAAACATTCTAAAAAGATTCACATGCGGCGCAAGCATTTTTTTTTAAGTAGAAAAGTGTTCAGACTACCACAACCAGATCACGTAGTCAGGAGAAAAGGTTTCCTCTGTCAGGTTTGGGAGAACTGTTTAAGCGCTGAATGTATTAGGTTGTCGCATAATCTCTAGTACACTTTTTTAGATTGTTTTCCAAATCTCAGAAACTTCCTGAAAACCTAAATTTGCAGCACACTCAGGACATAGCATAGTCTATCATCAGCAGATTCCGCGAATGAGTAATGGCCATCATTCACGGCAATTTTGTGAACACATTCGAGATTCCAATTTTTTCCTGATCTTTTTCGCTGCACTTACCTCTCTTTTCCTCTTTTGTAATTTTTTAGGATATATGAGGCTGACTCTTACATGGAACACTCCGGTGCTTCTGGCGTTTTCATAGCAGGGGCGAAAAATATTTTGAAAAATCGAAGACTTTTCTAAATTCTTCTTGTTGTCGATGCAAACATGGCTCATATTGAGTTTTGAATCGCTCAGATAAAAGTGTGTAGGCATTTCTGTGTCCCCCCATATTTGCTAAACACTATAGACTATGCTCTGCCTGGGTACCGCATCGTCCGGTCTCTGCTCATCACCTGGAAGAATGCCAACTCATTTACGATAGTGATCATAAGACGATTTTCAAGCAAAAGGGGTGTTTTGCACAGGAACCGCGGCGACATAAACAATGAATAGAGATTTTGACCGTGCCCACACGCCTGGACATGAAGCTTTCAAAAAGTTTAAGGATCAAAATAAATAGCACAACAGAAACTATCCGACAACCTAATATAACAAACTGCTCAACCATTGAGGCTTTATCAGAATTTTCCTTGCTGCGTGAAAATTTCCCAACATGGTACTTTTTACTTACCGAAGCACTCAAGTCAGTTGCTGCATGAATGGATGGCGACATCCAAATATTCTCAACGTACATTTTCTGCGATATTAACGTCTAAACTTTACCTTTCTAGCTGAATTAGCTCAGCTAATAAACACTTTAAAGATTTTACCAAAGGAAATCGTTATCTTTTCTTGGGCTTTGAAGTTCGTGGAGGTAAAGGCCGGTGGCTCTTCTCAGGGGTCCCTCGTTCTCTAAAATTCTATTTATATTGCAGCAAGCTTTGATGAGCATCATGAAATCTTTCCACTGAATGACCCGAATGCAGCCATTATATCGACATCTAATTGTTAAATTTGAGAAAATGAATAACTTATCAAATAATAAAATATAAATCGTTTACTTCCCAGGAAGCATTTATAAATTTACCACTGCGTCACCTCTGCTTCGCAGAGGTTCGCACTGGCCCTACTTTCTGTATGCCTAACTCATTCCCGCATAATAATGACATTGGAACTCACCCAGCCATGCAGGCTATCACGAATGATTTGTAAACAATTACTTATTCCCAGAGCTTTTTTGTGTGAGATCGGTATTTTCGCGTAGATGAAACTTTTTCGAGAAGAATTAATGCGAATTTGAATTATTTTTTGGACTTTCTATGATCTGGTAGTCGCCATAACGACAATAATCACCGTGGACTACACTCCTGTGCAAAAATCTTCTCATACAATCAGGTAAAATCTTGGCAAATTGAACATTTATGCAACTTATTCTTTTTGGCGCCATTTTCGTAAACTAATCAACTTTAGTCCAATTTTTTGGGTTAACGTCCATGGCTTGCACATTAGCTTGTCAAACGTATCCATGACTTCGCAAAAAATGTTGGTACCGCTCCAATTTTGCTGGTCAAAAGCTAAGTGGATCCGTTTGAGGCGCAATTTTCAACGGACCCACTCAACGGATCCGCTCCTGATTTTGCATGGTGGGCTTTCACGCAGGTAGCGTGCGCTATGCAAAATTTGGGCTTAGAACGTTGGGTGGAACACGCTCTACGAATTTCGTAACGGACAGACAGACACACGCACACACACACAAAAAAACGTAAACACCCTTAGCCCGTTATTATAAGTTATGATCCTTGGGGGTTCCAATGTAGGGTATCAAATGCCTCACATAAAAAAGTTCTTTCATTTCCGAACTTTTTTTTGCTAAATATTACTTTTCATCTTTGAAGCGATGGAACCGCCGGCTGGTGTCATCAAAATGCTTGACCATTTTTCTAAAGAGATAGAGAAACCAGAAGAACGATGAAATGTTTGTAGAATTATCGTATCATAATCGCTGTGTTGACACTAGCGATATATAGTTGAATAGTTCTCAGAGATTGCACTTATTCTTGTGTACTTACCTGATTCTTCTAACTTGCCTAAATCATATCATTTGGTCGGATATTTTGTCATGGTATATTTCAATTTTTATTTCAACAATCTATTCAGTTAATATTTCAGCCAATATTGCTAAATAACGTCGCAGCACTCCAATAGTTCTGGTAGCACTTTGTCGCATTTCTTCCACACCATGATGTCTGAAAGTCTGTTAACTTTTGGATGTCTGATTTCTCATGCCTTATAAAAAACCTGTATAAAAAAACTGACCTTTGATTGAGTTAAATATAAAAAGTTTGGATTTTTGGTTCAGGTAAGTAAAAAAGATATGAGGAAGCAAGTGTTCAAATGCGCCCTAACTATTCTTGATTCTTGTGAAATTCAAGAAAATGGGCGAGTCAGCCTTAACATGATGGAAGAAGTTCAAATCATCCAACGTTCAAAAAATCCTGTTTTCTTGACACAGGAAGAAACAGGTTACAGAAAAATTTTTTATCACAATAAATGCCTATGCCCTTCGCGCAGAGGAAGAAACCGAAAAATCTTATTTATAAAGCTGAATGTCTGTTTGTCTGTCTGTATGTCTGTCTGTATGTCTGTCTGTGTGTACGTATGTTCCGAATAGAAAATTCCATTTCTGCGATCCGGACCAAACTTGGCACACATACACTTCGGGCCCCGGCGGGTGCCATAGGCTACTTTTCGTCATCGATCGATATCGATTTTATCGATTTTTTGCAAAATTTGAGCTACGGGGCTGGGAGTTGGCACAGGGGGGTAATCGAGCATGCTGATTACGAATATAATAATGACAGGGCCGGGCGGAGCCGGGTAAGTCAACTAGCTTCTAATAAAGAGGTGTCAACCCTTGAGAGAGATACCCAGAATCCTCCATTTATAAGCTTCGAATCTTGCAACTATAGTATTCTCTGCATACTTTCTATATGATCTATGGAATGTTTTGCTTAATTAACAAAAAGCAAGTGAAAATAAAGAAATTTATAGCTCATGAAGAAGAGGTTGTGAGGCGTGGTAAAGTTCGTAAAGCCGTGTAGTATATGCAGGTAACTTCCCAAGCTTGCTAGTTCAAACTGCATATCTTAGTTTTTCAGAGAAGCTTTTACTTTTCAAAAACACAAAGAATATTATAGCGTGAACTGCGACCAGAGGAAAGTAGTAATTCAAGCATATCGCCATCACATGTGCATTGATGCGAACTTCCGTTAAACTGGAGACACATATCCCAAACATAGGCACCGAACACACCATTAGCATGGACTTTGAATTATGGCAGAGCCATTCTCTTGCTCGAGAAGTACTTTCAACAGCTATTCGAAGCGTCTTCATACACATGAACATCGTGAGTTTTGTAATTTCAGTAGTCAAGAGATTATTTTGAGCTGGTCCGAAACTTCTTGAGCATTATTTCTCAAAAATTCGTAACCCTCTCCTAACTGCCTGGATTTGTTTGCAACAAATTTCTCAGCTGCCTTACACTGAGCACAAGTCGCGAAAGTAAAAATGAAGAAAGAAGGCCACTCAAATTTCTTTTCAAGCATGTTTACCAAAATCAAAAAACGTTGCAAAAATGCCACAGATATAAAAGATGTTCTATGATCTCCTCTTACTAGCAAAGTAAAACCCGTGCTAAACGAATGTCCCTACAGAAAGTAATGATTTTTTAGAAAAATGCCTGCAATTTTCATGAAAATCAGTATGCTCTCGATCGGCACGAATTTTGCTTATTGTTAGTTAAAAAGAGGAGGTCATAAAACTTTTGTTTTTGACTGTTATGGTTTCCGCTGTGACCTTCTTGAATTTTGTTGAGCATGCTCAAAATTTACGTAACTTGAGTAATTCTCTCCGTTTACTTCTAAATCTTAATCTTTCTCGTCTTAATTAATTTTATGGGGAAGTATTAGGTTGTCCGGAAGTTCATGTCCGTTCTGAATTCCAACCGCAATAAGTCATACACTTTTCACTCTTAAATATGCTTTAAAGTACCATTTGATAGAGCAAAGCAAGCTCTATAAGATGGCGATCTCGCTTTAGCAACAGCTCTGATCCACTTCGAGTTTCGAGCCGAAAGCTAAAATGATTCAACTGCCCGAAAAATCGGGAAAAATTATAACTCAATTCGTAAGAGACCTAGAAAAATTGTAACTTGCTCACGTAAACACTATCCACATAACACATCTATGTACGCCGTTGCCGTATTTTTTTTATTAGAAATCAAGAAAACGGAAATTTTCATGCTTTTGCCAGAGTGATGCTGTGCCGTCCCCACATAAGTAGATGTATGCTACAAATCTGTAGAAGTAAAAACGTGGACTTTCAGCTCTTTACAAGCTTTAGTTCTCGAGCATTTGAATTTTAGCTTGGACCATCTGACTAATGAAAGCTATAATCGATATTTCTCGAGAACTAAAGCTTGTAGAGAGCTGAAAGTTCACGTTTGTACTTCTACAGATTTGAAGCATACCTACTTATGTGTAGACGGCACAGCATCACTTTGGCAAAAGCATGAAAATTTCCGTTTTCTTGATTTCTAAGAAAGGAAAAAATACGGCAACGGCGTACATAGATGTGTCATGTGGATAGTGTTTACGTGAGCAAGTTACAATTTTTCTAGGTCTCTTATGAATTGAGTTATGATTTTTCCCGATTTTTCGGGCAGTTAAATCATTTTAGCTTTCGGCTCGAAACTCGAAGTGGATTAGAGCTGTTGCTAAAGCGAGATCGCCATCTTGTAGAGCTTGCTTTGCTCTATCAAATGGTACTTTGAAGCCTATTTAAGAGTGAAAAGTGTATGACTTATTGCGGTTGAAATTCAAAACGGACACTAATTTCCGGACAACCTAATACTATAATACTAACAAAATTTCCTCTTTCCATTCAAATCATTCTTAGAGTTTTTCGTAATCGTGCTTAAAAGTGCAACTGAGTGCGGTCAATTGCTTCTATTTCTCGAATTTTTCCACGCTAATTTATCGGAAGCCTGCTGTTTAGAGCTTGAGCGTGCTTTCAGCTGAAAGTACTCTCAAAAGATGCATAAAGTTATGAAGAAGTTATGTTCTTGAAAGTGATGCCCAAGAACTTTCGGACTAACCTAATATTTTCACAAATATTTAGAATGGCGATGTGGAAACAGCCAAAATTCCACCACCACCACCCAAAAATTTCGAAGCGGTCAGAATTGCGCCAGTACACAAACCTTCAACAGCCGAAACTTCGAGGTGAAGTCTTACTGCTTTCCGTTGAAGCTCATGCATCTGCAGTGCATAGCTGGTGTAAATTTACGGATTTCATTGCAGCTCATCTGAAGATAGGCCACCTTCTTACACATGGAGAAATTCTGCGACGTTGCAGCTGCCTCTTTCCGTCGTATGTTTTTTTTTGCAGAGCCTAATTTTCGCCTTAAAGTTTTTCGTATTCATGGTTCGTTTTCTAGCTCTGGCAAGGAAATTTGAAGAAATTCCTGAATTTTTCCATAAAATTAGTTAGTACCTCTATAGTGTATCTCATGTAAATGTTCAAAAGTTCTTGTCAACAATAAATCAAGTTTAAGCTCAAACTTAGCATGTAACATCAGTTTCTTTGACCCCGAACCATAGACCAAAACAGCACGTTGAAAAATGATAATTTCAAGTAGTTTTTTCAAGCTTTTCGTTGCCATTCTCTAATATTAGCAAAAAGATCTAATTGAACCCTCAAAGAACGAATGAAGCGATCGCAGATGTCGGTTGACAGCTTCCTCGCCCGGCAATTTTTAGTGCAGGACATGCCCATACCAGGAAGGGTCTTGTCCTGACACTTTGATCAAACTCAATTTTTCTCGAAGCAAATCAATTCTTCATAATGACGTACAAACACCATTTCCCATGTTCGGCAGAAAATCTGGGCAACGCTTTATTTTATTAACAAGAAGACGCCGAAAATTCTATTTCTTGGTTCTCGAAAATCCCTTAAAGGCAGTGGCTCGGCAAATTCTCGACCTGAGGTTTTTTCGCTTACCTGGGTTAATTCGACGCGCTGATTTCGAAAATACACTTTGAAGAGCACGAAAATGTCGAGAACCAGCATTTTTCAAGGGTACCCATTTTGAATTTGGACGAGTGGACCACTCCCTGCCATGGTTAGAGACGTGGAGTCGTTGCGGGACCCTCACATTTATAGCATTGCGGCATGCCGCCTCTGACGGTGGGAAGGGACCGCAAGCTCGTCCGACCGCGTGTGAGAATGGCCTGCGCGCACGGGTTTAGGGGCAGTTTTTTAGGCAGGGGCAGCATGTAGGGCGCTCGGACCTGCTTTGTTCTAATATTTAGGACGCAAGCAACCTTCCATATCAAAAATTTGAGATGTCTGGTTTTGCCGAACCACTGCCTTTAACAGCTGGTACATCAAAAACATCTATAGCGCGTTGAGTACAAACTCTCCTATGTAGAGCTGTAAATAAAAA
The DNA here is from genome assembly GCA_958299035.1 of Cylicocyclus nassatus. NCBI lineage: Eukaryota > Metazoa > Nematoda > Chromadorea > Rhabditida > Strongylidae > Cylicocyclus > Cylicocyclus nassatus. The sequence goes on from CATQJL010000112.1 coordinate 35,105,292, forward strand.
CTCCTCAGATTAATACGGAGCTAAGTCTTAGTCCGTAATAAGCTCTTTCTTGAGATTGATTTTCAGATTTTTTTTATGAAATGTAGGCTATGTATCGAGCTCCTGAAATCCATTCAAGCTAGATTGCTGATTGTGTTGTCACTTGCACTGGGCAATCAGGGGAGTAAACTGTTCCGCCTTCGCAACAATAACGTTGGGACTGGTACATATGCTGTCGTAAGCTCGACTGCGTATCTTAGAAGGTTGGGTAGGAGGGGGGGGGGCTGGCGGGGTGAGGGGGGGGGGGGTAAAGTTTATGAACCGTATGCTACTATACGGCTCCCGTGCTAAAGACTCACAATGGCCACTCTGCTGAATCGAGCAGATAAGAGGAAAGTAGTATTTCTATGGACTGTTTGTTCGCGTTCGATTGGGAAGACGCAGAATATAGCCAATTTTTATTGTCATGTTTGCAATTTCTTCAATTTTTTGGGCTGATCTAATTTTACGAAATGAGCCTGATAGAAGCTTGGTTAGCAAAGATTACAATTTTCTCACTAGGACTAGCAACTTTTAATTCTTCCCCATTTTGTTTTCAAAAATTTCGAAAGCATAGTTAAGAATACATTTCTTATGAAGGTGCGAAGGTCCGACAAACGCAGTCACCATCAAGGCGGTGGCACACATCAACTCCACGGGAATAATGTAAGTCTTTGTCTTATTTCTTAACTTCACTTTTCTCTCTTGCTTTTTTATAAGGTGTTTCGAAAGTTCTGGATAAGCAAATTTTCCGACTTGAAATTTTATATCCTTCAAAATCAAAATTTTTGAACAAGTTAATTCCGCTGGATTAAGAGAGTTTATGGCTGTCATAATTACAGTGAGCCATATGAAAAAGCCAGGTAAGAGGACGAGAAAATTCGGAAAATTTTGAGCTTTCCATCAAAACCGTCTATTTTGACGTCCTAAGGCTCCCGTATGAGGGTAGGCAGACATTTCCATTTGAGCCCTCAATCCCTAATTTTTTTCTTGTTGTCGGGAATAAAAAAAAGCTAATCGGCTGGTGGTCTCTACTTGCTTTAGCTTTACTCAAACATATGCGTTATTGGATACTTGTCGCTATACGTAGATTGTTGTCGTCAGACTTCAGCAAAGGCGGCGCTTTCATAGGCTAGATATCTTTTTTAACGTTTCGGACCGGGGCTGCACATGGTGCAGCACGCTGCTTTGAAGGATCTTTTTGACTTTTACAAAAAGTTTTCTTTCAGTCCAAGGTTATCAAGTCAAGGGCCTATGCTCCCACTTTTCAAATGACTCTGTAGACCGCCTGATATCTGTTTAGGAGATATCAGGACAAATCGAACGACAGTTGCAACGAAGTGCGGCAACGTGAACGACGCTTACGACATCGCAACTTTTCTTTGCTTTGATTCTAAAGAGAAAAACCGTAGTTTCAATAATTCTGTGTACCCTGTGCGACACAGATACTTTTTAATACTATTAGAAATTGAATTTGTTCCCGTGTTTCAAAAAAGCACCAAAGTCTCTCTCGGCAAAATTCGAACTTTTTAAATTCACTCAGAACTTTGGGTACGAGCTTATCTGACATGCTGATTACGAATGTAGCGCACAGTCTACCAAATAAGGTTTCTCTATTAGATAACGGCTGAAAGTACGCTCCATTTTGCCTGGTGCGATTTCGCTCTCTGAAACATGTTAAGGGAGAAGCAAAAGGGAACCCGTAAAGTTCCCACTCAAAAACCTGCCGAAATATTAGAAAACATCACTTTAACAACATTACCAGTTACAGGTAAATTAACACGTTACAAACACGACAGTGCATAAACCTGTGTGTATAGGGCATTTGAAAAATCGTGACGATGGTGCCAGCGCACACTACACGCACGCCACCTCCGGAAACTGCATTTTCTTGGCTTTCATCCTTAATCGAATGGTTTTTTTTGCTTACGTATGATAATTAGATACGGGAAGAGTCTGAGCTGAGCGTTGAGGTGATGTCTTCTTGTATGAGCGTTCTATGCTCCTGTGGGTGCAAAGTCCGCAGTCAAATCTGTCGTCACGATTTTATAGATGACCTATACACGATTTCAACATGTCAAAAACACATTCTTTACGCACCATATATAAACAATCGGTTTGTTTGCGCATAAGCAATGTTAAGCCACCAAATTTGGTGTGTACATCTGCGGCGATAGTCAAAAGAAAAGTACGAAAAATTATGTTAAAATTACCTGAACAAGAGCAGTGTTGTTTTTTCGATTTTAGGTTGCTCCCGCGCAACCTGGGAGCACCCTGAGGTTGCCGAAACCAGAAAAAATAATAAATCTTCACAGTTCTACCCCATCCTCACATAAATTTCCAGATTTTTTTACACAGGTTTATTCCTTAGATCAAGCTCCACCTATATGTGCTCGACCCAAGTTTCGTCCCCTACGCTTTGTTACGGCTTTTGATAATATAAAAACAGCCTTCTTTGCATTTCGCTCTTTAATGTTTGATTTACTCTTGTCTTTTCTTCATTTCAACTCATTTTTTGTCGTTGCTTATTCTTGGAGCTTCTTTAAAAGGTATCTAGTAAATTTCTGCAATGTCAAACGGGACTTCGTTCTTGAATTTGTCGTAAGCCACCTCGTGCTGGGCCCTGGTTGTCGCTTGTAGAATGAAGTTTGTCTTCAATTTTGAAAATAAATTTGAAAAGTAAGAAATTTTTTATGTGAGGGTACGAGTGTGCGTGTATTGGCCCATTACTTAAAATAAAATATTACACAGGAAGTTTCACGAACGCTGTGAAACTTTCTTCATGAAACTCACACTAATTATTCGACAGAAAACGCAAAAACTGACGATCCGCGTTTTTCTCGTTTCTTCTTCGAAATTTCCTTCAGATTGCATAAAATACAATTTTATGATACGCAGACACATGACAAAGAGCCATTCATTTAAGTTTAGTATGTTAGAGATAAATAATAACAATTACAGTTGGAGTTCTAAAGTTTGTCACTCTCATCATAAAAATCGTAGGCGTCTCCTTGCAACCGTTCATCACTAGGTGGAGTTAAGAACGTGGGTCATTTCACTATTTGCAGTTCTAAGGCTGGTCAGCAGGTAATTTGAGCAACAGATACGCGAAAAGGGCGTACAAATTTAGGAATTTGCGTAGTATCGCAGCACTACTCTCAGCATAACCCTGCTAAAAGAACTTACGCTGCGCAAAGAGCACTATTTTCGCAATCAGCGAGTCCGAAAACTTCTATGGGCAAAGTTTCCCATTCAACCAAGATCATCAATATTTTAGCCAAAACCCGTCGGCGAGCTTCACAGCCTAGAACGAGAAGAAGGCAAAGGGCCCGAAATTCTTGGAAAACTTGCGCATAGAGGTTATCTAGCCTGCTGATCACGAAAAACACACCTGCTTTGCAAATTAGCGTCTTGCTGTATGGTTACGATAGCTAAAATTTTAGAGACATCGATTTTTTAAAATTTCACCGGCCTATCTTTGTCTATGGAAAGAGAATCCTTCGCTAATCGCTAGTATGTGATAATCTACGGAAACAGCTCTATTGAATCACTTTTACGAGAATCTTCCATGTGTGCTCTTCGCTGAGTTAACACCACTACGAAAACCCGTTCTCACACAAAAATTGAGCAGACTGAAAACGGAATAGTAAGAGAGTGCAGTATATCAGAAGATTCATCTTGACGAGCTGAACATCATGCTTTCTTCAAAATTGTATTTTATGTAATCTGAAGGAAATTTCGAAGGAAAAACGAAAAAAACGCGGATCGTCAGTTTTTGCGTTTTCTGTCGAATAATTAGTGTGGGTACTGTATACTGGCCAGTACCGGCAGAGAATGTTTCTTGAGAATGACTGCATTTGGAAACTCAAACCCGGTTATTGAAATTGCATCACTGAGAAGTTACTTCAGCGAGAATTAGCAAGCATTGGAATTAGCAGCAAAAGTGTTCTAGGATGATTCCCTGATTCGTGATACTGCATTAAGTGCAAGATTCTAAGAGAACAACTGCGATAAACCAAGCACTCAAAGTCGAACAGAACTTTCGGAACAATCTAGTATTGGGCTGAAAACTAAGTTCTGCAACTTTTCCAATAACTTTCCCTGTTTTAACCTGACGCACTCACATTTTGCGGTCATGTAGGCTATGAAATAGGCTACAAGTGCAGATGTTGTTATGCCAAATTCTCACGTTGCAGCGAGGGTTACGGTAAGTATATGGTGTAAGGGGAAAAATTATAGTATCACAGATCACAGTTTCCTTCGTAACCATGACTCTCAAACCATAAACGTGACTGTTACTTCCAATCAGCGAAGTGGATGAGGCTGCTAAGCGGATAAGCTAGTCTCGCGCCTGCCTTCAAAGTCTATGGCAGTGTCATTGACAATTGTTTTCTGTGGTTTTTTAGGTCAGTGGCAGGCGTTCCCAATCGAGTCCACCGCAAATTCGAAGGAAGGTACAGAAAAAAGACCGTCCTCAATAGTAAGTTAATTCAGGGCGTTCATGAAGACAGTGGCAGAGGACGTGCAATTTTGCACGTTATGGCAGGTCCCTCTATGCCTCCCAGACTCGCTCTTTTCCCTGCTCTCTCAAATGCGTTCTCAAGTGAGGCTGGGTTCATACTGATCCGAAAGTTCCAAATAGTTCCAGCACAGCTCTCGAACTGTGCCGGTACTGGCCGGAATTATGCTGCATGCGCCTGCAGCTGCAGTCATGCAGTTTTGAGCGACAAAAATTAGAGATTTCGTTCTCAACGATTTTTCTCCTGGATTTTACCCATTTTGGCCTCAATCCTCTTTCGCTTCCTCTCTTGATGTAACATCGATTTTATTATCTTAAAGCGGGTTGCAGAATGAGCGCCGTTCGGCTTTCAACGAAAATCTGTCTTCATGCGCTCCTCCGTTCTCTCTACGTTATTATTGTTCAGAACTACTTCATGTGTTCCAATCTTCCCGGATGCATGGAGCAAGACAGCGTTTATTCTTCAACCATTCTTCGAGTTCGTAGCTTCCCACTATAAAAAAGCGGGTAGAAGAAGGAACGGGTAAGCAATTTCATGGAAAAAGAACCCCATCAGAAAACCATTGAAAAGTCTCGATGTTTCTCATTCTGATAATTGTTTTTCTGCCCTAGCTTAAAGGCAGTGGGTCGGCAGAATGAGACCCGTGGCAAAACAAGGTCACAGGGTAAGAGCCCTATGATGAAACCTATGGGCCAAAGTTCGATCTTTCTCTGCCACTTTTAACCCCCGAAATTTTAAAGCGAAAGCAGCGCACATCTCCTGTCTTCTCTGAACCCGCCCATCCCATGGAAGAATGATTTCCGCGGTCGGAGCGCCAGCCGCCAACGACTCTGCGTCTTCGCCATGACGGGCTTCGCGTTCACTCGTCCATGGGGTGGGCGGGTTCGGAGAGGACAGGAGATGAGCGCTGCTTTCGCTTTGAAATTTCGGGGGTTAGAAGTGGCAGAGAAAGATCGAACTTTGGCCCATAGGTTCCATTATGGGGGCTCCTACCCTGTGACCTTGTTTTGCCACGGGTCTCATTCTGCCGACCTAGTGCCTTCAAAGGTAGCGGCTCAGCAGAATGATAGCTTTAGAATATTCACCGTTCTCGGTTCCCGTGGATGAGCTAAGTCCAATACTGTGCTTTGCAGCTTCAAATGTTATCAATAACCCGCTTTGCTAGACAAGAAGCGCTAGCTGAGGGCGGACCGCGTATCTGCCCTTTAGAGTGCGATTGGCTCGTGAGTGGGGATACTGTACCCACTGTACCCAGCCAATCGCGCTCTAGAGGGCGGATACGCTGTCCGCCCTCATATAGCACTTTTCATCTGGAAAAGCGGGTTACTGAAATCTTTTGGAGCTGCGAAGCACAGTCTTGGACTTAGCTCATCCAGGGAAAGCGAGAATGATGAATATCCCAAAGTTGTCATTCTGCCGAGCCGCTGCCTTTAATTTAGATGGCTGTGTAAACTATGCAGCGGCTTCCTGGAAACATGAAGTAGTTTTGAACCTAAATAAAGAGAGAATAGAAGAGTGCAAGAAGACACATTTTCTCAGGTAGATATATGCAGACAGAACGGCGCTCATTTTCCAACCCCTCTCGAAGGTCGAAATCTTTCCACCAAGAGAGGAAACGGGGTACAGGAATGAGAACGAAATGAGTGGAATCTTGGAGAGAAATTGTTGAATACGGTCACAAATCTCCAAGTCCCGCTCATAGCAGTACGGTTGCGCAGCGCATGCAATACAGTATCGTCACACTTCGGGAACTGTGCTGGACCTTTCGAAACTTCCGGTCAGTATGACTCCAGCCTAAGAGGGTAGGCAAGACTGTGCGGGGTAAGCGACGTGCGGTGAGAGTGCAGCCAAGTCAACATGAGGTCAGACGCATCCAACCCAGGGACTCGTATTGGAGAATAATTAGGGCGGAATCGTGATGAAGAATTAAATTCGTCTGAGAAAAAAAAGAGTAATGAGTAATCCCCAAAAAAAGTAAAGAGTAATCCCCCACAATGGTCGGTCGCCTCATCGTGGCGTGGGGGTGACATTGGGTGTCGAACTATGATGCACAGCCGAGTGTATACTCTGGCAGGGTCTCCCAAGCTGTGAAGGAGTTCGACGTTTCTGGTCTCGGCCGGATGCCTAGCTAAGAACTGGCCACGCCAGATCCCCCGCCGTCTGGCTTCTTCTGGTCGCTAGGCGGTTCTCCCCGCTCCAAGCCCGGGGTCAGCGATCGCCCCGTGGAAATCAAGAGTTGGCCTAGTAAGTCTGCTCTTGTAGGGGAACAAATCTAATTACTCAGACAGCAAGAAGATATAGAAAAAACCCTGTACATCGGGTCCCGCCTACGGCGCCGGGTGGTAGCAAGACTGATGTCAGGGTCCTCAGGGCGCCTTTTGGATCGGACAAAAACGACACGTCTGCCCGGACGACACGCCATGGAGAATGCCTCATGCTCTGCACCTACAACGCCAAGACAGTCTCCACAATCGCCGACTTCCACGCTCTTCTCGACGCTGCAGAGCACATCAAGTACCACATCATCGCTTTGCAGGAAACGAAGTCCAGGAAGAAGGACGTACGACAGATGAGTGATGGGACCTCATTATTCGTGGTAAAACGGTTCCATCACGAAACGTGGGAGGCGTCGGCTTTGTCGTCCACCCATCTATCGTCCATCTTGTCGATTCGCACGAGATCCTATCACCTCGACAAGGCATCCTACGACTACGCCCTCCACATCAGAAGTCAATTAGCATCATCAACTGCTATTCTCCAACATCAGCAGCTGACGAATCAGAACTAGATGCTTTCTACGAAGATGTGGAGGAGGTCCGCAACGAGAAGTCCTTTTACAAGTTTGTTGTGGGCGACTTCAACGTGAAAATCGGGATGCCACTGGAAAAGGAATATAGGATCGGGAGGCTTGCATATGGGCTCCGGAACGAAAAGGTTGTTGGGCTTCTCTCCGCCGCACGACTTTTCCATAAAAATTCCATCTTCATGAAGAAAGAACATCGCCGGTGGACATAGGAATCGCCCGGCGGAACGACTCACGCGGAGATCGACCACATTCTCACCAACCGAAGGTGGAGCTTGTTCGATGTCTCAGTAGTTCCATTATTCTGCAGTGGCTCCGATCACCGCCTCCTTCGAGCGAAGGTACGATTCAGTCGAAGGCTGGAAAAGAAGGTCTGCCACAGTGCCGCAAGAAGGAAGAATGTCGTTTATGACGGTAACAGGCTGGAGGAGCTCATATCAAGCTGTGACTGGCCCATCGAAGAGGACCAAACGTACGACAACGACCGGCTTCTGAAAGGATTGCGAGCCTGCGGAGAGTGCGCCTCAGTGACTTCCGAGAAGAACGTGGAACGCATTTCGAAGACCACCAAGGAAATGCTCGAAAGAAGAAGATTTCTGAAGCAGGATCCGAATGCAACCCATCTCGAGCGAGTGATAGCCAACGCCAGTTGCAGAACAACAGCTTTGCAGGAGGATCTCAGGAAGTACAGGCAAGCCAAGATACTGGAAGCAACAGAAGGAAGACGAAGTCTCAAGAAATGCCGAAGGGACCTCTGTGAATATCACGTACCGCTGGCTGCACTATTAAACGAAGACGGGACTCCGACTTCTTCCCGATACAAGATGGAATCTATCGCGAAGAACTTCTATACCAAACTCTCCCGCTCATCAACACCCGTGCCGATGGCGACAAGGCGACACAATTTCGTCGAAGCTGTTCACCGCGGCCTTGCAGTGGGTGATGAAGTCACTGGACTGGGGCGAGAGAGGCATACGAGTTGATAGGAGATTCCTGTCGAACCTTCGTTTTGCGGACGACATCGTTCTCTTTTCTAGCAGTATCACTGAAGCAGAGATGATGCTGAAGGAACTGAACGAAGTACGGAAGAAGATCGGATTGCGAATCAATCGGAAGAAGACTTAGTTTATGAAGAACGCCCTTTGCGAAGATGCAGAAATGGAATTGGAAGGCACCCCTATCACGGAGACGTCTTCTTACGTGTATCTCGGACGTTCGATGAACATGGAGAACGACTTGAGGGAAGAACCTAACAGAAGAAGAAGAGCAGCCTGGGCCGCCTTCGGGCCTCTGAAGAAAGCCACCGACCAACTGACGGACCCGGAGCTTCGTGCCCACCTGTTCGACTCAACCGTTCTCCCGGCGCTCTGTTACGCAGCTAAGAGTTGGGCTGACACCGCAGCCACTTCAAAAGCTTTAAGGACCACCCACAGAGCGCTAGAGCGTAGTCTTCTGAAGATGACCCGACACAAACAACATCTAGTTGGACTTCGCAGTATGGATATAAGAAGATTGTCCCGTCTTCGTGACCCAGCGGATTACGTTGCAAAGCGAAACATCAGTGGGCCGGTCACATCATGAGAAGAACAGACGACAGATGGACACTAAGAACATCGGAGTGGATTCCTCGCGAAGCAAAACGTCCCCGAGGAAGACCTCCAACGAGATGGGCAGACGTGTTCGTGGAACGGATGGACCAGCTGAGAAATCAGCTGGATACGATTTTTGCACCGGGAACTCGTGGATGCAGCCACCGACGTCAGCCAAGAAGATTGTGGATGTCTGAAGCGAGGGACAGGGAGAAATGGAAACTTCCGAGCTGGGGCCCGCACGTCACGTGAAGCCGGGCCATCTAAGCATCTAAGTAAGTAAGTAAGTAAAAAAGAGTAACTGCTACGGCAAAGAGGTAAAGAAGAATATCCTACTCTCAACAAAGCATAATTTTACGGCATACAAAGAACTCCACATTGAAGTTCTACCAAATTCCAAAATCTTTATCCCTTACAGCGCACTATACTTGGGACCGAATCGAATAATTATTCGATCATTCGAATAATTCATTCGAATGCGAATGATTCGAAAAGTCGAATATTCGAAAATCTGAGATTTCGAATATTATTCGATATTCGAATATTCGAAATTTTCAATTTTCGAATATATTCGATATTCGAATATTCGAAAAAAATTTCGAATTTCCCCAAGTATACAGCGCACCCCGAGAAAAAAAAAATTTGTATGCCTAAATTGATTTCTTTTGAATTTTTAAGAATTGTATTGATTATTTGCAAGTATATACAAGTCAGTGGCACATTTTTATAACTCGTATAAACTATAAGTAGCATCCTCCCCCTTCCTCGAAAATAGGTCGCGAAGTTTTTGAAAGTTACTTATGTGAGTTATAAAAATGTACAAGCGACTTGCTCATACTTGTAAGTCATTAATATAATTTTTAAAAATTTTTAAAAAAACAATTTAGCCAAAAAGTTTTTCGCGGGGGGGGGGGGGGGAGTGACTGCCGCCACACCCTCTTTTTCTGAAATTTCGGATTACGGGCCCGCAAATATTGCAGGAAACATACGAAAAAGTTTTTCGGAGTGGGTGGCTAAAGCCACGACCTTCATCAGAAAAAATTGTCTTTCCCCTCAACCCCCCCCCCCCCCTCCTTCCCCAAGCGGAAGTTCTGGTAATTCTGGAGCGCCACTAAGTGCATCTATAAAGAGCTCACCTATAAACAAAAACAATAAACAAAGAGGCCTGCCATGTGGTATAGATCTAATTCTGTAATCAGTATGACAAATTACTATGAGCTTCACAAACCACAACTAAAATTTCCAAGTTGCCGAAGCCCAAAGATCATCATTCTCAACCGTGGATGATTTTTTAAAGGCAAAAAACGAGCCTTCTATACGTCTATCAGAGTGATACCATTCTTGGACTATGTTACAAATTTCACTCCATGAACCGCCACAAAGCCAAAACAAGTCGAAATAAGCTCAAGCACTCAATGTAGAATTAAACAGTTTCGTGCACGAATGACATGATGCTGACCTGAAAATAGGAACAGATAAGTTAGTGAGATTTAGTGAGAAAGGCCTGCCTGAGTTAGTGAGAAATATGTGCCTGGTCCAGCTGCGCTATTGAAGATTCTCAGATTGTAAGCGGTGAAATGTGGAATCTTGATTTTCTTGCGTTTTGAGTTTGATTCGATCCCCACGCAGAGAACAAAGGTGATAAAAGAAATCACAGTGTTGCTAGTGTTGCTCGAAACCTTCTATCATACTTATGTGATAGACGATAAACTAAAAATCGGCAAAAAAAAAGACCGTTTTCATTTCCAGCATACCCTACTATCGACGCTTTGACCGCCGCTTGATGAGGTCAAGCTCAACGGGAACGTCACCGGAAGCGTCAGCGGACGAGCGCGAACTCGTCTTTCTTCCCCGACAACCCTCAAGACAACGTATTCCCTCCCGAAGCATTACGTATAACTCGGACAGCACAGAGTCGAGCAGCGGTATTGACATAGAAAGTGCATTGTCATCTCGGGCAGCACGGTGAGAGCGCTGGTCTCAATCTGAAAAATTTTGAAAAGCCCTTTTTTTGTAATCTTTTTCAGCGTTTCCGCCAGAACCTCGGAACTCATGTACAGAGTACCCCAAATCTGGATGACCAGCGGACTTTTCACTGTGACGAGAGGAAAACAAAAAATCAGCGAATTTGTTGCCAAGGTTGTGATTTATTTGCAGCTTCTGTAAAACTAATGAGCTTTTCCAGTACTGGGCAGTGTACACTTCTAATGTGAAGTTTTTCGTCGATCACGTACGAACCTTAAAACACCCGGATGTGACACGACATACCGTATGCTCCATCAAACTTTCCATATCTATTTATGATACGTTCATTTATAGTATGCAACGACATGGAAGACTGGTTCCACTTCACGTGTCATTTACTTTACCGTAGACGTATCTACAATCATACCAAGAAAACCTATCCAAGTTGTTTGTTCTTTTCCAAATGGCGAGAAACACAGGTAAATTCAAGCTTTGTGTTCAATGTGATGCGACTTACATGTTTGATGTATAAAAAATAAATGGCTGTAAACACTCTACTATTTATATATTCGATCATATGACAATTATTCCAGGCCTGGGACTTCCGAGAGGTCCTTCAAGAGTTTCTTGAACGGGCTATACTGGGCAAGGATGCAGGATGTCAACGATTGATATTATAATAAGAATAAATGGGGTTCAGCAAAGCTTTTGTTAACACTGATTGACCCAAGAATGGGTCGTAAAAATTTGGAAGCCGCTTATATGAATAACAAGTGCAAGTGAATTGTTTGCACTTGTAAATAACCAAAAAAGTTTGATTTTTGTGGGTGCGAGTGAGTGCGTGATTAGTGCGCACATCTTTGTGAATAATTTTTTTTCTCCCCCCCCCTCCCCCTCTCCCCGAACAGAAATGCTGGGACCGCCATTAGTAGGCTAATGTCATAATCGAAAGGAAAGAAAATTACCCGACTGCGCTAGTCGAAAGGAGAGGAATTCTTTTCGAATACTGTAAAAGTAAGCGTAAACAATCTACAGGGTGGAGCAAAAGTCTGGAAGGCCTAGTAACTTTTCGGAAAGGACCAGAGGGAAAGTACCTAGAGACAAAAACCTTGGTGCACACATGAACCGACACTTCACAAATACAGCGCAGCTCTCAAATTTTAAGATTGCCTCTTCTGGTTTTCAAAGCAGCCCTTCGAAACCTTGGCGAGTTCCCTGTAGTGGCATGCAAACAGTCGTGATGAAATTCTTCTTACGCCTTCGCGATAACTGCTTCTTTTCTAGACAAATGTGCAGTATGAGGAGAAGAAGTTTTCTTTTACTGTATTTGGGAAAAACTTCGGAATTGTAGTGAAGGCAAGTGTACTCGCATACTGGAAATTCGGATGCGAGTGCGCGAACGGGAGCGAAAAGTCATAATCTGAAAAGTGTTGAAATTGCCCCATCGATCGAATTCTAGTAGATGCTTATATAGAAGACCAATATATCCCAAACTCAGCGCCCGCAGTGCTTGTATAGCTTCCAAATTTATTCTAGAACAGATGGCCACTGGTACACGGGTAACATTCGCAAATGTTTATTTTTAGTTTTCGAAAGAGTAGTTTCTGATAAACGCAAATAAATACCACGATGTGATAGCGCAAAGCCTCCTCTACATTTTATGCATAGTGCTGTACTGTAAAATCACAGTATCAGCTACGAAATGAATTGTAAATACTAAAATTTTGATTTTCTCGCTCTGCAAAAGAACTTGTTTGATAAACCCAATTCTTATGAAAAAATATGGCAAACAATTTTAGCTAAGTAAGGTGTGATTATTTGTAAAAGATGATCGCAGCATTATATAACATAAAATTGGTATTGAAAGCATTAGTAGTTTTGTGATTTACAACAGTGCAAAATCGGCTCCCAGACTTTTGCCCCACCCTGCATGGGAGATGCAGGTTTGCCTGAATTATTCATTGTCAGGGCACTCTATACGATAAATCTCCGTCATAGACACATACCTAACGCTGTAGCTGATACCGAACTGCCGATGCTCTGGTTGTATATTTGTAAGCTTCACATGGCTTCAATGAAGTCTGTGGCAGAATAAATAGTGAGAAGGTAAGTGAGATAAAGCAAAGACTTAAAGAAAACAGTGGAAATAGATAAAAGTAGCATTCTGCTATCATCCACGACCACAGCAAAGGAAAGAGAGAGAATCTGTCAGGCCTCGTGCATAGTTCACGCAATTTCATCCCTCGCGATTCTTCCAACAGAACAATTGTTGCGAGTCAATTGCACGTCGATCACCTTGCATTTCGGTTGTGATAGTTAATAGTAGTGGTGTCGGAAAACTATCACAGCCAGTATGCACGAGGATTGGCATGCATTGAACTGGTAACAGTTGTCCTATTGAGAGAATTGCGAGGCGATGAAATCGTGTGAACCATGCCCGACAGAATGATGGCTATGAAATGAAGAGAAAGTATAAGCATGAAGCGAAAAATCATAATAAAGGTAATCATTAACCATGACTTTTTCCGGATCCGCTTTCTTTTCTCAGCTGGGCGTCCAACTCAGCCAGCTAGAGGAAATTCGTCACGTCTTCTCTCTATACGAGCTTTCATAAGCTTTCTGCAAGTAATGCGAGATCCCTTATGCGCACAAACGCGCCAAATTTAGTGTCGTCATAGTTATAATTTGTAAACAAGCCAACTGTTTATCTAGTACGGACCGCGCATTACCTTTGCTCTTCTCCGTGCAAGCAATAGCTTATTCACACTGTCAACGTTTCTTCAGTTCCATCCAGTTCACGATACTAGCGTAAGCGAAAAAAGGGGAATCTTTCATTCCATTTCGGACCTACTCTCAAACCAAATATGATAGACAGGTAAAAGCAGTCCAAAGCAGCTTTTCTTACAGCTAAGAATTCTTGACCGAATTTCTTTACGACTGCTAAGAAAGAGCAAAAAATTTTGCATACTGGAATATATTAGATTCCCAACGTTTTTATGACTCATTTCCACGTGCATACTGTACTAAGAAACAAAAAACCATGATTTGCTGGAGAGGTGGACGCTCACCTACTTTGTATTAGGTTGTCCGGAAATTAATGCAGGTTTTGAATTCCAACCGCGATAAGTCATACATTTCTCATTTTTAAGCAGGTTGCAAGATATCATTCGATAGAGCAAAGCAAGCTCTACAAGATGGCGACCTTGCTTTAGCAACATCTCTGATCCACCACGAATTTCGAGCCAGAAACTAAAAAGATTCAACTGCCCGAAAAATTAAGAAAAATCGTTACTCAGTTCATAATAAACCTACAACAATTCTAACTTGCTCACATAAACACAATCCACATGAGGCATCTATATACGCCACTGCCGTATTTTTTTCCCTGTTGAGAATCAAGGAAACGGAAATTTTCGTGCATTTGCGAAAGTGGTGCTGTGCCGTTCTCACATGAGCAGTTGTATATTACAAACCTGTAGAAGTACAAACGTAAATTTCCAGCTCTCTACAAGCTTTAGTTCTCGAGAAATTTGAATTTTAGTTTGGACCACATGGCTAGGGAAAACTGTATTCGATGTTTCTCGAGAACTAAAGCCTGTAGAGAGCTGGAAATTTACGTTTGTACTTCTACAGGTTTGTAATATACAACTGCTCATGTGAGAACGGCACAGCACCACTTTCGCAAATGCACGAAAATTTCCGTTTCCTTGATTCTCAACAGGGAAAAAAAATACGGCAAAGGCGTATATAGATGCCTTATGTGGATTGTGTTTATGTGAGCAAGTTAGAATTTTTGTAGGTATTTTATGAACTGAGTTACGATTTTTCTTAATTTTTCGGGCAGTTGAATCTTCTTAGTTTTTGGCTCGAAATTCGTGGTGGATAGAGATGTTGCTAAAGCAAGGCTGCCATCTTGTAGAGCTTGCTTTGCTCTATCGAATGATATCTTGCAACCTGCTTAAAAATGAGAAGTGTATGACTTATCGCGGTTGGAATTCAAAACCTGCATTAATTTCCGGACAACCTAATAAAAACAAAGCTTGGTGACTTGGCTCATAACAATTTCGAGCTCTTTAGATTTAAAGAAATTTTGAAGGTTTATGCTATTACCCGCGTATTTTTTGAAGTATCCGGAATTCAGAGACTTATTGGAGAAGATCAAGAGAGCCAGGAGCCAGCCTTACAAAACCAGAAGTACTGAGAAAAAGTTAGGGTCAAAAAAGCTACCAAAAATGGGTTCAAAACTTTTGCAAATTATTTCAACAAATTTGAAAGAAAGAAATCATCTTAGTATTTGAACTGCTGAACTATCTGAAGTCATAACTACTGATAAAGTGTTCCACCCGGATTGCTGTGAAGTTCAAGTTGGTGATAAAAATTCTAATACCGTTTGACTCACTCTAGCAAAATGAGTAAGATTCCTCAGCGTTCTTTAGCACAGTTAATTTGAAGAGTTTGCAAACTTGAGATAAGGTTGATGGGGGAGGGGAGGGAGCGAAGAACCTAATTACTGATAGGCACACGATCGCTGTCACCATACGATAGAGGTACGATAACAGACTTAAAAATTGATAAAGCGAAGGATAGAGCAAACCAATATTCAGTTGTGGTCATTCGCATTTGATATGCCCAAATTCCAAAAATCGATTTTTTCAAAATCAGCTGGACTGTGATTCTTAGAACTTGTCTACAATCCACCCATTATGTCCTGTACGGGCAGTCTGATGAAGGAAAAGCATAGCGAGTAGAGCTTTGTCAAAACATCACTTCATCCACTTCGCTACTGATCGAATCAGTGAAATTTCCAATGACGAAGTGGATCAAGTGGACTAAGCGGATCAATTATGGCGCATCCCTATAACTAGTAGATCTTATAGTGGTGAATGTTTGGTACTACAAAGCAAAACCCGGGACAGAAAGGTCAAAATCATCTGGAGCTGATATAACAAGTTCATTAGTAATTGTAACAAGGACTAGAACTATTATGGCAGTGCTAAAATTCATAGCTATACAAGCATCAGTATGTCAACGCAACAAACGATAAAATCTAAAAAGCAACAACAACAAACTGAGATCATTAGTAGGGAGTGTAGTGGAATAACCTGAAATTGCTGTAAGATGTCAGTAATCAAGATGGAAGAATGCGACTGTCCAACAATTAGTTAACGATGCTTCGAAGAAAGAAAAACAGCTATACAAATTATGGAACGGTCAACACTGCCGAAAGTACTGTACAAAGTGTACAACGTTGTTAAAAAATTATCAATAAGAATCAGAAGCAATGAGCCCTTATTGAAATGTAGGTAAATGCACCGAAGATGATTTCCAGAGCATTTGTGATAGATCATCAGGAATCTTAATTTACAAGAATCAATTAAATGCAATTTTCGCAGCTCAGTTGTAAGAAGAGGAAAATATCTGTGAATCTCACCAGATTTTCAAACGCAGAAGAAGCGATGGTTAGCAACGGACCAAGTGATCCCATGAGTGAATCCATGAGCATGTCCAATGATCCATTTACAGACTGAGCTTCATCAGCACTGGAATTCTAAGCATGAATTAGGTCAAAGAAAAGAATAATACTCAGACTACCGTGTGACTGCTGCAGCTCGAAAGGCGTTAGAGAGCATGCGGAATGCAGCGCATGAGTCGATAGCCTTTGTCTCGAACGGTCTGTATACGGCGTAGAGTGAATACAAAAATGAAGACAGGAACAAGTATATGATACGAACAGAATGATAAAAAGTAGATTACCTCTCGGGACTAGCATCGACTCTTCGCTTTTCGCTCAGCCACCATCTGACACGCTTCTCAATGGCACATGGCTCATAGTTTCTCTCCGCTTCAGTCAGTGGTGGTGGAGCTAAGTTACAAAATGAGCATGAAACAGCATGTAATTTCTGATGTGATGAAGGTAGTGGCTCGGCAGAAATCTAACTCAAATTTTTTTTACCAGTTCAGTCCAAAATGTGCTTCACAACTCCTCAGAACTCCAAAAATTCGCTTTTTCATCATGTGGAATGTTGCAGTCGCCTCAACTGTATAGACAAGAATTAAAAACTATGCTGGAAGACAATTGGTTTTCGACCCTATCGTGCAACACTTCCAGAATCCAAGAAAAGATTATTTTTGAAAAATTGTAAAGCACAGCTTGGACTGAGCACATCACGAATACGAGGATTACAAGACCCAAAATCTGCGGAACACTCCCTTAGTGAAGAAGAAAAGTAAAGAAGAAGTGGGGATTTATGTGGAGCGTATGTAACACTTTTCACTAACCTGGTCGAACATCCTCACTTGCAACAGCTGTACCTGGAAGAACTCCAGCACCAACCTTATCCTTTCTTCTCACATATTTGCGCTTCTGCCTAGTCTCCTGATAATGCATATTTTTTTTATTGAAAAAACAAGCAAAGCAACTGAAAACAACCTCCTTTTTTTCCTTGCCAGTCTTCAAGCGGATTTTCAACCCATGTTCTTTCGGAGGGCGTCCAAGTCTCTTTTTGACTTCCTGCTGAGAAAATGTATTCGGAGATATGCAATTTTTGTGCAAAAAAGGCACCTGTACATTTTGTTCCACGATGAGAGCAAGTGGGTCAGTCTTATCACTTCGCATGGATTGGATCTCAGCAGCAGCCAAAGCCGCTTCAGCCTGCGAAGAAAGTGAAGCAGGGCCTGCAATAGTTTCATCGTAATCATTAACAACAATCACAGCCGTCGTACCGGTGTCTTCTTCTTCTTTCTTTTCCGCCGACACCACGAGTTTCTTTGTGCGATTAGCCCGATTCCACCGTCCCTTCCTTCCCAAGTCTCTTGGGATCTCTTCATGACTTTTCACCCATCCATACCATTTCCGACACTTCTTGTCTACACAGCGCCATCTGAAGTAAAGACGTTTAAAAACGTTTCTTTAGTAGAAGATTCAACATACCTATGCTTGTTGCTACCACACATCTGAGGACGCACTTGCCCATTGCAGAATGTGCACTGTCGCTGGCCATTTGCTCCCATCACTGGTGTTTTTTCCACTTTACTGAAAGAAAACCCTCTTTCAAAGTTCAGATGCGTGCAGTAAAAACTCTGACTATTGTTTTGGCCGTCCTGTCCCTCTGGCAGGTCTCTTCTGCACTGCACTGCATGTGTCATTAGTGCTTGATTTTTCTTTCGGTGGTGAAAATAAAGACATTTCTCTTGGAGGCGTGAGTGATCTCTCCGTTTTCTCTTCCTTTACAACTGCTGTTTCAGTGCTAGTTTTCTCCTGATGATGGTAAACTGATTAGTGAAAGGCAGATTCAAGATAATTTCGTAAAAGATAAATAACAAAGAATACCAGCAAAAAAAAAACAACCTCTTTTTTCATTTTCTTATTCGGTGGAGAGTCGGGCCGTCGACGTTTTGTTCTTGGGCTGCGCAATGATTCCGATCCAGATAGCTGATCAGCCTCTAGCTCACTTTTGTTTATGTCGAAATGTGATGTTTTGCTCTGAATATGTGCATTTCAAATCATTCCAAGTAACCGGCATATGTGTCACCTTCCGAGGACTTCTAGCACCTTCATCCGGTTTGCTTGTCTTGTCCTCTGTTTTGTCAAGACCTCTGGATAATGTTGAAATTGTCCTAGATGAAGAAGCTGTCACTACAGATGTTTTCGATTCAGCAGGCTGCGAGTCATGGAACTTCTTACAAAACTTCGAAGTGCACCTGATGTAAACGTTGCAGAATAACATTGGAATAAAGGTCAAAAATTTTTTACCGCAACTTTCCCTCGTAAGGTTTACACTCGCATCCGCAAGCAGTGCAGAACACTGCGGGTTCCGGGAGTGGTGCAAGTGCTTCTGGTGTACCTGGTCTTCCCTGAAAAACTCACAGTCATGTATATAGTCAGCGATAAATGTCAAGCAAGAATTTCGATGTACCTCGCTACTTTCAGACGGAATCTCTTCTAGCGTATGCAGAAATTGCTCAGCAGCCTGTTGTATACTCAGATCTCCGTTAAAGATCAGTTCGTCGAAAACATCAGAGACGCCCGATATCAACCTACAAAATCCATCTCAGCTGCTTGAAAAGAAACAACACACAGTCTCTTTGAAAAAACCAAACCTATCTCAACTACTTGATAAAACACATTTTCAGCCAACATGAAATAAAAATAAAATCACCTGCTCCTTCTGCCAACCTCGCTGGCGCTTCCCGAACGGTGCCGTGTTCTTGTACCAAATCCATTCAACAGAAAATCGTCATAGAGCTTCGACGAAGCACGAGACCTTTTTGATCGATTCGATTTCACCTCATCATTGCCGAACAGATTGAGGCTCTCATCTATAGCGTAGTCGGCCGCATCGTAAGACTACAATTACCAAAAATAACATCAAGAGCGAAAGAATGTTACATAGATCAGATTGGGAGTCTATGGCGTCTTTTTATTGGACCAAAGAAGCATTCCTAAGCATTCGCGCTTCAGCTCCTCTAAAAGATAGCTTTGCAACGAAATTCCAAGTAAGTTACGGTACTTCCAGAGAGCAAATTATAAATGAATCAAATATTGCCCAGTTCGATAACATGGTGATGAAAATCAAACTTTCACGACCCTCTCGTCCTCCAGACTGTTCCGCATTCTCGAAATTCTCGATTTTCAGGTGTGCAAACAACGATGGACGATTGCGCCAGAAATGCAGAATTTAGACAACCTATGCTTCAACATCCATGAAATTTTGTTTTACTCGCTATCATAGAGTGCACTTTTCTTTCCACACAAACTTTGTCTCAGAATGATGAAAATCAAGAATTCAATGAATGCAATGATTAAGTTCCAATCTGACACATTTAAATCGAAAAATCCAATTGAAAGAGCACCTGAAAGTTGTCGAAAAGGTCGAAACCTCGATCAGCGAATCCTGGCAACCCTTTGACAAGGCGAGATCCAGCGGAACTACCGCTGTCGAGTCGTCGACGATGCATAGCTTTGTGCAGTTTCTTCAAAGCAGATGCCGAACTGCTGGCTCTCGATCGTGACCTAAAATTCAAAAGATTACAACTAACCCTGGAAAAATGCGAATGGTAACTGTACCTTGTAGACGCGGAATTCGCTCTACGCCGTTCGAAGCCCGATAGAAATGCATCATTCAGTAATTTGCCGTTACCAGAGCGAAGCCTATCTTCAAGGGTACCCGAAAGCATGGGCGATGGGCCTTTGCTCGACGTACTTGCTCCAAAAAGAGGATCAGCATCAAATGCTGTTTCGAAACCAGCTGCCACACGTATTTCGTGGATAGCCTCATTGAAACCCTGAAAATAAAAAGAAGATTACTCGCAGGGACCTGAAAAGTAATACAATAGTTTTCTTCTATATTCAGTCAGGTATATAGTAGGTTATTCGTTTCTGAATGTGTCTGAACTGGAGAGATCTCGAAATTCATTCTTTCTGACTGCCTACTTTGCTAAAGAGAGAATCTGCCGCTGAGCATACAGTTTACGTCTTCTAAGTCTAAACCAAAGCATTCACTATCCATTTCATCTTCTGAGATGGACCGTACTTGGACTCGAGATCAACAGAAGGTAAACAACAATTTGGATGATAATTCCAGCCAATGAAGCATACTCCCCATGGCGAAAAAGCGCCACACCCCCAATTTGATTTAAGGTCCTAAGTATGCAGAACAACGCTGTTAATCAACTCCGCAGCAGACCTGCCTGCCATTTAACTCCCAGCATTAGAATGCTGACAAGGGAATGGTCAGAAATCGAAGTGGCCAATTCAAGCAAGCTGCATACCATTCGATGCAGCATAGAATGCTGATTTCAGATCTGTCTTCCTTATCTGCAGAGCGCTTTTGTAGGCGAAGTTATAAGCCGTTAAATGTCATCATTTTGCTAAGAAATTGTGCGTGTAAAGGTCAAACTTTGCCATACAAAGCCATTCTCGGCTCAGTGTTGGACCAAAACGTGTACCTAGGTCAGTTCATATGGCTCGTACCTAAAGGTGAGCTAAAAGAGCAGTGATCTGCCTAATTTAGCAGTTTTTGTGGACGATTTTTCCGCAGTAAAGCTGCTCATAACTTCGCCCACAAAGGCGCTCTGCAGATACGGAAGACACATTTGAAATCAGCATTCTATGCTGCATCGAATAATATGCAGCTTGCTTGAATTGGCCACTTCGATTTCTGACCATTCCCTTGTGAGCTTCAGTCAACTAGCAGTAAACTGTCATGAAGTCGAAGGGCCGGCAAGATGTATACTGTTGCCGAGAGTTTGGAACAAATTAGAGTCTGCAACGCTCTATACCTGCTTACCTTTTCTGTAAGCTTTGGGAGAGTGATAAGCATTGGAGCAAAAAAGGAGGTCGCGCGCGGTAAAATTACTCCTTACAATTAGACCATTTGTAGGGATTGACTAGAGTAGTAACGAGCGCTAGAAGACTAAACAATCATGTGCAATATGCTCACAGTTGTCGCAACTCCCTTGAAGCGGTAAAAAGACTGCAACGAATGATTTCATGTCAGGTGCCCAATTATTCTTCCTCAAGCTCTAAATTCACTAGATTGGATTCTACGTAACATCTTCACTGACAGTACGCATCATTTGGTGGTCGGCCACTTCGATTTTGCGGTACTCTAGGCTTGGCTGCAAATCTGATTTTTGTCCGCATGCTACCAATGCAGTTGCACTTCCCCACTCATGCAAGGAATCAAAAGACCAGTCTTCAACCCACGCAGACAAAAAACGAACACATCCTAACAATGAAACAAGACCGCTACCTCAAAGACGCGAAAGCGAAAATTTGTGTCAAGATTTACTACAACAGTCATGCAAAAGGAAGCACAAGTTCTTCCTGCTTTCAAGAAAAAGATCTAAACATCATGACTTATCGAGTTCAAGAAAAAACACCAGACACCCACCTTATGTTTTCTGGGAACTTCATGCTGTGCCTTGTTTTCATAGTAATCTGATACATCTGATGGCTTCATAAACGCTTTTTCACCAGTGCCGAAGAATATAACAGGAATGCGTGACAATGGCGTATCCTTATCTTTTTCCAAGACCTTAATTGTAATGCCAAGCATTGTGAATGTTACAATCATATGGAACAAGTGCGCTTGGTAACTACTTACTTTAGCAGGCCAAGGCGGAAAACCTTTCATCTTCGCCCATATCAAATCCCCTGGCTTGGGCAGCGACGAATCGCTTGAAGACTGTGTGTCCATGCTTTTGAGGCAAAATTAAGCAAGAAGCAAAACAGCTTCAAAGCGATACAACTGCTAAATATTTGAGCTGAAAATCAATCAATATCAACTGCTCAATTTTCTGGACGTCTGCCAGCGATGCGGCGCGGATGACGCAGGCGCTAAACTGCAAGCTATTTTGTTCTTTGGTGTCAAGAATGTGTTTAAATATTTGTTTTGTTTAGTTTGCATGCGCTGCTTCTTCAGCATGAGTGACTAATCTATCGAGCTTTCGCTTGCTGTTGGTGGAATTGACACTGAATTTTGGTTTCAGGCATTTGATAATATAGTCTGTTGGATCTATCTTTTACTCCGGCTTGCTATGCAACCTGGAGATGCCGTTGAGGATTCCTCCGATGGAGTCCTAATGGCTGATGATTTCTCCCCATCAGAGTGTATGTTTTCAATCAGTCTTTCATTCTCAGTTGTCGTGAAGCTTAGTCTGCATTCTTCAGATATACGAGAACGACTAAAAGGTGTACGAACCGGAGATGAAACAAATAAGCTGCAAAAGTTACGAACTGAAATGAATGCCATAAACAATGCTTCACAAGAAATGCTCAAGCAGAATGTGTTTCAAAATTATCAACAGTTTATCGACGCATCCAAGGAGATCTCACGTAGGCAAGACTTCTAAATTGGAGAGACTGCTTTAGTATGAAGACTTTCATTGCAGATCTTGAGCAGGAGATCTACCAGCTGTCTTCTTTGTTGCTAGATCAGAAACAGTTGATTGAAAATTTGATGCAAATGACTGGTAGGGTAGCGCTTCATATCTGACTTCCATTTGAAGCGCAGTTTAGGAGATGACAAATCGTCCGTACAGACTGCTTCAAGCCATTCAGCATCTGTTGCTTCCGTAACTCCTATCCAGGTGCTCATGCAAAAAATGGATGGCATTGCTGTACGTTTTTTTGTCTCACACATTATTTCATCAGTGTTTGGGTCATTACACACTCAAAGATAGCCTGTTTTTGTTTTCGAATCATGACTTTTCTACTATGAAGTAACTGCAGATGATAGGAAGAAGCCTCGTAATTCTGATTATTTCAGGTAGTATGCAAAAGATAAATACTGCAACGTTTTACGGCAGTAACTCACGTTTGTATGGTATATAGAGCCTGGAAGTCACATCATCTGGGTGTACATGTCCATCTTCAACTAGAGCGTTTATAGTGTGGTTGCTGAACTTCCCATTCCTGTCACTGGTCTGTAGTTAATGCAAGTGGCGAGCGCAGCTAGATAGCGGTGTTATATGAATGGTTAGCTACTGTTGTACGACCCTTTTGAACACGTTACAATGTCTGCAGATGCAGCTTGAGGATTCTCCGTATTTTCTCCGCGCACCCCCTTACTTACCCATTGTGCTGTCTTTAGCTCAAAATTTGACCTTGCTGCCTAAAACAGGTCAGAGTTCTGGAATGGGCTGTTTCGTGTAGTAGATGTCACTAATAGTGGTTGTGCATCCTTAGCGATTTGTTACACTAACGATGCATTGAGCATCACCACAGTGTACAGGTTTGCACAGTGCGGTGATACTCAACGCATAAGTACTACAGGGACCTTGTTTTGCCGCTATTCACTATTCTCAAGCCAAGCTCTTAAGCCAGATGCTGATCCATGCATGAGACCAAGTACTGATATTGGTACAGTTGCGGATCAAAAGTGAAGATCGGGACGTTGTGTCTGTTGTTGCAATCAAATCAATCACGATTAAACGCATTATGACCTCTGACGTCTTCACCCACTTTTTTCGCACTAATCACCTTTCCTTTATGACAACGTTAAATGCCATAACAGTGTGTGTACTTTTGCAGTTCTTGTCTACGCTATCAAGTATCATCAACACATGACTGCGTTATGCATGCGACACCAGTGAGGGAGGGAGGGAGAGGGGAGGGGTGGGGAGGTCGAATAGGGTCAGTGGTAGTAATGGAAGTCAATCAAATTCTGACTTCAAAATATCTTGTTCCGATTATAACATGTTATTTCACTAGTACTGTAGGTTGTATATCATCTGAGGTAATCTGCTGATGTATCTGGGCGTTTCAGGTTATTCTCAACAATATGCGAAGTACTGATAAGGTACTGCTCTACGGCGAAATGATGTTTTTGGACCCAGAAACGAAAGAGGACATACACCGTGCGATGTTGGTGCTACTTTCTGATAGGCTTGTGATAGGAAATATCACTCCATCTGGAAAATATAGGTATGCATCTTCAAAAAGGCAGTGTGGAAGTGATAATCACATTGAAATTTTCCAGCTTAGATTCTTCATTTTCGCTGAGCAATCTGGCAGTAGTAAATGTAAAGGATCGTGAGAGTGGGCCTGCTGTTGCTGACCAACTGTTGAAGTTGTTAATGTTTCCGGAACAGAGGTATCTTATTTATTAGGCAGGTACAACACATATGAATACGTTACGATCCTTGTTATCCAGACTTGATAGGGAGGTAGTCTGTAACACTGTTGGCCGTATCAGACAATGTGTTACACACTTTATGTGCTTATCTTAAAGATTGCCCTAAGTTGGACCAGGGGTTCAAAGGCAACCTCCGGGCAAGATTCACCCACCCACATTAGCACATAGTTATAAAGCGGGCCCTATGAATATCCGATCTGCATTGGTCCGATTCTTTGACGTGACCTCTAAAAGGAGATGTGTGCTTGTGATACGCATCACAAACCGCCCCTCATATCACAAACCTCCCCCTGAGGACGTGTGCTCAAGAACCGATCGATCATGGATTGCAACTGCAGCCTTGCACTTGCAGCTCCTCCTCGGTGGCGAGCCGGGGGGATAAACAATCCAAAACTCGTCCGCACCCTTAAGAACAGGATTTCCAAAAATTGGGTTTTTTGAGATTTTGGACAATTTGAATTTTATAACTGTAACAAGGGCCACGGAAAGGCCCTAGAACGACAGAAACATGAGATTGCCCGGACCTGCCTTCAAAGGCTATCTCTGTGCACCATCTCTGTGGACTACTGATACTTTGCATATGCTGTTGCACAGCATGTAAGGAGCAGTACTCGGTGGGAGTTAGACACTACTGCATAAGTTCCTTGTATTAAACAACTGAGCTGCCGGTGTGAAGTTACATAGGAATCATTCTATGCTCTGTAGATAATCTCGAAAAATATAAATGTTCATTTTGTCAGCTCGACTTTCCATCTGGTCACCTCAAGTAGTCCTATTCGAGTTTGATCGCGGCTTTCGCATTCTTTGAATGTGGAGTTCAGATACTATCGATGTGATAGCGCACGTGTGAAGAAAATGTGGCTTGACGAATTTGAAAGAGCTAAGCGAGAGCTATTACATGAGGGTATCTTGGCGCGTCAAAACACTATTCGCGGAAAGAGAATGACCGTTCAGGTTAGTTTTTCTTTTCAATCAATTTGCATACTTTTATTATTATTTTAGCTTGTCTCCAACGTTCAACGCGACTTATCTATAATAGTAAAATAATACTACATATTACAGGAAAAGGCTCAAAAAACACCGCAAACTCCAGCAACTTCAAAAACAATTCAGGAAAACGACGAAGGAGAAGTCAGTGAGTTTTTTTATGGTTGGATGTCAACTGCTACAGCTCTATCCTCCATTAAATTTTGTTTAGACCAAGAAGAAATGGCGTGGTTGCAAGAACTACCCGCTGAACTGGACGACTGCATTGCTCATAGGTGCATTTCGAATTTTTGCTATTTTGGTGTCTTGTCAGTTTTAAGTTCCAGAGATCTTGATCAGGCTGTGGAGCTCATCCATGAATGGAGGCAATGTCCTACGAAAGATTCTAATATTGACGCGCAACTGAAAATCCGCGAAAACCAGGTGCATTTTTTTACCGTCAATGTTTTTTTTTCACCAGCCCGCAGTAAATGCTGGTCAAATGTGTTAATGGATCCTTTTAGATAGTACAACTCTTAAGCGATGATGTGCGCCGACCTGGAGCTATACATGGAGGGCCACGTGCCATGAAGAAGGCGCGAACATTGCTCACCCAGTTGGGAAGAGGTTGGTCGTTTGTTTGCAGTTGCATGCATTGCACGGCTTTGTTATGAGGCTTCCTTGGGAACTATTGATGAGGGGCACCAAAAAAGCTGCATCACCGGTATAGTTCTTAGCCCCGAAACCGGATAATGTTGAAATTAGAAGCAAAAATCATTGTGTACTTCCTAGACGTTTATGGTGTTTACATGCTAAATACTCACACTTTGCATCATTTCCAGGGACCTATGCAATGGATCTGTATCTGCGAAGAAGGAGTGCGCTCCAACGCGCTGCTGTCAAGGATATTGCAGTCTCCGAAGAACCACTGTCGTATGTCCGGCAGTTATGTACCTTGTTCTCGGGTGCAGTCACAGATGTGGCCAGCGAATTTCATTCCCAGCCTCAGTATTACTGCCAGGTTCGTAGGAATATTTTGGGAAATTTGATGTTTTTTTTCGAATGCTTTGATATTGAAGCTTTTTTTGTGATTTCTTATGCGTATCATTTTTTTGATGTTCTATATACTTGTTAGGTGCTGCAATGGTGTTCTGGTGAGCTCAGCATGCTCTTATCTCTTGTTCGTCGTCACGTTATAGGTCAGAACTGGAATACTATCTTTTACAATTATGTACTAAACGCTTTCAATGCAATAATTGTATCTGAAGCTTACAGTAAATTTACAGAGGTTGCTCCTGCAATGACCGTGCTGGCGTTCACCTGGGGTATTCTTATGAAAACTATGGATGAGTTGACAGCAATGGGAGTGCAGTTAACGTTTGAGGTTTTCATCCATTATCAGTAACTTTTTTCTTTTTACACTGTGCACTTTCTGGATATCACTATTGTCAAGGAGAAAAAGAAAAGGAAACGATCTCCACCATTTGGGACCACCTCCGCAGAATTAGTCCTGGTGCGATGTTGCTGCATGTCGTTCTAAGGCTAATAGTCCACGGAGGAGGCCCAATATGGCGTATTCGTTTTCCTACAAAGGAAAAAGTGTTGCTGTTCAAAGTGTTCTATTAGGTTCATCGTCTCCTTGCTCCTGCTTTGGAAGCTGCTATCGAAACAAACTTCAGCAATATCATGCAAGGCATCAAATTGCGCATGACGGTCAATTCTTTCAGGTTCTGTTCTTTTTGTAATTTATGTTTTCGGTATTTAGGAAGAACGCTGGCGCCCTTACGTATTAGAATCGGAGTCGGCTTTGACAAGGCTAGTAGAAGAACTCTCAGATGTTGGTCTCAACATCGACTGGACAGTGGCCAGTGATAGTCGCGCTGCTGTGCTACTGTCTCCACATGCCATACATTTTGCCCGCGTCGCGCATTCGCTTGCCAGGGACTTAGCGCCGCTTAGGAGGTTAGCGTGGGTTTTTTTCTCCTTTTTCTAAGTGTGGCATTTTATAACTGGTGCAGATCTCCGGCACGAGCAGAGTGCGATCAATGTACGTTCGAACTCTGGAACGATTATCTACGACATTTATCCTCCTCAATCTGCGATAGTACTGTTTACGCCTATACAGCCACTTTTATACTTACTCAGGTATGTCTGCATCTGACTGTGAGTAGTTCAATATCATGGTCTGCGGGTACAGGTGCTCCCGCTTTGTGAAACAACTCTATACTGTGATGACGATCCGAGTGATGTGCTAACCCGCTTATTAGCTGAAAGCTACCCAAAACTTGTTCCTTATGCTAAGGATAGCGAAGAGGAAGCTATAGAAGAAGAGGAGGAGGTTGCACATATATAAAGTCACAATTTTTAATTGTAAATGGAAAGTACGAGTATAATTATGTAATGATTGAGAATATTTATCTGCTGTATTTATACGATTCTTTCGGAGTTTAGGTATCGTCTTTCTTGCTTGTTACTGTTTTGAAATTCTATATGCGCCATCAGACACTTGACCTCGGTATAAATCATGCCGCCCAAATATGTCGGCTTCAGCAAATCATTTATTTCCGTTCTCTTATCAGCAGCAATTCGTCGATGCTGGTCGTAGAAGTGTAGTGAGCATCAGGGATTTCTACCTGGAAGGATCATACAACTCAAGTCCGTGTATCGGTGAAGCTATCAGTGTACCGGATATGTAGATGCAGGACTGGATCTTCTCGTACTCTGATTTTGCTTCGTGCTGAGATATGTTGTGAACGCCGTAAGACTGTTCTGAAATCTCCTTATTACTTTTCAACAACATAACTAGTGCTTGTGGCCTATGCATCATTTGAATGTCTCTGATGAGAAAGATGAAGAGTGTAGCGCGCGGGTTCTGAGGAGGGCAAAAAAGCGTAGCACTTATAGTGATGGATTGAGGAATGGAGGAGGGGAAGCGGGGCTACATACATGGCGATAAAACTGGATCACGTCGTTTCTATCACTCCCTGGGATTCAACTGTCTTAGGACAGCAGTTAGGGACCGGCCATACTATTCCAGGAGGTGATTCCTGCGATTCCTGTATTTCCTGCAAATCTTGTGATTTTCCCACTTCCGATGTGCCACACTACGGAGCCCTTTGCGAAATTCAACACATTGCTTTTTCGCAATATACATTGTTACGGAACCCACAGGAATCACAAGAATCGCAGGAATTGCAGGAATCGCAAGAATAGTATGGCCGGTCCCTTAAGGAAACCACTTCGAATGCGCTTCGACAATATCAGATGCGTATTTGGTTCTGGAAGAGTGCGCTGTATGAGTACCTTTTCTAGCAAGGTCGCAAAGTCTTGAAAAGATCCACGTTTCTCACTTTTGCTCGAAACCCTAGGAAAATCTCTCCATTTTTGAAACTACCAAGCCTTCCCAGTTCAGAGAACGAAAAAACATCTTTTTTTAAGTCATAAAGAAAGCCTGTGGTTACTGTTCTCCGAGTTGTTTCGGACGGTGAAGAAATGGACAACAGCACAAATAAAGTAGCCGTGAGATAAATACGCAAGGTCGACTTTACTTTGATTTTGCATGCAAAATCTGTTTCAGGCGCTGTACACAAATACCTGAATCTAATAAGGAGCTAGTCACAAAAGCTTCTAAAGCAGTCTCCCAAGTTCCTGCGTAAGGTGATTCTGAAGCAGAAAATCGCGTTTGAAAACTACTGCGGTAGCTCCACCCATAAACCTAATTAATGCGAGATAGAGGGTGCAAAGTACCTATAGCTGTGGGGGATCTGGTTATTTTGATGGAAGTGCTTTCGAAACTCCCAGGTGTTATGATGGGAAGGGGGAGGGGAGGGGGGGGGGGGAAGCTTCTTGTGCCGCTAGTTGATGTCTTCGAAGCCATTCTGGAACGGGACCTGGGTGAAGTCTCAGTAGGCCCGGTATTGTACCGCATCAAAATCTCATCAGTATGAAATTTTAGTGGGTGTGTTCATAAGGAGCCATGCACGGAGCATGACACAAGACACTACACACAAGGGGAACGGTCAGGAGTCACGGTCGGCACAGGTTTTTCGATTAATAGAAGTGTGCGCTTTATGCTCACTTCTTGAGCGCAAGTTGCAAGCAAGCGTCGGCATGCAAATATGCTTTATTTATTTCACGCAAGTATTGCCGCAGCCGAAGGAGGAATGTTTACAACTGACTATCATATTTACTAGACCATAAGTATAATGGCTGGTAGTGGCCAGAAAATCTTGGGTTCTCACCATTGCTCAAAGTTTGCGAAGAAAATTGAAGGGGCGGGGTTTCAGTTGGTTTGTTCAGCGAGCGTCTTGTGTTGCTGCGCAGTCATAGACTTTTGATGAGAATTTCTTAAAGTAAGTTTCAACCCAGTTTAGGCGGAAATTGGACTGGCGGGAGTCCGCTTCGCAACGATACGCGCCGCTTTGCAGTCTGCGTCTCTTCATTCTGTCTACTCGCTGATCCAGGGGTGTTCCGGACGCGCTGCTCCACTTGGAATGTTTCGCCTACTCCGGGTTGAAAAAGTCTGTATCTGAAAGCCCGTACAAGCGATGCGAATAGTTTCGCCACCGTGTGCTGTGTCGCGGTTAACATTTAACGGTTACACGGGTTCGAAAGTTGATGCAGATAAAGGCCCAATAAAGGCCACTATCTCGCAAAGCAAATGACAATCAAGAAAGGTAAAGTGAAGTTCGACCTTATCTTGTGGCCCGCAGGCAAATTCTCCTTCGATTAGCATCAGCTTGAAAGGAGGACAACATGCTGGTTTGGGATAATCGCAAACCTGAATGTTGCAACGCTCTTCTCTTCGCGTTTCGCCTCTGCAAGTGTGATGTAACATTCACAATTGAATAACACAGGATTACTGTCCACCAGGTAGAACTTACTTGCAGTGACACTCAGCAGTGGTGCAATTTCTGCGCAGTACACGCGAACCGCAGGATCCGCATTCAGCATTACAGCTCAGTACCTGTGTAATAATACACTAACGAAGAAAATTGATCAGGATCCATGTATAATGCAATACGAGGAAAAAATAATAACGACAATGAAGAGTCTCGATTACCTCGCTCCACTCTGACCATATTCCTACTGTGCAATTCGGAACTGGACTTGTAGCGGTAGTAGGAGCGGAGGTTGTAGTTGTAAGCGCAATAGTGGTCCCTTCGGTTTGTTTTCTCAAGAATCGAAGATCGATGCACAGTACTGTAATATTTGGATAGATGACGCATCTGAGCAAATTTTCGATTTTCTCACTTCTTATAAAAACTCGGAAATTTTCTGAATGCGCTATGCGTTACATCAAGAGCTTGTAGAATTTCGAAGTCCCATCTTCTAAACTGTGGGAAAGGCGTGGCGCGTGCAAGTAGGCATCCACTTGCGTGGATGAGGTGTGCTGTCTTCCGTCATCCCAAAAAAAATTTATTTTTTAGTGTTTTGCAAGCTCTAAAAAGCAGTTTTAGATCTAAAACTTATGCACTTTGAGAAAAAAGAAATTTCTTGAAACCTTGTCGGACCCTGAATCAAGTAATATTCGAAATTTGGAATAATAAAAACAAATGAATTATCTAATTTCCGTTTCTTTCCTACAAGTCACCATTTTGTGACGCTCCCCCTAACTTCTTACCCTATCAGTTTTCCCTTATTGATCAGGATACTCATGATAAAGCCACTAGTGCATCTTTCTCTATATGAATTTAATTTTATTTTTCTTTCATTTAGACTTTGCGTCTTCTCTTTAGATCACATAAAATTTTTGATGAACGTGCTAGTAGCGGCCCGATTCTCGGCAATGAGGTGAGAGTATTTTCAAAAAGGATTTTCGCGAAACTCGTACAGTTGCCACGCTCCTCGGAAATGATGCTTTCCAAAGTTTTAATGGCCCGTAGCGTTAATTTCCAAGGTGGGCTCGCACAAATTTTTTTTGGAAATCTATCTACTTTTTTGAAATATCTGGAAATCTTGAACGTGCGCATGTAAAACAAGCTTTCAGTTCTACTATTGTATGCAGCCAAAAGCTCAAGACCCCTAAATTAGGGTGGATAGTGCCTTTAATACAATTTAAGAGGGAGAAGAGGTTGAACAATCATTACTGGTACGCTTTTCTACTTATTAGATTAGGACGCTGACACTCAAGTCTCAACGGGCCGGATATCCGAAATGCAAATTACATCGCATTTTTGTGCGAGTATTCTACGATGTCATCGAGTAAAGGACGCTCAAAGAAGGCACACGAAAGATACAACATGTGTTTCATTATTCCGAGTAATGAAAAGGTGCTGAACAGTCCCGGACAATGAAATGAGAGGGGAAAGGAAGCCTCTCTTCATCCAAGGAGGAGTCGCAAATTTCCTAATTCTTTTTTTTTTCGGGCAGCAAATAAGAGAATCCGAATTTTTCAAAAGGCGTGACCCGTTCGCCAAATAAATTATATGTTTTTCACCCTCCTCCAAAAAGTTTCTCGGACGCCGCTGATTTGAGGTAGAAATATCAGGCACCAAAAAATGATTCTTAGAAAAACTAGTCAATTTATCCTTACACTTTTTGTTGAAATTATAGCAGTGGCGGGCTCAGGATTTCCGTCCTGGAGGCGACAAAAATTTTTTTTGAAGTTGCGTAACGTTAGCCATGCATAAAATTTTTTGAGATGCTTCGCAAAATTTTTGCGCCCCTATAGCTCTGATTTAGAGAAAGGGGCGTGGCGGCCAACCACCTCAAAAAAATTGTTTACAAGGCTAATTTGGATTTTCTTAGTAAAAATATTGTACTCTTCTTGAAATATTTTTAAAAAATTTACAAGTATAAATAAGTCGTTTGCACATTTTTTTAACCACTTCAGTAAGTTTGAAAAACTTCGTGACCCACTCTCGGGGGGGGGGGGCTTGGGTTGCCTTTGAATAATAAATACGATTTATAGTACTTAGTGAAAAAAGTAATCTGGAGAAATCACAAAACTTGAAATCACAAAGTTCGGAGTGAATAAAAAATCTCGGGAATCAAAATTATTCGTAGGAAACCGGGTCAAAAAATTTTTTTGGATAGAAAGATTAGGTACTGAAACCAAAATTAGAACAACTTTAGACATATTTGAATTTTTCATCAATTCGTAAGCTAGAACTTATGTGATATCAGTATCACCTCGCCATCAAAAAATTTGTTTCTTGATAAATTATATAGAAATGACGAAATTTCCAGTATTGTTTTGTTTACAAAAATTTGATGTAAGACTTATGCAAATTCCCAAATTTGCTAGCTGCTAAACATCATTGCGAGTTGTTACCTTTTCGATTTTGCGTAAGATCGTATGGAAGAAATCCACAAATGAAAACGATATGTGGACTACAATGAATTTTTTGAAGATTCTGTTCTTTATGCTTTTGTAATACTGTTATTTTGTTTCATAGACGGAACAAGCAATTTGAACAAGCACAATGACTTTTGCTACCATTTACCTGCCAATTTTGCACAAAAGCTCATAAACTGCCCGGTCAGAATCAACACATCGAGTTGTATCTGATGAAATGCTTCTACATTTGAAGGGGCTGGTGTTTTTTTGTGGGTATGCGAAACCATTTCATGTAAAAAATCAAGTTAGGAAGAAGGTTTAAGGCCCCGGGCAGACTTCACGCGATTTGATCGTCGCGACTGAATCGCGACGAGACAACCGTTACAACATCATTCCATGCCGATCAACTTGCATTCGGTTGTGATACTCTTCCAGCCCGAAATTTTTGAATGTGAAATGAAAATGAATGGAAATCTTGGCGATTAGATCGCGACGATTAAGTCGCGTGAAGTCTGACCGGGGCCTAAGGAGAGTTTTTTTTGATAGCTAAGAAAAGATGGTGGTGACGTATTACAGAGGTAAAGAGGAATTTGCCAATAAACGGTATAGAAGCTAGGAAACGATGAATAAAAATGGTTTACCCTGCAGTCCCGTAAAAATTAACACCATTGCAAGTGTACTTCGGAAGCGACCAGAGGTGGTGGACATGTCGATGTGCTTTGCGCAGCTGGGAAACGGGAACGCATCCCACCCAGATCAAATATTTATCGTCGATGCAAAATGAGCATATAATGGACGTTTTGCTGATCAAATGGTCGGCTTTGTGTATAAAAATTGCTGAATAGCCCATTTATTTATCGTCCACGAAAGACATTGACAAAGAGGAAGGCAGCGAGTGTGTGAAGAGAAACTGGTCAGTAATTGCTAAATTTTGTGAGAAGCTCTAGTTACATGTTAAGGAGTAGTGGCCAGTATGGTTAGAATCTGTACAGAATGTCAAATTGGTATCTTTTAGTTGCACTTGGCTTCATGCGCCTTCTCTTGTATTTGGCTCTTGTCTCTTCTATATAGGAGTAGTCGATTGCAAGCTGAAAATTGTAAGCTAGAAGTACTGATCTTTACAAAAAAAAAATCTAAAGTGCAGTCAGTCATCCATACAGTTATTAGAATAAGCTCAAAAGCATTTTTTATAAAACGAAAAAAGTCGGAGAATGATGTCGGAAAATGCTTTGAGCATTGTAACTGCCCAGGAGCTTGTCCTCGCTTGTCCCCATGTCGTAATTCTCAACTTTTCCAGTAGCTTTCTAGTGCTGCTTAGTAGATTATTGAGTTGACATTCAAGCAAAGTCAATGGCAATTTGTTTTTCACCATATTGCATATGCGTTCCTTAATTGGTAAAGTGCCACACCTTGTCGCTGTGGCGTACTGCATCTGGAACATCTGGAACATCTGCGTTGAGAACAACAATAATTTCGGCTTTGGCTCCTTTCTGAAGTATTCCTTGTGATGGAGAAGCTCCAATTTCATAGATAGCATTAGTCTAAATAGGTCGCGTTATCTTTCGTAGGCTATTCTGACTCTTTGATTATACCTTCACCGTCCAGACTAGAGTATGGTTAGAGATATTTGTGATTGTGATTTTCTGAGTATCGTTATAATTTTGAAATTGTAACTGAACTCAAAAAAGTACTACATTGCTTATACACTCGAAAAAGATGTGCAGTACCATCTTTGCAGGCTCGGCCAATAGATCGCCGTAATGCACTAGAACGGAACTTTCACTTATGAGAGACTGTAATTGTCGCTTTTAGAAGGATGGCAATTCAAAAAAAGTTATAGCGCTTTACCTGGCCATGAAGAGCAGTGGATGTCGAACTTACTGTCTTGGCTTCACCAGGAAATAGCTCCACTGCTGTCGTAGTTCCACTCATGATAGCGGTTAGCATCGTTCCCTGAACCTCGGCAGTGTATTTTCGATCATCTTATCAATAAGGGGCAGGCTTTCACCAGAAGGCGGGATGAACTCGATTAAATACTCAGCTCATGTGCTATAGCATATCATAACGAAGGAGATGACTTTTAGAGCTGTTTTTGTGCCAGGCCGTGCCAGCGCCGTGCTACCGCCTGCTTGAACCAACACGGGCGTGCCCATTGGCTCGCGACGTCCACTAGCTGGAACGACGCTGGTACGGATGACTCTGGATGCAGCCTATGGGCCACTTCTCGGTGCATTCCTCCTGTACGGCATTTCCCTCTCAGCGTCTCATCAAACTAACCGCGGCAGTCTCGTTGTCGATTTGCATCGCTGTCGCACTCGATGTATTTTCGGTGGTCTGAGTAACATTCACTAATTCACATTCACTGTACGTTGGTGTGCTGGCTTCATCGAGGAATTGCGAATCGCCACAGGCTACATCTCTATGGTATTTTTGTCGTGGAGAGGATTTTATCTGAATCGAAAATTGAGGATTTGTCATATCAAAATTTTTGCTTCAAACGAATGCGTTGATTGTGCTGCTTAGTGTCGCCTTTTGATAACTACAATTCTACAGTTCAAAAACTGTTTTCCCTTTATTTTGCTTATGGTGATTTGCCCCCCCCCTATCAATTTCTGCATATAATAAGTTCAAAATTTTGCTCAAAAATGTTCATATCCTGTGAAGACCAAATGTGCGAAACTTGTGACGCAACTATCTATTTATGGCTGCACGTCAGGAGGTACGCCGCGCGCGGCGGCCGCTCTTCCGCAGAGGCCGCGTTCAAATCTTGGGGCCTCCAAGACTCTCCGCCAATAGAGATTCCCGGCGGCAAAAACAGAGCGGTGAGGATGGGGACAGATACATGATTTAATGCTATAAGTAAGACCGCTCCAGGAGCGCTGCTGTTGTAAGGGCTGAATTACGTTGCGGCGTCGTTTCGCGAAAAATTCGCGCCGATCGTACCTCCTGACCGTCCCCCTCTATTTATAGAGAAATGAGTCAGTGACTCAAAGCCCCCCCCCCCCCTCCTCTCCCTCCCACCATCCGCAAATCAGAATTGGATAAACAAGGGTTCCTGTCTTCACTGGTCTTGAGCATATCTCATACTTATAATATGCGTTCCAACAATAGGAGAGGAGCTAAAATCAGAAAGCAGCTAAACAAAAGTGCAATGCACTGAACAAAAATAATAATATTTTGAATAAAACAAGAGTAGAAGGAAACTGAACTAAACTTTCTTTCGCTTTTATCTCATTAATGACTGTTGCAATAAAGCAAATTTACAAAGCGACAATATGCATCATCTCAAAGCTACAGTCGAGTAGATTTAGCGGTAAATATAGTGTGCTTGCACAGAAGGTGAAATGCGGTAAAATTGGCGCGTGAAGAAATAGCTTCGACTGTGACGCCGGCCAATTGCGCGCGCAAAATACCCGCAGTACTGGCGTGGCTACTTGTTCACGCGCAAATTTCACCGCATTTCACCTTCTGTGCAAGCACACTATATTTACCGCTAAATCTACTCGACTGTACCCTCATCTCTATACCTCTCAATCCCCTTCCTCATCATCACTCCCCCCCCCCTCCCTTTTTTTCCTCCGTCTCTTTCATTCTCCCTCGCCGAGACTTGTATGAAACATCGCTAAGATGCGAAGGCGGCTAACCCGCTCTGATATCAAAATCTCCGATTGTGATAAAGCATTCAAAGCGCTGGAACCATTTCTGCTGTCTGCAGCTGCTCCAGCGGTCAGACTCCCTCGATATGCGCTGATACACAAAGCTCCGACCAAAAGTAGCTGTACCGCCATGTAACTGAACATAAGTTTTTTTGTGTATGGACCGGTGGTTCTGCAAACTCACCCTTCTCCTGTACTGAAGAATACATCGCAAATGACTCCCATTCCATAATACATCCAGAACATAGATACGATACCCTAAAAAGACTGTCACCTAGAGTTCAGGACTGTTCAAGCATGTAGTGCTAGCGCCATGCCGGAAAATCGATCTGTCAGGGCGCCTCCATAAGCTCCGACACTGCACTGGAACGACGAGGGCACGGCGCTGGCACCACTCCGGCACATGAGCAACTCTGGACGCTGCGGAGTGTTGTAAAAAGCTTACCACGCTGAGTGTAGTGTTATCCTTGTTCATAACTAGAATCTTGAAGCTGAATAGAAGTGCAGGAACCAGGGTGAAGACGTTGAAGAAACTCTAGCATTGTACTGCTTTACGACAATTCTTCAAACCGAAAGCCAAATGCAACCTTCGCATCCGTTCCGTGCATGTTGAAAGCAGCAAATCCACACATAGTGGCTAGGATGAGTACTTCTCTTGTGGACAGGTAGACGTGCGCAACACAATTATCTGGAAGCGAGCCCGTCCATGGACGTCATTGGGTGAACATGCCTACCCCGACGATCTCTATAGGCTTCGACTGGGCTCTGCATGTTGAGTGATGAAGGCGAGTATGTTAATGAGGAAGAAGCGATCATTTGGAATCCTTATATAGTCTCAGGCTTCATAAGCGATGCAAAATGATAGGCTTCATATCAGATTTGGTGAATTTGAAAATGTTGGTCATTACTATGAGATTAGATGTACTGTTTAAAACAGTGCCCAAGCAAAGGAGACGGGTGGAGACTCCTAGTCAAGTTATTGTCCAGGAGGCAACGCAAATAGTTTATCCACAACCTAGAACGCCTCCGTACCCTCAGAAGGGCTCCACTACCGTATAATCTAGTGCAGGACTAGCATCTTTTGCGCAAGACAATCACTTTTGTGGCCAAGGTGGTCTCCGCAAAAAAGCTTATGTTAGAGCGTGAATCAGACTTGACGATAGTGACGCGGGATAGCTTTGGGTATAAGGTTGAACCGAAGGTTAGTTCACACAATTAAAAAAATTTGTGATTTTCTTCTATTTACGTGCTTTTGCTTATCATTGTTTTCATTGGGTAAAAGAAAATGTTTCCAAAATGACTTCTTGGATCTCTTTACTAAGCGCTGATTGCGGAGATTAAAAGCAAAGAAAAGCAGCAGTCATGCTTCGTTGCTGACTAAAGGGCCGGGTATACTTCACGCAATTTCAGTCGCCACGCGATTTGGCAATTCGCCAAAAGTCTTCAGATCCAACACTAGCAAACTGCACATGCATAGTATGTGTTTACGTGGAATGTAAAAATGTCCTATCTTCTGCACATTTTAAATGTGCTCACAGTGAGATATGGACAGTTGGAATATTGACAAATCGCGTCGCGACAGAAATCGCATGAAGTATGTCCGGCCCTTAAGCTTGTCAAAAATTTATAAACTTTCCAAAATTCGAAACAGTCACTTATACAAGTTTTATAACCACCTTTTTTGACTGAGTTTTGGACCGATATAGCATTTATATGAAAAGTTAAGATTTTTGAGAAATAGTATGAAACGTCAATATAAATTTTTTTCGCATCTTCCATGAAAAACACAACTTTTATGAAAGGGCTCGATTAGCACAAATTTCACTTTAGAAAGATACGGTTATGAATTGACGTTTTTAGATTTCCCGACATCTTGCTTGGAATCCTTGGAACTCGATTGTTCGTTTTTTTCAATTTTTATCCCCGCAATGTGCTCATGGTAAAGAACCAACAGCAAGCTGTTCAAAAAACACGACTTTTTTTTTTAAAGGCAAGCAAAATTATGAAGATAGAAGAAAGTGACAAATTCTCGGAAATGTGCGAACGAAGCTTCGGTCCAACCTTATATCATAAAATCCCCTTTCTAGCAGGCTCGTTTGGGTCTACCCAAACTTGCCCCGAAAACCTCCAAACTAAAGTAGCAGCTGCTTCCCTTTAGTGACCCTTCAGTGAAAAATAAGATTGAGGGTTTGATTTCTCCCATGTATATGTAGATTGTTTCCGTAGTAGCCTGGTAGTGTAGTCTAGAATTTATGGTATTTGGAATGTATCATCTTTATTACAAGTAATGGTACTCAATGTTGGCGCATAATCAAACTGAGACAAGTTATTTACAAGCATTTCGAATCGAATGCAGTGACTGAAAGACGAATAGGCTAGCAATTAGAATGAGCAATGATGTTGCTAGAGTCAAAATGTTCTTGTCACTGGGTCACATTCTCCCAAGCCACTCGAAGGCTGCCAACCGTCCTTCGTACAAACAGCTGTTGCTTGTCCCGTAACTGCGTACGATTCCAAGCAGTAGAGCAGTGCTGTTGTACCCACTTCAAAGTTATCCAGCTTCCCAGATTGGATATAAGTGATCTGAAATGAAAATTTTGATCTACTGAAAAAGGAGTCCGGAAGGAGTGACTTGACTTACCCTGCCGTTGGCTGGGGGGACCAAAGGAAGACATACACCGGGAAGGCCATTCTCCCTATCGTCAGTGCATTTTCCCAAAGGTGGCCGGAAAACTCCTCGGTGACAGGTGGCAAACGAAGGTCCCGTGATGTGTCT
This sequence comes from Cylicocyclus nassatus, assembly GCA_958299035.1. NCBI lineage: Eukaryota > Metazoa > Nematoda > Chromadorea > Rhabditida > Strongylidae > Cylicocyclus > Cylicocyclus nassatus. The sequence continues at coordinate 35,144,507 of CATQJL010000112.1, forward strand.
TCCCATAAAACAACGCAGAGCTGCAGTCGTTCCCGGCGGGAATCCGCTCGCCTGGGAGCTTTTCGAGAATGTAATCTGTAGTCAAATCCAATATCTATTTTCTAATACAACTGTATGGGCAAAAACCTCTCCAAACGGTGACGCAACAGGAGTTGGGCAAGATTCCCCAACTGCTGGAACTCCGTGTTGTACCAACACTGGCGCTACAGGTAAAGCTTGTAGTGTATTCATCAAACAGCTTCCCAGACCTAGGTAGTATCGATTTGAGAGTATCATAAAGCTTCGCATTTAGGGTGCGGGAGCCGCCCATGTGCCGGCTTCATGCCAACGTTGTTCCAACACCGTTCCACCACCATGCCGGTAATTTGTGGATGCTCGCCGTAATAACTAATTGAGTAATCAAAAATAATGGACTCGCCGCTAGTAAGCGCTGGCATTGCTTTGGAACGGCGCCGGTACGGGCAACTCTAAACTCATCCTTGGGGATGCGTACCTGGAGACGGGGACCATTTGCCTTCCTGACAAGTGACCGTAGGCAAACCCGACAGAGTGTAACCGAGATTACAAAACAATGTCGCTCTTGTACCCCTTAGATGTGGAAGTGATCCACCATTACTGTATGTTACAGTTCCTCCTACGACATTAAGATCAGGACAAGGAAGTTCCGGAGCATCGCCTTGCAATGTCGACACACAAGGCCCAAGTGCTTCAGGCAAGAATTGGCCGTTGCCAGAGCATGTGCTGATTGTGGGGCCTGAAATCTATGTCAATGGGGCCATTTTAATTTTTTTTTGTTGCTGTAACGTACCTTTTGGTAAATATCCAGCATTACACATGAGTGACGCCGTCGAGCCTTGAGGCCAAGGACCAGACTGCTGGTCCTGAAAAAAGATGAAACCAGATTAGATTATTCAATATATTCTTGTCTTACATTGCTATATTTGATCACTCCATTGTTGACAGTCGTAACTGGGTTAAAGCACTGCGTGGGCGATTTGGGTGGTGCTGAATAAAGCTCCTCTTTTATCAAAAGCGCAATTTTACGAGTTTTACCATGAGCCGCTGCAGGATTGCAATCGCCAACCGATGGAGGTGTCCATGATCCTTTCTTACAAATAGCGAATTTAGTGCCCATAGCAGAGTATCCAGTATTACAGGTCAGTGTGGCATTTGTTTCCTGACGCAAGCAGAAAAATAGCCTTGGTTTTTTTGAAAAAAAAAAAGAAAGCACATACAAATGGAGAAGTACTGGTGCCTTGGGAATATGTTATTCTGCCATGCGCGGGTTCTTTGAGCGTTGGACATGAAGCGTTTGTGGCGACACCTTGAATGAAATCCTCCAAAATCCCCTTGTCAAAACATTTTTCGATGAACGAGAACAAATATTTAGGCCATCATAGTAAAAGCAACGTCTTGCACCGATAGCACCTACTACATAGCGTATGAATGCGATTTTGAAAAGATGTCAAACTTGCGTACGTCGATGTTTTTCGAAAGTGGAAGCTTACTTCGATTGCTGCTTCAAAAGTACGAGTTTTAGAGGTGAATCAAGGCGATAACGTCTACAACTCCAGTTTTTCCCGTCTGTTGTGCTTTTATGTATGTTTGTGATAATCATGTAAGCACTAGCATAAGGCATACAATGGTATGACTTCAAGAAACCGACTAAATTCATCAATCAAATTTGTTAAAACTCCAGGCTATCAGTTAAGATACAGGCACTCGCTGATGATGGGGGGGGGTCTCTTCCGAGAATGGATCGCAAAATTAAAAATTACTCATATGAGAGTCACGAAGACGTGAAACTAATTTACTTATAGATTTTTAGAATTTTTTGAAGATTTGAATTAACATTGTATTAAAAATGTTTTTTGGCGGCAGCCACACCTCTTTCTAAAATCTTGAGTTACAGAACAGCAAAAATCTTAGGAAGCACCACAAAAAATCTCCGGATAACGCCAAGCACTTTTATTCGAAAAGGTTTTTGTCCCAACCCCCCTCGGACGAAAACCCTGCGATTTTGCCACTGCTACCGTTTCGATAAATACCATATTTCTTGAAGATTTGCAAATAGTTGATCAATGCTGTTCTGAAGATACAAATCGGAATGCATTCTAAATTTTCCGCGCTTGTTACCAATTATTTGATTACTTCTTTTTGGCCACTGAAACTTGTTGTCGTGAAATTCGTTGCAGCGATCGCAGATTTCTGCTATTGTTGTCAGTGATATGAACACACCGCTTAAAAACTCGTACCCTGCAGCATTTACTGTTCAGGTTCAGATCAGCTAAAATAGACATTGCAGAATGTTTCCTTTGGTTTTGGCCATACTTTGCCCGTGTTGCCGATGTTACCAGTGTTACCGGTGTTGCCGATGTTTCCAGTGTTAATCGTGTTACCACCTTTATTGCTGTTGATTCTCGAAATGATCGCCAGTACAGTTTCATTCTTGGGGGCAGAGCTGGCCGAGAGGTTAGTGCCCTTGACTTCTGCGAGAAAGGTCACAGGTTCGGATCCGCGGCGGGCCTAATTTCTTTGGCAAAAAGCTCTGCCCACGATTCCAGCGTCAGGCTGCTTATCCAAAGGAAGCAAGCGACAAGCCGGCTGAGGAAGACAACCCGTCGCATCAATATGCTCTTTTATGTTTCATCAGAATACTCGAGTAAAAGCTAGGGCGTTCCCCGGAGGCGACGCGCATTTGGGCCCGACGAATGCGAACAGTAGGCTAGGGTTACCGTTTCAACAAGGTGGGCGGGGACGGCTAAAGAAGCTAGCTCACCAAAGGCATGGATTCAAGTCATCAGAAAGGCTTCGTCTAGCTACCCTCAACGTGGGTTCCCTTACAGGTCGACATCGCGAAGTGGCAGATCTTCTCAGAAGACGTAGAGTTGATATCGCCTGTATACAAGAGACCAGATGGAAAGGAGAGAAGGCAAGAGATATAGGTGACGGCTTCAAGCTTCTGTACAAAGGTACTAGCAACAGCAGGAATGGTGTCGGCATAGTTATCTCCGAAGCACTAAGAGACAGGATAATTGACGTAGAACGAGTAAGCGACCGTCTCATGAGCGTAGGATTAGATACTACCGGGAAGAAGAAGCTTCGCGTAGTAACAGCATATGCACCTCAAGTTGGATGCGGAGAAGCTGAGAAAGAAGAATTCTGGCAAAAGCTTGACGACTACATCAGCTCGATACCAGAAGAAGAGATGTTACTGATCGGCGCAGACCTCAACGGTCACGTGGGAGAACGGCGAAGTGGTCTACAGAGATGTCATGGAAACCATGGATATGGCACACGTAATGACGAGGGTGATCGTATTCTGGAGTTCGCCACGGCTCACGACTTGGCATTAGCGAACACATACTTCATCAAGAAGACCAATCATCTAATTACGTATGCCAGTGGAGGCCGTCAATCGCAGATAGACTTCTGGATGCTGCGACAGCGTGAATTCAAGCATGTAAAGGACACCAAGGTTATCCCTGGAGAAGACTGCGTACCTCAACATAGGCCGCTGCTTCTGGACATGAGCATTCCGATTAGCAAGAGAAGGAGAGCAATGACGGAAGGGAAGGTGCGAATCAAATGGTGGAAGCTGAAGAACAACTCAGAAACCAAGGCAGCAATGGAGTCGACCTTACCAGATTTGGGAGACGAACCAGAAGATTCCTGGATACATCTGAAGAACAACGTCCACCAAATGGCAAGTAATCTACTTGGAAGCACCAAACCAGGAAGATCAAAGCTTGACAAGGAGACATGGTGGTGGAATGAGGCTGTTCAAGAAGTCATCAAGAAAAAGAAGATGGCCTACAAAGCATGGCAGAAGTCAAGAGAAGAAGATGCACATCAGAAGTATCTAAGTGCAAAGCGGCAAAGAGAAGTGTCAGAGAAGCAAAGCAATCGTACATGGCAGATTTCTACAGGAAGCTGCACACCCGTGAAGGCGAGCGAGAAATCTACCGAATCGCAAGAAGACGAACAAGAGCCACAAATGACACGGATCACTTCTACAATATCAAGAACGAGCACGGAAGACTTCTAAGAAGACCAGAAGACATAAGTGAACGATGGCGAGCGCACTTCGAAGGATTGGCATCTACAAGCTACAAAAAGGCATCTACGATAGTAGCTGAAACTGTACAAGGACCGATACAGAACATCACAAAAGAAGAAGTCCGCATAGCCATAACAACGATGAAGAATGGAAAGGCAACAGGTCCAGACGACATCGCCAGCGAGTTCTGGAAGGGATGTGGGCAGGCTGGAGTCACTTGGCTAACACGACTTCTAAACCAGATAGTAGAATTCAAGAAGATGCCGAGCGACTGGTGTAGAAGCACAACAATACCGATATGGAAGAAGAAAGGAGATATAGCTGACTGCTCCACGTACAGACCCATACGTCTGATGAGCCACACGTTGAAGGTCTTCGAAAGAATACTGGAAACAAGACTTCGACGCATCATAGAGCTGGTTCCCAACCAATGTGGATTCGTGAAAGGCTGTAGCACGACGGACGCCATCCACACAACCAGAGTGATGATCGAACGAAGCAGGGAGAAGCAATGTGAATTACACGCCGCGTTCCTAGATCTCGAGAAGGCGTTCGACAGAGTACCACACGAGATAATATGGTGGGCGTTACGTAGACGCATGGTACCAGAGCACTATATACAATGGATACAAATGATCTACAAAGAAGCTACGAGCTACGTCCAAACAGCAGCAGGACCATCAGAAGACTTCAAGATACAAGCCGGTGTACATCAGGGATCCGTACTCTCGCCGCTCCTGTTCATCACCGTCATGGATGCGATAGTCAAGGACTTCATACGGCAACCACCGTGGGCTCTCATGTACGCAGATGATGTGATCCTAATGGCAAGAAGCAGAGATGAACTCCAGAAAGATGTGCAGACATGGAAGGATCAGCTGGAGGTTCACGGGCTGAAGCTGAACATGACGAAAACAGAATACATGGAGTTAGGAACGCAGACACCTGGAACAATCCAGATTGGAGGTACGCTAATCAAGAAGACCACCTCCTTCAAGTACCTTGGAAGCCGTATCACCGCAGATGGTAGTCTCGAAGACGAAGTAGCGAGTAGAGTGAATGCAGCATGGATGAAGTGGAGGAGCGTCACAGGAGTCCTATGCGATAGACGAATGCCTCTGAAGCTGAAGTCCCTGATATACCGTACAGTGGTACGACCCACAGCGCTGTACGGAAGCGAATGCTGGCCCTGCACACGTTACGAAGAAAGAAAGATCGGTGTGATGGAGACACGAATGCTGAGGTGGACTGTAGGAGTCACGATGCTTGACCACATCTCGAACGACACCATACGAAGCATGATGAACGTCGCACCGGTTGTCAAGAAGATGCAAGAAAAACGCCTTCGATGGTATGGGCACGTCAGGCGAAGAGAAGAAAGCCACATAACCAGAGTTGCCATGTCGATAGAGGTCCCAGGAAAGCGGCCAAGAGGAAGGCCTAAGTTGCGATGGCTGGACAGAATCAGAGCAGATATGAAAGAACTTGAACTGAACGAAGAGCAGGCCTTAGACCGAGAAGAATGGAGAAAACGTACAAGAGCGGCAGACCCCGCATGACGGGAAAAGTGCAAGGATAAAAAAAAAAAACAGTTTCATTCTTGAACGCAGTCTCACTGAGTGGTGAGTATACAGGGCCTGAGGCGATCATACTGCAATAATAATACCATGCTAGAAACCTGCTTCAAAAAAGTTCTTTTTCTTCTTCCAGTTTTTTTAGTTTCAGTTTCAAAAGTTTTTTTTTCCAAAGAAGGCAATGAATGTGCTCCCTTCTCATATACGGCCGCGAAAATGATGACACGTCCGAAGACAAGGTTTCTTGAAGTTCGATCAAGGCGTCCAAAACGTTAGCCAGTACGTTAGAGCTCATTGTGCTACAAATCAAACAATATGATTATATTTGTGCCATAAAAACTTTTTGAAGCAAGTTTCTAGCATGGTATTATTATTGCAGTAATCGCCTCAGGTCCTGTATACTCACCACTCAGTGAGACTGCGTTCAAGAATGAAACTGTACTGGATCATTTCGAGAATCGACAGCAATAAAGGTGATAACACGAGTAACACTGGGAAGATCGGCAACACGAGTAACACGAGTAACACTGGAAACATCGGCAACACCGGTAACACTGGTAACCGGCAACACGGGCAAAGTAGGCCAAAGCCTTTCGAAACCGGATATTTGTGGATGTTGCGTAGATGCGTCATGAACAGGGTTGAGCGTGGGATCAGGCGCGCTCAACCTAGGGGTCGAATAAGAGCAAGAGGGAGAGGGGTCGTAAACAAGAAGCGAATTTGTTCATAAAAGTGAGGAAATACTACGGACGAGTAAGGTGAAAAAGAAAAGCCCCCAACCGTAAACTTCACAATTCTACCAGAGGAATGACTTTTGTGAACAGCATGCTGATTAACTCGACTAACGAAGTCTCAACCAATTTCCAATTCTTCTATCTTAAATGTACAGCAAGGTCAACAAAGAAGCTTTTTATGTAAATTGAGTATGATTTTCATAATCAGCATGCCAAATCACCTCAACGAGCTCTAGAACCATTACCTGTTACAATCGATTTTCAAACATGATTAACTTGTTCATAAAAGTGAAAGAAGTCAGCTTTTCTGTATGACTACTATCGGACTTCATATCGCTTCCAAATAATGGATTTAGAAGTGCTTCCAGAATGTTACTCACAGCGTTTTCTACCTCGGGTGATTCAACTCCACCTATTACCACAAAGCCAAAACAAGTCGAGGCAAGCTCAATCCCCTCTTGTAGAATCTTCGAGGTTTATGCTAGCGAATCATAAGAAACTAATGTGGAAAAGCTTCTTCGGTGATAAAGTTAACCGGGTCAGGCGCACTCCTCAAAAGGTCAGGCTGTCTGAGCTTTTGAGTGATTGCGCCTGACCATCTTGACTTGCCTTCGAAATCCAGAAATCGCTCCTTTTTTGGAATAAGTATTGAACTCATAGCTTCTTCTTGCTCCAGTGAAATTTGGAGCCGGACGCCCCACCTCTAGGAAAATTATAGCCTTTTCAACAGGCCCATTCAGATCGAAATCAGCGTTAACGTGTGATTGTAAAGTGAAGTCACAGAAAATCGAATGTACAGTTCAAAAATTTGAGAACTCTCTAGAAAAGGATGATATCCTCTGGAATGCACACTCTGAAGTTCCGGAGGTCAAGAAGAGAAGAAAAGTGTCGTTTGAGGGCGTTCATGGGACGTGGGGGGGGGTTCCAAAAATTTGTGCCTGACCTCTTGCTCAACTCTGGTCATGAAATTGCGCAACGACTTGTTCTTACTTGTAAGCGATTGAGATATTCTCAGAAAATTTTGCTTGGCTTGTAAAGAACCTTTCCCTGACTGCTGAAGGTTTCGGTCGCAGAATTCCGAGAAAAGAATGTTGAAATTTTCATATTTTGATAACCAATAAATATGTCTTGATATTGAACAATTTTCTGTCGCGCACCACTCCCGAAGGAAATTTTCTGGACCGCTACTGCCGCGCTACTCATCCGAAATTCATTCTGATATCTTATTTTTACTGTCATATTGACTGTAGACTATCGTGTCAAATGTTGTAGGAGTAGATTTAAAGGTCTTGAAAACGTGGTTTATAGGGGCTTTCAGCTCAGTATCATAATGGAGATAGTTTGTCAACGCCTGTTTTTTAAGCTGACTGATGAAGAGAAGTATAATCGCGAGGTGTACGACTTCTCACACCATTTACAAAAAACGTGATTATCCCACGTAAAGTTGGTAAACACACAGCAATAAAATTCACTTGTAGCATGCTTCTCAAAGGACAGTTGGTGTGGAAAGGCTTACCAATTAATTATCGTTTTTGGATGTACTATAACCACAAAGGTGCGAGCGTTCAATTAAACATGTTTCAACAAAAGAATTTATCTCACCTTAGCATCATGATCCTAGAACATCTAACATATTCTTTACTAAACCATGCTAAGCACGATTCACAAATACTTCACAGAATACACTTAATACACAACACTGGTACATGCAAAACACCGGGAAAATTGCACTGAGATTTGAGACACGAGTGACGAGGTAGAACTGAGGTAGACTTATTTTACGCAAGTGCCGATGGGAGAGAAGAAGCCGTTTGTGCAGGTGGCCGTGGAAGAGCCCGTTACCCGGTACCCGATGTCACAGATCAGGGTAGCAACAGTTCCAGAGGGGTACGGTACTGAGGGGCTGGAGTAGGAAATGTTGCCATTTAATGGGTCAAAAACTCCGAAGTAGCACGGCAACGATGTGTTGCCAAAGGGTGCAAGAGCGTTTGTCGTCCCTAAAAGTGCGACCGTACCAACATGCAAACACAGACGTGGGACATAAAGCGAATCAGCCATGCTGGTCGGACGACAATGGGGAGGTAAGCAATGGAATTGTTACCTGAGGCTGAGCAGGTACCTAAAGGTGACCAGACTCCGTTGTTGCATGTGGCTGTAGGCGAACCGATCACAGTCTGTCCGAATGGACATGTCAGTGTGGCTGTTGCTCCTAAAAGGAAATGAATGACAACTGCCACGTGAAGTTAAGCAAAATGACCTACCGCTATTCCAGGGGCCGAAAATGGCTCCATTAGAGTAGTTGACGGTTGCACCAAATGGCACTGTCGGAGCAATGGTGCACTGCACTCCGGTGCCTCCAATGCCTCCAACTCCAGTGGTGGAGCAGCTCCCAATGGGTGGCGTCCACTGACCATTCTGACAAGTCGACAGCGCAGATCCTTGAAGCAAGTTTTTTGAAATGTGGAAAGTAATAAAATCTCATGCTCAAAAACTGGGAGGTATAACCCAGTATTGCCAATACTTCACTCCAAAATGTCATGTCTCGAACCCTTTGAAATCAGGGAGGTCAGGATTGCCCCCTACTACGGTAGGATTACGGTAGAATTTTGCGAGAGGTACACAGGAAAACCTCCAATGCTTTATAAATGCATACTTTTTGTCACTAAGGAAATCCGAGTCGCTTGATTGAAATTCGACGTAACGCGTCGAATTCTAAGATCCTCGTAACATTCCAGCACAATAATGTTATATAGCGACCTCAAAATTTTCCTAATAATTTTTGGATCTTGAAATTCATTGAATAGCTTTGAATGAAGGTACGGACTGTATCATTGGAATCAGCACCAGAAACTCCATTAGTAAAGTTCATTCACCTATTGAACATTAGAAGTTTAACCGATAATCTAGATTCGTGTATCGTTCCTCCGTTTGAAAATAACGAGAAGGTAGTATTAGAATTGAAGGCACCTCTTCAATAACTTCGAACCGTAGGCCAATGCTAGGAAGTACTGATAGAACAGGCACACACTTCTAGTTGATGAAAATTATAGAATTTTACCCAACGTTTTGTGCTCGCTTGCTCCTTGTCTTTAGGCTCTCTTCTTGTTGTCATGCCCCTAATCCTAGTTGTAATCAACCACGAATGTCTTACCCAAAGGGGTTCCATTGGTGCAAAGCAATGTGGCAGTGGATCCAGATGGATGTGTAACGGAGAAAGGACCATCACTGTAATCTACTGTTCCGCCTATCTGCTGCACTGACGGGCACGTGAGACCTGAAGATCCAAGGTTGTTAGGCTGCCATGTACCTGAATTGTGAGTGTTTCTCTCTGGAATTCTTTGGGTTGCCACCTCCTGGGTAGCACTACTACGTGAGAGACCTGTGAACGTTCCAGTGAATGTACCTGTACCACTTACAGGTGTTCCCATACCTCCAATTCCCGTTCCAGTCCCGCCAACTCCTGGGGTACCACAGGTTCCAAATGTGGGTGGCTGCCATTGTCCATTGGTACACGTTGATGTGGAGGTTCCTAGAAGTTCAATGATTTCCTAATGCTCTTGAATAAAAACTTCGATGCTAACCTATGATAGAAGCACCATTGATACATCTTGCAGTAGCGACTGTTCCTGACGGGACCGGTGGAAACAGCGCTAGGTTTGAGTATGATATGGTTGCACCCAAGGGAGGAGCTGGCGCGATCTGACAGGATGTTCCCGATGCAGTGCCAATGCCAAGCCCTCCTGTTGAAGGATTACAAGTTCCTAGGGCCGGAGGTGACCACGCCCCATTGGAGCAGAAAACGCTTGATGCGCCTAGAAAGAGAGTTTTGTTCAGTTCGGAACTCTTGCGCGCCGAACTTACCCTGAACGCCTGAGGGGCAGTTAAGTGTGGCAGTAGTTCCTTGTGGGGCTGGACTGCCCGGAAACCCATTCGTCTGGGTAATTGTGCCCCCTAAAGGAGCGATGAGACCGGGGCATTGTGTACCGCCGAGTCCACCGATAGTATTAGTAGTTGAACAGGTGCCAAGCGTTGGTGGGTACCACTGACCATTCGAACAAGTGGAAATAGTTGCGCCTATATAAATTTGTTTAGACTATTGCTCAACGCAAGGGTTGAATTTGTATTTGAATCTGCTTACCTTGCGGAAAACCACTGGTGCAGGTCAACGTCACCGTAGTTCCCGAGTTAAATGGTCCAAATAACCCTCCCTGACTGTAGCTCAGTGTACCGCCGAGGGGAGCGATCATTGCAGGGCATGTTTGGGTTAATCCTGAGAAAAATAATTGTAGGAAGAGTGCTCTGATTCTAATTCTGATAGCTGTTACTTGAGACTCAAAAAAAACAACGACAAAACACGACTTTGATGCATGAAAAATGCCGATTCTCCTAGATTTCTAATTGTTTTGTTTTTCGTTTCGAGCTTCATCCAGTAAAAAGCTTGTTCCATTAAAAGAATTATTTTTCGTTGAATAAGAGTTCATGAAATGCCGCGCACGGTGTGCAATCCCATATTTGTTTACCGAAAGGATAAAATTTCCTTTGATACGATTGTTAGTATTCAAAGTGCGCAGTGCAAAGTGTGATGATAGAATTTAAGTTATAGAACTTAAATTCTATCATCACCAAAAGGTTTCGTACCGCAATTTTTCTGAAGGTTTCGCAATAAAAAAACACAAAAATTATTCATATTGAGACCCCGATATCTCACTCTGGATAACTTCAAAAAATACAATTAATGCATAATGTAGACAATTTCGATTACATACAAGCTGAATGTTCGAGGGAGAGAGAGAGAGAGAGAGAGAGAGAGAGAGAGAAAGAGAGAGCCAACATTCGCGTTTGAAAAGCCAGACAAGTAAATGCAATATTTTTAGTTTAAAATGCGATTATTTGAAGATGTGTTAATTTTGTAGCAGACTAGGCTAGAAGCCCCTTTCAACCATCTTTAGATAGAGCATGAGAAAACTTTTCAGTGGTATGCTAGAGGTTTCAAGGAAGAAACTTTCGTAGAAAAAATTTGTCCTGAAAAAAGGCCAAGAAAAACGCTCATAAATTCTGCATCAAGAGTGTTGTAACGCTAATCTTATAGCATAACTCACCTCCAACGCCAGGCAACGTCGAAGATGAGCAAGTGCCGATGGGCGGCGACCATTGACCATTTAGACATGTAGAAGAGGATGAGCCTTAATATATTATTAAAAGCTAATAACTTCATGTAAAGGCTTTTAGTCAAGGATTGGGACAAATCGTTCAGGGCACCGTCTCCATACAATTCTTCGAAGTACCACTCAGCCAAGTCAGCTGACGCTTGCCGGTTACGGTGGCTTCTCCAAATTTTTATTCTATTTCTTCAGGAATGGTAGTGACCATTCATACCATTCCATCCGCAATCCAATCAAATCGAAACCGTGGGAGAGATTTTACGTCAAAAGAGCGTAACATTAAAGTTTAGCACAAGCAAGGCATTTCGTAAGCACATCACTCTCTCAGTCACTCTCAATCGATTTATCGATTTTTTGGCTAGATTGCAATACAGTCGCGCTCTAGGTTTTTCTCGAGCAACAAAGGTATTTCCATTGATATAGCTCCAATCAACTTTTTTCTAATAATAAGTTTCAACCTTATCATTTATTTGGCTTTCATCCTGAATCCCAGTCGATTATTCCTAATTGGCTTTTGTTCCATTGACAGATTTGAGTCTGACAACCTATCATTGAAGGCAGTGGCTCGGAAAAATTACACTGCGGGCTTTTCACACCCACATGGCCTTCTGGATCCTTTGAATCCGAGACTGCGCTTGAAAAGTCAAAAAAGTGCTTTTTTGGCGTTTTTTGGCCTTGGAGATTGCTAAGGGGGCTGGGCGAGCGATTCTCGCCAAAACCGGCGATTAGCTTGGCGCTGCAGGAAATCTAACTTCAATTATTTGTGCGGCGATTGGCTGGGCTCAGGCAGCCAATCACGACTCAGTTAACGATCGCTCGCCCATCCCCTTCAGCAAACTCCAAAATCGGAAAACACCATGAAAAGCTTTTTTTGACCTTCCAGACATGGCCCTGGACTCAACGCGTCAAGAAAGCCAAGGAGGGATGGAAAGCTCGCAACTGTGATTTTTCAGAGCCATTGCCTTGAAGGTAAGGACACAGTTTCTAGGCGGCAAGATATGACCATAACGTGTTTGGCCTACCTGTAGGAAATCCATTTGAACATTGCAACGTCACTGTGGTTCCAGATGGGTATGGTGGAATGGCCGAGGAATACGTCAACGTCCCACCAAGCGGTGCAAGCAGAGATGGGCACGTCAGTCCGGTACCTAAAGCATTTCAGTTCCTGATAGGCAGCTGCTCAACCATAACTAACCGCCGATGCCACCTATGCCACTTGAACACGTCCCAAGAGTTGCAGGTGTCCATTGGCCATTGAAACAACTGGTCGATGAGGCGCCTAAAGTGCAGATTATAAGCGAATATTGAGTTGGCGAGAATTCTTGCGCAGTTCAGACAAATGAATGACTTTCCCAATCCTAAAACATTATTTGGCGATTTGAAAATAGAAGATTTGTTCTCCATTATAGATGTTCAAGCGTGATTTTCTAGGAAGCAGTCGTTAAAGCTTTCGAATATGGTATTTTAAATTTTGCGCCTAAAGTGAGTTTGGTGTCATAAATTGCGAAGTCGCTAGCTAATCTCAATGTGAAAATTTTACTTAATAGTAGTACATATCAGTGGCGAACCGAGGGGAGGGTGCGGGGGCAAGTGACTTGTTTATTTTTGTAAACAATCGAAATAATTTTTGAAAATTCTCAACAATTCAACTTTAGGGGTTAGGGATCCGCAAGAACTTTTAGAAGCACCCCAAACATTTTTTCGGAGTGCGTGGCTAAAGCTACGCACCTTCATTAAAAATTTTTTTTGCTCCCCCCCCCCTCCTCCCTCCCTCTCCCGGACAGAAATCCTGGGACCGCCACTGATACACACCTCGAGCAATAAAAAATAGCGAATGTCATTCTACAGAAAGATTTTCCTAGTTGCTACCCAATCTCTGCAAATACAGTTCAATGCCTGAAAATCTCACAGTATTTTGGCTAGGCACTAGATCAAATTTCTATTTTTGTGAAAAAACCTGACTTTTTTTTGCAAAAAAACAAACTTTTCACTTTTGAATCTTTATGTGGAATTGAGCATGTCACAATGATGTATTGGCCACTACTACGTGAATTTCCACGGAATTTTTGGTGTCTGGTACACATTTTTTACGACAAAACTCAAAAAGGCAATAGCACCATTTTTCGAATCCGTCCTCGGTGGCTAGCTCATAACAACCAAGGTTCGGCAAGAGTGGCAGAATATGCAACAAAAAAAACAAAGTCCCCTCTGACTTACGCAAAATTTTACAAAGTCCCCTTTGACCCAAAATCGGAAACTCGACTAAAAACCTAACCTACCTTGTTTTTTTTTCAGACAAAAACGATATCCCCTTTGCTTTTTGTCCCAAAAACGCCATTAACCTTGCTTATAAGCCATCTGTGCCGAGCCCTGATAGTAACTTACTTTCGATCACCTATCATGAAGCGCATCCACCCACTATTTTTGAAAATTAAGTAAAAGGATTAGGTTAAAGTTCAAGACATCTGGAAAGTTATTGAATTTTGTTTGAACTAAGCAAGAATGTTCCACTGATAGTGGTTTAGAGCACAAACCTTGCGGGAATCCGGTGTTGCACCGAAGCGTAGCTACTGTACCAGAGTTGAATGGACCCAAAGTGTTACCAGAGGAGTAGTTGATGGTGCCACCGAGTGGTGGAAGTAAAGCCGGACAAGTCAGTCCTGACGTTCCTGTAGAATGCATTCATTGCAATATTATCAAAAATCTCAATAAAAAATCATACTGAAGGTTTGTGTCTCATTCAAAAAGTTTCATAGCAAAATCTTGGCAATCTTGGCTGTGGAATCTGCCACATTGCTTCCAATGTAAATGGTTGTTCTCGTAACGATAGGCGTGCACTTATCGATGAAAATATGTGCTGGTTTTTAGGATGTTTGGGCAACATTTTCCAGCAAAACAAGAAGTTATGTGTAATTCAAAGCAATTGTACATTATGACTGATAAAGAGAATTTATACTTTGGAATCATTATACTTTATCGTAGCAACGACTGCTTTGATCTTGTGGGGCCAAATGTGAAAAACACTGTAAAATTGCAGTCAGCAAATACTGATAAGCTTGACATCTATCCTAACCGGTAATGAAAGGCATAAAATGCTTCAATGACAGGGTCTACAAATAAAGTCTGTGAAGTGAAATTTTTAGAAAGGCATAGGACAGCAGAGGTTTGTAGGCTTTTATACTTGTTAGAATAATTAAAAGAAAAGCGATTCGCTGTTTTTTACATGAATAAACTACACACCTTTCCCGTGGAGAGAACGATCACGATTCCAAAAGGGTTGGGCAGAAATACATTTGTAAGCATTCAGAATCGATGTTTCCTCAAGAACATCTAATTTCAAGTACTAGGTTGACACAAAAGTTTGGTCCCATTTGGACGGAAGCCTGGCAAGATAATGGAAAACAATTTAGAGATATTTAGAATTTTCTCTTAAAAATGGCTATGATTTCGAGCCATTTCTAAGCCAAATTCTTCTAAACTCCTCCAGATGATTGCGAAAGTTTTCATTCGTCTTTTTTTTTCTGCCTGAGATTTCGTTAACTTCCACATTTGTGGTAGACTTCCCAAAGAATGGAGATTAGACAAATGCAACGAATCTTGTTCTATGCATCACCGCTTTTCGACTCTTACAAGACTGTTTAGTGGTGTTTTACAATATTATTTCTTTAGAGGTCTAAGCTTCAAATTCAATCGCTAACTACAACAGAAATGATATTTTCCAAATTTTGGCTATTCAAAACCTTGATTTTTCATTATTCGTACAGTAAGTCGAGTTTGATTCGCTTTGAATAATAAGGCTTTTGGACTTTGGACGGCCTTTCATCAGGGCTCCGCGCAGCTGGCACTGGATCAAGACCGAAACAAGTTGTGTATCGTTTTGGGGAGGCAAAGGAGTTATCGTTTTTGTGACCAAAAAAAACACATAAAAATTGCGACGTTTGTCTAGTCGACGTTTCGTTTTTGGGGATTTTTTTTTCATTTAGGGTTTAGGGTAAAAGGGGACTTTGTGCGAAATTTTCAAGAATAAAGGGGACTTCGTTTTGAAATTTCCATGGTGCCAGCTCGTGAGCCCTGCCCTTCGTGTACTAGATGCTTTGAATAAGTGATTAATGTAATGTTGGAAGGATCAAACTAAGTAATTAAAACAGGTAAAATGTAGCAAAAGCTTTAGCCTATGCGGTAGTCACAAATCTTTTCAAAATGCTAAATAGAATTTTAAGTTAGGCAAACAACCTTTTTTTGTAAGATTGTGTAAATAAACATGGCAGTAACATCGAAAAGACTGCGTAGATCACAATGAAACGTGAATTGCTGAGACAAAAAATCTGACATTATCTATGCCGCTCGTTGTTCAGCATCTTGAGATTGATGACAGACAAAAAAGCGGACAAGGCGTTTGCGACTTATCACTCAATTCAAAGCTTTTGTTTTCAATATTTTTCGTACAGCATTTCAGCGTATCTACAACGGCAAGCACTTTTTCAGGACTGTAGTACTTTGGCTTCTTTGTGTAGCTGCTCATGGTCAAAATTTTATCTACAAAACGAACTGAGAAACAGATATCTGATGTGACAATATATTCAAAGGAAAAGATTGAAACAAAAGCTAACATTACCGAGATCGTAGAGAGTTTGTAAGATGTCATGTAGATGCTGTTAGGCTGGCTTAAGCTCAAAATTCAAATTAACATCGGAAACAGTAGATGATAACAAATAAAAGACGCTTTTTTGCAACGAGATGGCGCAATGTAAAAAGATATATTTTCCACCTTATTTTCGAAAACTCAGTTTCGAAATCAGTGAACTGGATTTACAAGATGGATGTCGGTATATATGTACGATGCGAACTTTAAACAATGCGCATGCTCTTACAATCACATGACTGAATTTATCCGATTGTGAATGCGTCAAAAGCAGACTTTCAGTCCCTTTTCCAAAAAATTCTTTTTTGTAACAAAGTTCTCAATTAAAGTATGCATGCCTTGCAAGCGAACAAAAGGTTTTATGATTCAGGAGATCAAGATAGTGAATGTGACATCCCTATGGCATAAAAAGCATGCTTGATCAAAAACCTGATTCTCAGAAGGCTAGACATATTGGGCTTGTATCTTTACAGAAAAACAATTCTTATATAATGGTTGAAGCCTAAAACTGCATTCTGCGAAGAAAAACCCTCTAAGTCACAGACAGCAATTCAAGTTTCGCGGCTATATGTCAGAAGAATTTATTCCTTGGCCAACCTAGGAGAATTTTGTCACGTGTTTGGCAGAATTAAAAGTGTAGTGTCCAAAACTAAACACTTTCAGCTGAGATACTAAAGCTCGCAATCAAGAATGATTTGAGGCTTACTAGCTAATAGAAATCTAGATAACAATAAGTCGTAACATAATTTCGCTACACGTGAAGAAAAAATTCTCTTAGCTGCCTTGAGAGATTTACCAGTAACTTCAATTTACGCGGGGGATCGTAGCTTTCCATACACTGTCACATTTGGAATGACCAATATTTTCTCAATATTCTTCGAATTATTTTCGGCAATTTTCCAACTTGCTTTGATAAACAGCCCAAATAACCGGGCTGCCTTCTATCAGCCCTGATGCTCCCGAAACTCATAACAAATCTGAAGGGAAATATGAGAAATGCAAAATATAAGAAAAACTTTATTAAAAAAAAGGATGTTGGGTGCCGTTAGGAAGTCTTTTTGAATACCCTTACACCTCACAGATAAGTTCTCCCATCAGATGAGTCCGTCTACAGATAAGTCCGCCCTCAGATAACTCCGCTTTCTTTTCATTATAATTACTACCCTGAAATCTGTCAGATAAGTCCGGACCTATCTGATAGGAGGACTTATCTGCAAGATTCTTGGCGGTGCGAGAGTGCATTTTCATCGGTTTTTCTTGTCGAAAAAGCGGACTTATCTGTAAGACTTTAGAATACTGTAACTCATGCACGTGATGGTGAAAGTACACTGAGCCAGTAGGTAGACTTTTTTTATTTTCTCATACTTGCCAAATATAAGACTAAACTTTCAAGAGCCTTCAGAGGAAGACGAAGGAAGTGTAACAAAACTTATGTTACGACCTGGTAACAAGCAGTTCAGGTTGACGAAACAGAAAATGTAACTGCGAGCTGAGCTATGAGCTTCAAAGATGTTATAACAATTGCATCTAATCCATTTAATTGCAAAAGATTATTAATGAAGAAATCAAGAGACACTCTTATCATTTGGAGTCTGTAACAACCATGTATTATCCATAGAGATACCTGGAAGCAAGCCACCCGAAGAGGCCATGCACATGCCCAAAGTTGGGATCCAAGTGCCACCCTGGCATGTCGCAGTGGTGGCACCGGACGGTGTGAAGCCGGCATTGCACAAGAGCGTCGCGACAGTGCCCGATGGTTTATCGAACTGAAAATTTGAAACTTGGCTTATTTTGAATTCACTTCGCAAACAACCATGCCACTCAGACTTTTCAGGTACTGATTGTAAGCTTTTAAATAAGCCATCGTCTAAACGGCAGCTCGTTTGATTCGCTTGAAACCGAAAAATTCGACTCTGTGTTCTCGCCCAGTACCGTACTTGAGGGCGCCCCTGATTGGTCGCCTGGAGAGCTTAAGGCCTGGGCGAGAGTAGATTTGCATTTTCCAACCACGAATGAAACATATGAGCTGCTGTTAGAGCAGCGATTTGATAGAAGCCTCCAAATCAGTTACTCAAAAACCCAGTTTTTTCATCTACATTTCAAGCAAACAAAGATTGAGAAAAAGACCTAAAATATATCTTACATCGAGCATATTCCCTGTTCCTCCTGAGTAAGTAACCTGTCCATTGATAACACTCGGATTTGGACATTCGAGTACGCTATTCGTTCCAAGACCTCCCAAACCTGAAACTGAGCAATAAACTTCATTACCCAGGCAGAGAACGTTCCTACCTTGTATGCATGTCCCGAGAGTCGCAGGAATCCATACACCATTAGAGCAGGTACTGGCTGATGTACCGGAGACTGTATAGCCAAGGTTGCAGGTGAGTAAAGCGGTGGTCCCAGATGGATAAGTACCAACTGAAGTCTAGATATGAGAGATAGAGAAGAGATTGTGGGGACTCACAGCTCCCGCTTGGAGTGTAGCTGACGGTGCCAGATAGAGGAGCAGGTAAGGCTGGGCAGGTTCCTATCGTACTGCCTGAAAAGGTCAGTCCATCTTGGCAATTAGGCAGCTCCAAAGTTGTGCCGGAGCCATGCCAGCGCCGCGCCAGCGCAGTGCTGGAACCCATGGATATGTCCTGGATCATTTCGCTGATTCCGACACGGCGCTAGCCCAGCTCTAGCATGGCGCTGGAACAGAGTTGAAACGTGCTGCTTTGGACGCAATTTTACACATTTCCAAAAGAAGCATTCAAGATTGAATTTTTTTATCTACTCTTACCTGGAGTTAGCGGATTTAGGACTCCTCCAGCTGACGGATTACAGGTTCCTAAACAATGAAGTTACCACTTCTCACCCTCCCCTCATTCATTTCTACCTACCCAAAGGCGGCGTCCAAACTCCATTTTGACAAAGCGACGACATAGAACCTTGGGGAGTATAACCCGCGTTACACATAACAAATACAGAAGTCCCAGAAGAGTATGGAATGGCGCTGTTGGACTGGATGTAAGTTGTTGTACCGCCTATAACGCTGACGGGAGTACAACCAAGTCCACTTGTTGGGAGCTGAAAAAGTTTTATTGGAGAAAGATACAATAGGTTGGTAGATCACTAAATTAGTGAATTGCTGAGCAGTGTTATATTGTATTATTGATAATAGCAATGGTGAGTTAGTTAACAGAACTACGTTAGATTGAATGATATGGGAACAAACCTGACGCTTTGTCCTAATGATCTGAAAAAAAAAATATTTGCGATTTGAGTTGCAGTATATGGAGGCGCTTATACAAGCTCTATGACATTGAAATATACGTACCAATATACTGAAACTTTTTTTTGACATCCTAGATCGACCTAACCGAACAAGATAAAAAGGAAATCATTTTTAATGGCGTTTTTCGCAGCTTACATAGATGATCTACAGCGTAGATTCCACGATTTATAGTGTTCTTGCTCTCGGGAACAACTTTCGCGTGGAAAATGAGCGTGGTATTTTCTGCCCATATTTTACGCAAAATTTTTGTGGAGCCCCCAAACGTTGACAGCACCGCAAGGATGCTATAGGCTGTACCAACCAGCATCGGTTATGCGACGTCGCGCCTGCGGCAAGCAACTTGCGACGGGGCGGTGTGACGCGTGCGAACTCTGCTATGCGCTAATAAGAGAAGGATACCAACATTAGTTGGCAATTGAAGATGAGATGTATATCATAAGATGCGCCTTTGAACGCTGATTCCAAATCTGCTTTCCTTTTTTGCGGAATAAGTTTCCGAAAGAAGTTGTGAGCGTTTGAATGTCCAGATTTGCCCAGCATTGAGTGGCTTAAAATCAGCGAAAAGCCCTAAAACAACACCTATGCGATTTCCGCCGGCTTTGTTTCTTCCTTGCAAACAATATACTTGTTAAAAAAATGATTTTCCACTTTCCGGTGTTTTTGTACGGCCTTTCGGCAATTTTAGGCCAACTAAACCTTGACAAACTTAGACATTTGAACGCAAACAACTTCTTTCGAGAACTTATTCCGCAATAAAGAAAAGCAGATTTGGAGTCAGCGTTCAAAGGCGCATTTACATATTTACATCTCATCTTCAATCGCCGACTCATGTTGGTATCCTTCCCTTGTAGGGCACGTCGCATGCGACAATGCGCCATCGCAAGGCATACCAGCGCGGGACCGATGCTGGTTGGTACAGCCCATATATTGGTAGTCAAATTCATTGAAGCATACAGTAATTGACGTACGTGCTTACAGCTGCCAAGTTTTTTCGGTGACCACCCGTCTTCACCACAAACGAGCGCAGAAGGACCTGCAACTGAAAGACCGAGATCGCAAGAAAGCTTGGCCGTAGTCGTCGGTGGATATGGAGCGCTGGAGTTGTATATTATCTGAAATCAACACATTTTAATTTTTGAATTCATAGCCTTCGGTAGGGCAAGGTAAGCCAAATACCCTTTGATTCAACAGGATTGGAGGCTAAGAGGAGGGGCTTCGAGGTTTAATCAAGGCTAGAGAATGATCAGAGAGTACGCTCACGAGAGAGACGAAGACTGCACCACGGGCGCGAGCGGTCGCCAGACGCCAATCTCGTTGAATCAAAGGATAGCTATCATCTACAATGCTAACACAAGATACGTATTCATGGTGCTTACCTTTCCGGCGAATGGTGGCACCAAAGCGGGACATTTCGGCTGCAGAATGGATTGGCAGGTAGTTGTTTTCTTAGTCCATTCTCCACCTTTACAAACGTTGTCAGCGGAACCGAACGGTTCATAACCAAGATTGCACAAGGCTGTGGCACGAGTTCCTTGTGGAAAACGACCTTAAAAACCGGCAATTCTCTCACTCATGGTCAGCATTTCTTTCAGTGAAATCACACAGTTAATCGGAGAGTCAGTTTATTTTTTGCTCAATTTCTTTAGAACTCAATTTTTCGAGACAGCTGCTCATTACCGATCTCAGATCATCTTTATTGAAACAACCACTCTTCCAGCCACAACACCGATTGCACATACATAATCAAAATGAACGGATATTTGTTAATCTGCTTCCCAAAGAAAACAAACTATTGAGGTTGAACGTAAGTCAGATTTGAACTTACATATCAGTAAATTTGGATGGTTGCAAAAATAATTTGAACATTCCTGTTTCTGCTACGTGAGAGGAAGTGCAGTGAGCTGATTTCAAAAAGTGAAAAACTGTGAGAAAAAATGAGGGTGCGGGAAACCCGTAAGTGAACCAAAAAAGCACTTCCGATTTTTTCATATTTGATTTATACAAAGCCGGTCTCGGGGCTGAGAACTAGACCAGTAGTTCAACTTTCCCACATCAGTTCTCAAGGGGTAAGTTTGTGAAAATTGAAAAATTTGAACATTAGAAACAAAATCATTCAATGTCGACATCATTTCCAACTTCCTGGACATTAAATTATAATGGCCGAAAACCTCCGTGCTTTCTTTACCTTCTAAAAATTCTCATTTTTTCTACTGCTTAGGATTCTATGGATTTTTGGAAAATTGTTGAAATGCAGTTCGGCAGTTTGAACTGTTTCATATCAGTGAGCTGATCTCAAAAAGTAAAAACTGTGAGAAAAGAGAGAGCAGGAAATTGGAAAATTAGAAATTTGCAAAAAATTATCCTCAAAATCTTGAACAGATAAATGTTGGGTATTTGGTATGTGAAACATCTTCAAATGACTAATGTATTCGTCAATAATCACGATTAGTGAAGAAGTGTAGACTGCTTTGTTAAAGCAAAAGCACTAGTCATAAGCTGAATTCTCCACGAAAATTTATCATCACGTCCCATAAGAAAAGTAAAGGTTTCAAAGTTATGATCATCAGACAAAAGCATTCAAAAACTTTCGCTAGTCAGCCATCAATCCCAAAACTTACTGAAGCAAGTCCAGGGCTTATCAATCGCAGTGTCGGGCACCAGCATGTCCACTTCCGCGCGGGACTTTGCACCTCTTCCGCGAACATGCTCTCTAATCATATCCAATCGATTGAGGCTCCGCCTTTCTCACGCTTGCGGTGGAAAAGTGATTAAAGAGCATTGTCGCTAAAGAGGTGCAGAGCCTAGGCGAAGCGGTCGCGCGGGAGCGGAGGTGCTGATGCATCCGACACCACACTTGATAAGCCCTAAAGTGGGCGGGGAAGGATGGGGGATGTCTTATAGACGGAATGAACGAACGAAACGCATCATATATATATATAACTGAATGATTAATGCAATAAATAAAAATATTGAAAGGCCTGCAAAAACTTCCAAAAACGGATATGCTACCTCCGACAGCAGAACCACTGTAGAGCATTTGACCATTCTGGATAGAACCCAGTGCTGCGCATGCTAGTGATGCTGATGACTTTGTGGTCACATTCGTTCGTGTTTCTAACAAACAAATTATTCTCATTGTTTCATCCAGTAACATTTTCCGGCAAGTCTTACCATTTTGAGGTACGCAGTGCCCAAGTCCAGTGGCTGGATACCATCCAGTCTTTACGCAAAGCACAGCGCTTTGTCCACCTCCCATATAGCCTTCATCACAAACAAGAGTTGCGGTGGTCCCGATAGGGTAGATCATGGATTTGACGGCGGAATAGGTGATCTATAAGATGAAAGGAGAAGAAGTACTTTAATAACACAAACTGTTGTTTCTTTTCATTTACCTGCCCATTTGCAATAGAATTCAACCGAAGGCAACCTTTATGATCTGGTGAGACTGGTCGAACTATCGAGCCATTATCGCTCCAACCATAGCAAAGAATTTTACCATCTCGTGGATAACCAGGAAAATGTGTTGTTGGGTCCAATGAATACGCAAAGGCTGAACGTTAGATTATTAGAATAAAACACCCAATGTGAACAAAGAAAAGTCCGAACACCTGCAGCTTGACATAATTTTGTTTGTCACAATTAAGTAAATACTCAAAGTTTCCTCAAGCATTTGTGCCTGGGGATAGATGAAAGTTATGACTTAGCCGATGTATCTGCTGCTTTTCAATGCAATCAAAGTTATATTAGTGTGCCCATTAATTTTTTACCATTTTTACTACAACCGTCATCTTTTTGTATCTTTCTTCTGATGTTGCTTGAGTAATCATTCGACAGGGCAAAGCAAGCTCTACAAGATGGCTACCAGGAGTCTGCACAAATCGTATTCCACCTGAAGTTTTGAGCTGAAATCTGACAGCACTCAAAAACGAACTTTCCCGTCAAAAATCGTATCTCCGCCCCAAAAGTTCTAAAAATTCCCCGTTCCTAGCATATGCTTCCCACATTCAACTGGACACTTTCGGTATTTCTTTCATGTCTAGAAATAAAGAAAAAATGAATGGAGTACAATGGCAAGATTCCCCTTAAACCTCCTGAGTTTCTCCCACTCACGTGATCATATAGCTCATACATACGAGAGTACGATAACATACTTGTACTCTTTGTAGGTGCTCAGGTTTTCGAGAATTGGATGTTTATGGTCAAAACGGTTAAATTATGGGACATCCCAATATTATTATAGGTTCATTTGCAAGCATCAAGGAAATAACAGTGTGCATGAAAGAAGCCAATATGCCCTTTATAAAAATTGATGAATCAATGTAGATTTTCAAAGATGAACAGATATAATATTACAAGTGTCGCGTAAGTAAAAAACAAAAAAAAATTCAAATCTTCCATATTTTACCAATTCTAGTACTTTTGTTCCACGTATCTATGTGGTATCTACCAGTGGCGGTCCCAGGATTTCCGTCCGGGTGGGGGGGAGGGGCTGCAAGAAATTTTTCCAACGAAGGTGCGTGGCATTAGCCACGCACTCCGAAAATATTTTAAAGATGCTTCCCAAAATTCTCGCGGGCCCCCTACGCCCCCGGATGAATTTTTTTTACAGGGCTAATTTCAGTTTTCGAAATTTTTTGAAAATTTTAATTGTTTACAAAAATAAACAAGTTACTTGCGCACTTTTACAACCCACATGAGTAATTTTCAGAATTTTCGTGATCCATTCTCGGGGGGGGGGGGGGGCAGGTCCGCCATTGGTATCTACATATTCTAAGGAGTTAATTGAAATCAGAGTTCAAGGTCTCTACCAAAAGTTTTCCAAAATATGTCAATATAGAATTTTGCATTCAGAAAAAATCCACTGAACTGTGTACCAACCAAGATTAAGACTGCTTAAGTCCAATCTTGAGTTGTCAATTGTCTAATGTTTGAAAAAACTCTTGCGTATCACACGGTACTCGTGGGCAGCAGTGATATATGTGAAGAACGCAAAAAAATTTATTCATATACTCACTCATTGACGGTCCAGTTCCCTTCGTAAATTTGTAGATCGGTAGCTCTGCTCCGCAGTCGCCGAGTCGTCGAGCACAATAAAATGAATCATGCATATCCGTGAATTCTGTTGGAGCTCCACGAACATTTTCGAAGTGAGCGATGGCACCTCAAAATTTTACGCATTAGAGAAAATGCTAATTTGTATAGTGCTGATCAGAAGGATTACCATCGCTTTCCCTAACATATGTATCCAGCTTGAGCGAACATTGACCAAGAGTACAGGCACCAGGCGATCGCGATAGCAAGACTACGAAATCTTGGCGATCTGCCAACCCTCTGTGACA
Organism: Cylicocyclus nassatus; assembly: GCA_958299035.1. NCBI lineage: Eukaryota > Metazoa > Nematoda > Chromadorea > Rhabditida > Strongylidae > Cylicocyclus > Cylicocyclus nassatus. Next base: position 35,169,301 of record CATQJL010000112.1, read on the forward strand.
AGATTTTCAGGTGAAACTGACTGAAGAAAATGATGGTTACCGCTCATAGCCTTCGTCTGTGAGATCTTCGTCAGATATTCGATATGTTGTGACAGTATTACGTTCACGTGCCCATACTGCTACTGCCACTGCAAAATTGGTTCTTTAGCCATGAAAATTAACTTATATACTTCGCTGGATGGGCGAAGAGAAAGTACTCTGTGTATAGTATATATGCTTCACTATTTAAACGTTTTTCATGCAAACACTAATTAGAGACCATTGAATAACTTTTGCCTTTAATGCACATATACGTAGAATGATTTTTTTCCTTTTCTCTGCTGCGGCATTCTATCACTGCAAAAATATAAATGAACTAGAAAAATCCAAAGTAGTAGAACAAGGATTTCGTACCGGCATTCTGTCTAGAACCGTTGTGTCAGCTAGTTAAAAAAGAAACAGACTATGAATGCACATTACTATCATTCTCTTGTTGTTTGCTGTCGAAGTGAATTACAGCTCAAATTACATTTTTTCTGATTTTTCTGCAAATCAACTTCAGTTAGTTTTTCTTCTTGTTCTAAAGAACTCTCGCGCCAGAAGAAGGCAAGCAAAATATGTATGATGAGTTTCACAAATTTGCTCAAAATTTTCTTCTGCGAATTGATCTAGACCCTCTCTTCCACATGGGGAGTATCAGAAAGGGTCTGAAAATCAAAATTCCATCTTGAGGAAGAAACGGAAAGAAATTATCTCTGCTTTGTCTTTATATTCATAAAGAAACAGAAACAAAGTGCATGATGTTCACTTAGGTAAGGTTTGCCTAATCAAGAAATTTTTTGAAATAATGCCATGATATTTGTGATATTTTGTAATTGGCCCCAAGTAGCTTGAGTGGCGAAAAAAGGGTAGGGAAATTCCAATTAAAATGATTTATGTTGTTTTGCGACTAATTGGCAAGTTCTCTTATAAGTAATGGATGAAAAACAAAAGAATTTAAGAAAGTAACTCAAGTTACTAGTAACTTGATCATTCACGAACAGGGCTCGGCGCGAGCTGGCATCAAAGAGATTCCAAAACAAAGTCTCCTCTGATCTTGAAAATTTCGTGCAAAGTGCCCTTTGACCCTAAACCCTGAACATAAAAAGGAGACGTTTACTAAGAAGATACGTCGCAACTTTTGTGTTTTTTCGGCCACAAGGACATTTCCTTTGCCCCAAAAACGATATTCAGCTTGTCCCCGTGCCATCTGTGCTGAGCCCCCTTTACAGCAAGATTCCATTGGAAGTCTTTCAATAAAAATAGTGGAAGAATCAAGATATACTGGAAAATTTACATACCGAAAAAATCTGTATACACTAAGTTCAGTTCAGGTAGAAGATTTGGAAACAAAAATGGCTCATTTTTCAACGAAATTAATATTGAAAAAAAACCTTACCAAGTTGTGACGCTGTCTTGCTCTCTGGACATTGGGGTGACTGTGGTCGGACTCGATAAATAAGCCCGAGAACTATTAATAGTGATGTCCATGTCGTTAATGACATGTAGAGATCTAAATTCTTCAATCATCAGATTACTGTAGTATCTATTAGGTTGACTGATAAATGATTTCGTCGCTTTTCGGTTCCTACAAATGCTGCGGACAAAATTTTATTCAATGTTTCCATCACTGAAAGGACACTTCAGTGAGAATGTAATAATAAGAAAGATAGTTTTTTAATTTGTTACTCCGTTTCGTCCCTTTCCTTAGACGGAGTTTTCAGATCTAAACTTTATTTGAATAGCACCTAATTCTCTGTGAAAAGAGGGAGCAAAGAATTGAAAAGTCCCACACTTCTTATTGTGATGATAAAAAAATTTGGAAATGATATAATAAAAATTTTTCAAAACGGCATGCCGCAGTATTTATGTAATGCAATAGAGAAAACTTTTGTGTATCCAATCGCAGCATAAAAACGAGCTTAGAAGGTAAAAGAATTGAGCTTCTAGGAATTTCATGTAAAGGTATAATTGCCCTTTAATTATGGTAGAAATTTCCGAGAAATTGATATGTGATGGTAGAATTTTGAATCACTTCTTAGATAAAAGCGACAAGAAAAGTTCTTGTAAAAGCTTGCATGCCAAAACGAAATTATTTTTTTAGCCAACCTAATATTTAGTATCCGAAATCACGTCAAAAGTATGAATTAGAGGAGTATGGAAGAATACAGAAAAAGGTTTTTGCCATAACTCGCTTGATCAAAACGAGAAGAAATCAAGGAAATGGCAAAAATAGAGCGTGAGATGAGTAGAGAGCGGTTGGCAAATACCAAAGGTCTAGTCCGTTGAGAAAAGTCAGAGAGCGGTAGGGGCGATCAGGGGGGCTGTGTGTTCCGGTATCGCAACCTTTTCAAAGAAAGCCCCACACCAGTACGCTTGTCCGGATGACTTGTCCTGAGACCAACTGGTTTCCAAAGGCAGTTAGGGCAGTGCGCGGTAATCTAACATATCTCAGGCACGTCTTGAATTTCCTATTCGAGAAGTTTTTCAATGGCAGTTCCTGATATCTATGAGTACAAGGATGAAATAAATTTGAATTGCTTCACAATTCATGTTGATCAGAAATTTATGAGAAATAATCTTCCCACTCAAAATTAGAGGAAATCTCTTAGCTATATATTTATTCATTAAACAAATGAATCCAAAATGTGATAAACATACATGCAAAAAGATAAAGCAAAAAGCTTACTTTGGCCGATGAAAACAATTAGCAATTTTGCTCGGCGGGAGTCTCAATATTTTTTATTCTGTTTTGCCTCTACATTACAAGTCGTATTTTATTTTTTGAATAAGTTTTGAGATACTTTTCGATAGAGCTTCAAACAGTTGCTCAGATTCATTCTGCATAGAGAAGTCAAAATTCTAAACGTTCTAATTTCTGCACAGATAGAAAAAAATTTACGGTCTCTGCCTAAAAAATATGGAGCCTAACTTGCTCATATGTATACCTTCCTATCAGACATTTATGTCTTCGTTTTTATCTCATCTCGATCTATAACAATTGCTGTAATTCTTGCATGATTATAAAATGAGAAAAGATAGGTCAAAAATACCAAGAAGAATCTCCTTTTTTAAAGCTTTTCAATGCAAAATTCGATTTTTCTCGCGGACTAGAGTTTAAACAGGGTTAAAAACTTAGGGTTTTACTTCCAAAACCTTCTAAAATAGAATTAGTGATGTGCGAATAGCCCAGCTCTGCAAAAATAAACCACCTTTTTGTTTTCTCGGTTTCCAATCAAGGACGAAAGACAAGAAGAGTACTGAATGTTAGATGAAAAATTGTATACATTAGGCAAGTTAGATATTTGTGGGTTTTTTGGACAAAGATTCAGATTTTTTAGAGATTTTTCTCAGTTTGAAACATTATAAGCGGCTTCAACTTTTTTGTAGAACAAACTTTGCTAAATATATGGAAGCCATCATACAGAGGTTATTCGCAGCTGGATCTTTTTGAGTAGAAAGAAAAATGATTTTTCGCGGAAAAGTATCAAAATGGAGTTAAAACGGGGGAGACTTGCAAGATAATCAAGCATATATAAGAACTCATAGGGTCAAGTGTGCTCGTACTGAGGAATTCTCTCTTTAGGAACAAAAAAGGCAATCTATTTGCGACATTAACAGTGAAAATAAGGCAAGAATAAAGAAGTGATATTTTCCATAGGTTTCAAGAAAGACTGCGGAAAATATTTGCTATATACCGCAAAAAAGATGAATATTGGTATGAAGTCCAGTTACTTGAAAATGTGCACGATAGCATACCAACAAAGATTGAATTCAATGCCACTTGACAGCTGGCTTTCACTGGGGAGTTTTTCTGCAATTCGATCGAATAAACCGATTTATGCAGGATAGGACATCAATAGCTACATATTTTCGTCTGAAACAACCGAATATTCTAAACAAACCAAAAATTTATTTTCCAAACATTACAAAGAATCTTTGAAGACGCATTCTATATCCTCTCCATAATTTAGTATAAGCTAGCAATGTTAAAGAAGGCTATTTCCATCTCCTTTTGTTCTACTGACTTGCGGCTACAAGGTAGGCAACTCATCATCTATATTGACATTTGAAAGGAGTTATGAATTGTCAAAAACAAGGTTTCAGATAAGTATTGTTTTTGTTTCTCAATCCATATCTTTCTGCCTATTTTCGATATGAGTATAGATGGATGTGCGCTGTATTGCGAAAAGTTTGTTGCTTCTAATGGTCTCCACCGGAATTCGGGAGGATTTTCCTAGAAAGTTGTAGCACGCCAAAATAAGAATTGCAAAACGGTCATTATTTTTGCATCAACCTAATGATTTTACCCTTATATACATTCTTGGCAGACTGAAAATGTGTTTCAGTGGGGTGAAGCCATCAAAGTTTCTTTCAAAGACGTGATTGACTTGAAGATTGCATGACTCTCGCTGCAGAGCAATTAGGTGCATTTATGGATTCAATAGCCAAAAGTGACTTGCATAGCCGCTTGTAAAAAATTGGCTTTCTCACAATGAAAGGGCGAAGAATAATGCAAATAAATGAAGTGACAGGGTCTTAGTCATTTGAAATTGCTTCTCCCCCTCCCCCTTCTCCCTTTATTGAAGCACATAAACTTGTACTGGATTTGGAATTGAAAAATATTTTCAGTAATTGCTAAGATGCATCTTCCAGTGCTGTTGTAATGTCCATGTTTGTCGCGTTTTTTTTACTTTCCCCAGGGAAAATTTACTAGTGAGGGAAATCGAGTAAAAATGCAAAAGGAAACAGTTATTTCATTTCTACCGTTGAGCACTGAAAGCTCGATATTATTGGTGCTCAGCGTTTTTAAAATGTATAAAAAGCTGTACGAGAAAAATTTGGAAAATGACTGAACAGGACTGCTTGCGCAGAATAACTTGTTGGTGTAGTCCATTGCACAATACTTTACATCGGATAAAGTATAAGTAGAAATTTTGTTCAAGAATAACAAGCAGAAAGAAAAACAGGAAGTTGGTTTCCGCTACATGTGCGTTGCAAAGTATGGCTGTTTTAGGCATTGGCAGTAGCATATCGCTAGCAAAAACGCAGTTCAAAAAGAATAAAGGAGAAAGATGTTGGGTCCGGAAGCGAAATGCAGACGTTGCTAGGCTACATAATGACAAACGCACTTCGACTGTCAGATTGTCGCCCGAAAGTAGCAGTCAAGTCATTCGCCGAGGAAATGGTGCAACTCTCTGCGAGGAGTGCCGCTTCTCGTCATTGACGAGCGAAGCCAGGTAGCCGACGACAATTAGGCTAGTGAGAGGACGATGAAAATGCAAACAAACACAATTCGAAAGGGTAACGAAGACGGCCGAACGCGATCCGAACCCCCTCATCCGGTTCAAAGGCTGTGTTCAAATACACGCACATCGTATAAATGAGGTCGACACATGAGGCGAGGTGGCTGCGACTCGGAAGCGAAGCCGATCGTGGATATTCTAGAAATTGAATGTCTTTGTAAAGCATGGCTTCCGTAGTTAGAGCATACTTGTTGAAGTATCAAAGAAACCCCGCGCAGAAAATCTACTCCCTGGTTCTCCTCATATTGTCTTGGAAGAATAAAAGTTGCACGCAAGGCAATTTATAGTGTGATTAGCTCCATATTTTGCGACAGACACTTTTTTCGCTCTTGGTTTGATAATATTTGTTTAGGTAAAAAATCACAAGAACGCAGTGGCATTGAGAACGATGACACCTTAACCACATGTATAGATAGATTCATACAGAGGCAAAGCCAACGTTTCGCAGAATTTTGCAGGAATCTTAACTAATTCGGAAAAAAAAGTTCAGTGGTTTAAGCTCACTAATAAAATCAAGAGGTAAAAAGACACAAAAGTCAAAAAAAAAATTAAGTTTTTAACTCCTATCTTAGGTTTACTCTAAGTAAATTAGACTTTTTAAGATATATTGCTATAGCGAATGACAAAAAATGGGATGGAATTGCTATCTTTTTACTTTAACACACCCCTAGTTGTGCTGTAAAATTATAAAGACCAAGGAAACTGAACACAAGGAGTTCTTGGATATTCAGATTCGTTCTCAGAGAACTAAAAAATAGTAGTAGCACAAGGGGCTAGTCGAGGTCAAAGCAAACACGATCTATAAAATGTCAGGTATTATTACCAAAGATGTAATGTTTATCTCATGAAAGCGATCCATGAAAAAACAACCGGGTAGCTTCAAATGAGTCCAAAAAGAAAAAGAGCTACACATTTGCAAAACTTCTAGAAGGTGGCATCTAAAAAATTCACTGTCGCTAGTCGAAACGTTGACAACAGACTAGGGAACACTCTTCAAGTGCGCAGGAAGATGCACGAGGACCTTCTAAAAAATCTCTTTAGATATAAATTGCGTATCGAGGAGAATCCAGGAAATAGAGATTGTGAGCATCTGCCAATCATTTCGCTTCTTACTGGAGGAAAAATAAGTTGTTTTCCAAGTTTTTATTCTGCTAGCAGTGGCAGAGCGAAGGGGGGGGGGACCCAAAATCTTCGAAACTCACTCACACAGGTTATGAAAATGTGGAGTAATTTCGTTACTCTTCTAAACAATTGAAATAATATTCAAAATCTTTTAAGAATCAGATTAGCCTTGTGAAATAATCTTTCAAAGGTGGCTGTCGCCATGCCCCTTTTTCTAGATTCAAGAGGATGGATCCGCAAAAATTTTGAGATGCACCTCGAAAAATTATTCGGAGTGCGTGGTTAACGCCACGACCCTTCATTTGAAAAATGATTTATGCCCCCTTCCAGGAACGAAATCCTGTGACCGCCACTCTGCATTGGTAACATGATTATTAGCAATGGGTATGGACAACATGGGCAGGAGAAAAAACCAAGATTAGGCTCACATACGAGCGAGAGAAACGTTCCGATAGCTAAACGCAGAAAGGGATATGCAACTGATAGCGGCCGCTGACTGCCATAAACAGTACATCGGATTGTTCCCGCGCATGAACTGAAAGCTTCGCTGGATGTGGGCCGAGAGCGGAAAACAATGCGCAGTGAGGATGTCTACGAAGTGTGAGAACGATAATCTGTTGGTTCACCATGCACGGCATCATTAACCACACCGGTGTACCAAAGCGGGAGGGGCAGAGGCGCGAGCGGACTATCCAGATTCATGTCCACCCCCTTGTCACACCTCACTGATCTGCAAAACGCTCGCGCTTTCACTCTCAAACGAAATGCCGGGACTTCGAAATAGATCCATGTGGAGTGCAAAGATGAATATCTAGAAACAAATTGGCAAAATTCCCAGCAATCATTTAGAAATTTAGCATTTCTCTTTGAATGACTTCCAATGACAATTATAATACTGAGCTAAGGACTTCGTATTCCTGCTTGCTTTATAGTTGTCAAAAAGAAAATGCTGCAGACTTCATTGAAACTTTTGGAAGGCTCTAAGGTGGAAAAAATGATCTTTTGACATTCTTATGCTTGACAAATCGTTTCAGCTGGATTTAGTGAATCTAGTCTCAAAATTCATTTGACTTAAAATATAGAAAAAAAAAGGAATTTATTACAGTGCAATAAAAGTGGATGTTACATCGCAGCAGTGGCGTACCCAGGATTTCCACTCGTGGGGGGGGTCCAACAGAAATTTGTTTCTGATGAAGGGGCGTGGCGTCAGCCTCGCACTCAGAAAAACTTTTTGGTATGTTTCTTGAAATTATTGCGGGCTCCTAACCCCAGAATTTCACAAAAGGGGAAGTGGCATCAGCCACGCCTCATAAAAATCTTTATAATGCAAAACTAAATTATAAAAAGTTTTTGAAAATTATTTGTATCGTTTACAAGTATAATCAAGTTGCTTGCGCAATTTTATAACTTACATAAATGACTTTCAAAAAAATCGCGATACCATCTCGGGGGGGGGGGCTGATAAAGAGAAACGCTCCATTTTATGAGCTTTGTTCGCTGAAAATGTCAGAAGTCTAAGAAAGAAATCGCGCTGATAGGAATCATCTACAAGTCACTTTGTTTTTCGGGCTTTCCTCGTCCGTTCGCTTTCATACCGAATAAGTCTGATATGCATGGCAGATAAAACACTTGCTATATGTCAAAAATGTATATTGTGAAGTGACTCAAAATAAAGTATTTCTGCAAAAAAAACTCAAAAGCATATTGTTGAGAAGCGATTAAAAACGAGACGTCTATTCAGACCAAGAATAGAATCCCCATAATGCTCAGATGTTGTTGACCAGTCCTTTAGTGCATCGTATTCTTGCGTAAACATCGACTTTGCAGTTCTAGGTTGCCGAGAATGTATACGATTCCCAAAGCAATGACCACGGAAGTGCTAAGGCGCTACGTTTTCAAAAAAATAACCGTCATTCATAGATATCTCCACACAAGGCTGTCCTAGGATTTATGTCCGTACGCAAAAGCACAATAAACCACGAGTTCTACAGATGACAACGGTATAGGTTTTTTGAGTGAAAGAATAATAGAAACACGTTGAGTCTGATTGGTTGTGGAGTTTGAGTGGACCATTGGATCAAATTTATATGGGAAATTTTCTTGCCTTTGGTAAAAAAATTTCCAAAAATCACGAATGTTTTTTTCTACAGCAGTGCTTGATAAAAATTACAAAACATCGATCGTCCCGGTTGCTTGATTCAACAATGTCGAAACCAAAAAATAACCAAGGTGAGGAATTGGCGCGCTCTTATCTGAATTTTGTTAATGCAAAACTACTACAATCTATTATACAAAGTGCTCACAAGCTAGATTCCACAGTGACCCTGCCTTTTTCGAAACCTAGCTCAAGGTTTTGAAAAAATACCATCATTTTACCATCCTCCCGCAATATACAGTGCTGGACATAATTATAAAAACACTCTAGAAATTGTCATAATTTGCGTTTTTGTCGATAAATGTCCGAAACTTTGCTGTATAGTGCGCACGTTAGCCTATAATGACCCCTCAAAACGGCTTCCGACCTTGGTGAGTTCTAACAGAGGAAAATAGAAAGATTCGAAAAGCCCTTACCGAAAGCTGGACAAAATTATAGAGCCACATGGTTTTTTTGAACACTGTCGCATGCCCTGGCTCTAAAACTTTTTTAGTACAGTTACATACTATGAAACATTTGCAACGTTTGCGACTTGCCAACCTTTTTTTGAAAATGATCACTAAATTTTTTGCTTTCAAAAGCATCAAAAGTGGATGCGCTTTAACATACAGCTGGTTTGAAAAGTTTTCAAGCTCTTATCATCTCAGATGATAGTCATTGAATCCGCTGAACCTTTTCGATAAAGATGAAGAGCGCTTTCCTAAACTCTGCGTAATCGCTGATAGGGACGGACAGACTCCAGCCTCAATACAGGCTTGTCACGCTTTTGAACCATAAAATTCAATTTTCAAGCAAAAAGGGAAGTGATAACTCGTTTTGTACTCCAAATCCATAACACTCAAAAATCTGCGAAGCAAATCAAAACAAGAGAGCTGATGAGGTATTATACGTCTTTTTGAGACATCTTGTATGTTGATAACAGAAAAAGTGCTGAATCTTCATCCTGGTGCGAGATTTTTTAAGCGGCCTAACATTATAGAAACCGAAACCATAAATAGGATGGTAATGGCTAAGCCGTGAGGTCGCTGCTACTATAGCAAAATTCACAAATGAAAACTAGTAAAATATAGCATGTGGCCTTTTACATGTTCATACATTTCTATTGGAGTTCCAATGCTCAGTGTTGCGTGACGCTGTTAGGTCTGCGGCGATGTGGGAAAAACTGCGTAACACTGCTAGCAACAAAGTGCTGAATTATTCACGCCCCGCTGCTTACGAGTTTGCTAGTATTGCCCGAGCAGACTTTTTTCTGCTTTCTGCTCCAAATATCCGAGCAGAACAACCCAAGTACGGAGAGGCTGTGGCAAAACTTCACTGGCGCTGGACTTCTTGCCCGAAATTTTTTGAGACAAATTATGTCTCATTGATGTCGTTTACCTGACCGGATTACACACATCGCAACATCACAATATAGCGTACTAGAAAATAGAGATTACACCCACACTGTCACAACTGGTCCGGGAGTAATAAAGTGGACTTAATCGCGGTTAAAGCGCCATGTAGACGAGGGATCAGACTTCATACCGCGATTGAGCTTTAATCGCTTGACTTAAACCAGGCCATACGGGTTCACGTTTTTGTTGTCTGTTACAATTCACTTCCGCTTCAGAACAATACATAAGAGTTGTGTACACATCTATAAAGGGAATGTAGCAATATTTTACTGGGAACTAGAAATTTCGTCGAAAAAATAAAATTGTGATGTGTGTGATTGCAAAGTTTTCGAGATTTTGGTGCTGGTTTTGCAGGCCTCCAAATAATGAGAGCGCGAGACCGATACCAATATAATTTATCAACCGATGAAGTGTCATTAGTTGGTTGAATCAATGCATACTGCTTATCTTGAAGCAGCAGAGAAGATATATTAGGTTAGGACGAAAGTTCTATCTCACCATTTTCAAAAATCCATAACTTCTTAATTCTATGAATTTGTACACGATTATTTCTTTAAAAAAGAAATTCTGGGATTCATAACTGCGCGTGGTCGGTTTTCCATTACCGCATTATAGCATAGATAGAAAAGGTAAAAAAAACCAAATTTTGATTCTCTTGAATTTGATCATAAAAAAACTAAAACTCGCAGAAGAAAGCGGAGCAGTGAATCACAAATTTATTGACCTGCTCCTTATAAGTGAGCCAAGTTTGAGCTGATCAAATGTCTGTGCAAAAAGCTATGACTGAGCAAGCGATACAAAAGAGCAAATTTTATGGTTTTTGACGTCCACGAAAAACATAAGTTTTTGTACGTTCAAAAAACTCAGACTTTGCCTAATTAGAAAAAAACATCAAAAAAGCTATAATTTTGACTGCTCTGATTTTTTTTATGACCAAACACAGGAACTTCATTATGAGTGACTTTCTCCTACCTTTTCTATCCACGCGATAGGTGCGTAATGGAAAATCGGCTACGGGATAATTTGTAGACCAAAATTGCGTCTTCCAGAAAAAAATAATTGCATGAAAGTCCGTTGAGAAATCAAAAGCTGCGAATATTTGAAAATGAACAGAATGGATATTAGGACAGAAGGTTCGTTCCATCCTAATAGAAATATATGGAATATATCATTTGATAAAGCCAAGCAAGCTCTAAAAGACTGTATTTGCGGGAAAAATTAGAAAATTTTGAGTACCCAAAAATCAGACTTCCATCTAAAAAGATCCTGCGAAGTCCCAATTTGATCAAGCATAAGTTATTCATATGTATACATTTTTTTCATAATTGGAGATTAAAAAATAAAAATATACCAAGATTTCAATACTGTCCCTTTTTAAGTTATTTGAATTCGATAACCTCTCGAGGACTAACGCTCGAATACTGCTGGAAATTATTACTACCTTCCAAAGGTTTGTAGTATGGCATTATCTTTATTAGAACAATCCAGCATTTTTGCTAATACATGCCGAATCTTTTTCCAACTTCTAAACATGGGAAAAATAGAACAAGTATGCAAGACTCAAACGCACATTAAAGGCTAATTTTTGCGGCTATTCACCAGGCCCTTATATAGAATTATTGGTTCATTCAGCTGCATCTGAGAAATTGAAGGTTTAAACAGTTGGCTGCATAATTATTTCGTTGAATTGCTGTAGATCGCAGCAGTACTCATTCTAAGTTTGCGCAAGAAGAGTGCAAAAACTTAGAATGAAGAACTGAACAACTATACTAAAAGTTGGTTTTATATATGAAAAAATGATGTGTGCTCTTGCTTGGTGCTTTCCGACAGTATGTATCAATAGTAAAGTTCCTCGAGAATCTGTTTTCGCAGCATGAGAGTGTATACGGAATAAGAAATGCTCAGTCGAAGTAGCATATCTTTATAATGACTTTAGTGAGAGATCGAGTGATATTCAAATTAAGTTTAGAAAAAGTGAGTAGCTCGTAGACTAGATATAATTGATGGAACGGAAAGGCTTGCGATAATGACCAAGGCATTTGCTTGGATCGGTATTGCTCGTTCTTCGTCGATGTCTGTGAAATGTTCGGGCTATGAGAACTCGTTAAGATCGTCGCTAACCACCTTTCTAAATGACTAAGCTAGCAAGCTATCATTGACTCACTAGCAGGTATAAGGGAGGACGCTCTAGCACTAGAATGGAAAAAATTGGTCTGTGACATCATCTGTCAAAATATATTCTGGAGCGTAATTTTATGTTGATCCTGATTAAAAATGCTCTTTGAACAGCTCTGAGTCAATGACTGATCATCTATGAACAAAAACCAGTTGATCTATTTACTCCAAACATTTCGAAATCCGTTGTTTACGAGGGAATTGATCGGCTCGTGAACCTTCGAGTTGAGCAGGATAATTGGATGGTTACGGTATTAATTGCGACGTTGAGATTAGCCCAAAGCCAACATAGCCGCAACGAAAGGGAAAGCGAACAGTGGAATTAGCAAAGATCCATGCTAGAAGAGCGAGCAGAACTTCAAATTTGATATGCTTTGGCACTATTTCACTCCAAGGAATGGTCCCAAGTTGCAGTGGCGAACTGGAATGGATTGCATATTATTAGATGTATCCTGATAGCTAATTCCAAATCCACCTTCCCTATCTGCTAAGCGCTTTTTAAAATGAAGTTATGAGCACATGAAGAATTTTCGAAATTTATGTGTCTTCTAATATCCGTTCCCGAATTTGTTGGTTTCTAAACCATCAACAAACCAAATGGCTTGGTTCGGAGCATAAATAGCGTAGAGTTCACATAAATTTCGGACCTTTTTGATTTGGTGATTGGAAAAAATGAGAAAACTACCGTATAGTGAAGAGAGCGAATCAAGCTATTGCCTTACCTCTTTTTTGAGCCAAAAATAGTATAGATAAACATCGGTAGATGTCACATGCCTGAGACGTCCTTTGAGCTGGCGACAATTGTTTTGTTGTTGTCGTTGTTGTTGTTGTTGTTGCTTCAGATTGTTGCTGTTCTTTTTGGTATTATTTACGGTGGAGCCACGTAAATGTGCGAAGTCATTTCGGGACTCCGTTTTCAAGAATCCTCCAAACCAACCCATGCCACTCTGGTCACTAGGCCAATAACGGAAGTAAGACTCATTCAGAGAGATTGTTTTTTCAGTGATGCATGGGTGTAGTATCTGGTTGGCTGATACGCGTCGCTTCTGTGGCTCTTACAAATGCCGCATTCAAGTTCTCGTCCAGGTTTGGTATCTCTAGAAAAACATTTCAATGAAAATTGAAATATAAATTTTTGTTTGAGAAATTATTTCTCACAAAGAAAAAAACGCAAGGAAGTAAGATATCACATTTTCTTTCTCATTATGCGGAAATGTGAGAATTCGTTTTCTTCATATAAAGAGTTTAAACAGATTTCCGTTTTTGTTGTTACTCGCTAAATATAGATCCACTTGTGTATCCAAATACCAAATTACTCATCTGTATGTACATCCACCAAAGCATGAAAACGAAGCTTAGAAAGTCGAAGAAGAGCATCTGGAAATTTAGTCATTTCGCAGCGTAACTGTCCTTCACTAATAATAGAGATTTCTGAGTATGATATGTAGTAGTGGAATTTCTGCTGGTTTCTTTCTTGACAATCATGATATTCAAAAAGCGATGAGTTTCAAGCAGTTCTGGTTTCATCCCGCTTTGCCTGAATTCCGCACCAGCGTTCCCATAGTGTATACTTCTATTTTAAAATCGCCACCTGGAAAATTTCATACTTGTCGCACTGTACTCCATAGATCTTCAATAGCTTTTACTTAGCTTGCTATCCTAGCCCGCACCTCTTCTTTTTTATATCGTCGGCCAAACAACCTTCACTATCATGGAGGAGGGGCAGGAATTCAAAGAAAATCAGTGTTAGTTAGTATCATTTTGGTTGTCAACATTCACACAGCACCGTAACTCCAACACGTCTCACAAATCTGCACATGGTGCATCACGCGGTTTTCGAATCTTTTAAATTTCAAAAGGGGTTTTGTCACAGTCCAAGAATCAAGTTGAAGGCACAGGTTCATTTTCACATAACTATATGAAGACCAGAGGTTTTCTGTGGGAAAACGGCATATCGAAAAGCACTTACTGTGACGTTGCAACTTTCATTTGCATTAATTTGCAAGGGAAAAACAGCGTTTATAGTGACGGTGTATACGTGTGCGGCAATGTGAACGGTTACCACTTGTAAGGATCTCGTTCTTACCCTCTGAGAAAACACATCAGTCCTTTTCGAGTGACAAATCTAGATCTTCGAGCTCATTCGGAACTTCGGCTATGAAACTTTAGCTGATTCCAGATATAGTATTATGTCTACGAAACGAGATTTCTTTGTCTGTAAGGCTGCGTCTATACTAATGCGGAAGTTCGAGAACAGTTCCAGCGCCGTGCTCAGATCGAGCGCTGTGCCGAACTGTTCCCGAACTCTTAGATTAGTATGAACGTAGCCTAAGGTGCACCCTTTTCAACCACGTGCGAATTTGTGGTTCGAGACTGTTAAACGTTCAATATTTTGTTTCAACCTATATGGTTTTAGCAATAAGCAAATATACACTATAACCAGAATGCGTATTTATCCGCAGTATATAGACGCATTGAATTGTCGATATCTTTGACTTCCAGTCAACGATGAGAAGACGACGATTTACGGCGTTGGCACGAAAGGCTCGTCCCTCGTAAAATAGTCCTTCCAAAATTGCACTTGAGTAAGTCCCATATCCTTCGACTTGGCATCGCAGCGTGGAGGAATAATCATTCGATCTCGCACTTCTAGCGCCTCTCTCTGTTGTGATCGAGCTTGCATCTAAACAGTATCAGTCATAAAAAATTGTGAAGAATAGTCTATACAAAAGATGTGGCGAAGAACTGGATGAGTTAGGATGAGGCAACCGTACTTTGGACGGTGATTTTATTATGGAAGGTCGTTGACTCATGATAATGTTGATTTTCCCGTTGCGTTCATTCTAAGCTTTCAATTTTATTTTTGTGCCGTTCCACCTTTTGCCCAATAATCATCCAAGCATTTACCTATTGGTAGTCATCAAATTTACTGATTACGACACATGAAGAATTTTATGAAATCCATTTGTTGTGACTCGCTATTGAAAATGTAAAGGCTTTGATTTTGCGTATCAATCAAAACTTTAGAACTTAACGTCTGCCGAGATAGATTCGACCATCGTGCATATATTTACGTTTGTGTGTGCGTATGCAAGAGTTGTCGTGGAGAACGGGACGGAGACGATGAGGTTGCAGAAGGAAGGAGGAGTGAAAGCTGTCACAATTCAAAACTGTGCAGGTAACCCCCGACCTGTACAAAACAATTTTCTATGTCACCGCTTCAAGTACTAGAATTTTGCAAAAAAGAGAAGTATTCCAACGATTTCTCCAAAGGGTGTGACCGACATCACACTAAGGCGGCATCGTAGTTAACCGTCCAACACATCTGATGGGAACATAGGCAATCATGACGTCTCTCCTGAGAAGAAAACAAAGAAATTACCTTCTCTAACAACTCGGCGCAAATCACTAGTATTGCTCCAATTACTACAGCTACAGCGGCGGTGTAAGCAAGTCGTCTCTAAAAATTAAGTACAAATTTCTAACTGATGCCAGCGAAGTTGGGTTGGTTTGCTGACGCAAGTCGCGTATGGGCAAGCGCAAAATTAGGTCAATCACAGGATCAGCAATTCTGTCTTGCACATACGTAGTTTCGAGTCCATATACACAAAACAACTGGCAACTTTTGAGTTGACGTGCATTGAGCAATTTTTTACGCAAGATTTTATTCTTCTATTGGGTCATTCGAAAAATTTTTTCGTTTTCATACGCTTGAAATTGAACAGGCAAACATTTTCCAGACCCATCCTTTTTCCTGGCAACATGTAACTCTCTTCATAACTTTACTCTCTCTCTCTAGATGTTGCGCACTCAAACTCTGGCAATATGTGGAACGTAATGCATTCTACAACTGTGCACAAACTATGCGAATTCTGAAAACGAATTAGGAAAATCAGAGGCCTCTTTTCATAAGCCAATGCATTCCGAGAGTTTTTGGAATTTTGACCACGCAAAATGATCCGAAATTGTGTATAAATTATTGCTAAAGGTTGATTTATTTCACTCAAGAAATGAAATTTAAAGATAATTCGAGATGTGACGCCTTCACAAAGTTGAACGAGCCTCTGTACGCAAAACTGCTGGGGACCACCATCGGATTCAAAACTCAAAATTAGCCAAGGTTTTGCATATTGAGATTATTTGAACTGATTGAAACGAATGTCATATTCATTTGTTGAATGAACACATTTTTTTTGATTAGGAAGAGGCCTCAAACCGTAAGCCTACGATCTTACAGAAAAAAAACCCTTACCATGCAATTTCAACAGATTTAATATTGTTTTCGTAATCAGCATGTCGAATAACCCTTCTATGCCAAGTTTCAGCTAAATCTGTGAAATTTTGTAGTTTTTCTCCTTGTACAGTATACCTACTGTAACCGTAACTGCGACGTCAGAATTTGGAAGGAGAGCAGCAAGAGGGGTCGTAGCGGAGATTGGTCCTGGCTAATATCTCCTAGTCTGTTCATTTTTTCGATCTCTTAGGCGATGCTTTGCTCTCGCACTTGTAGAGCAGGTTCAAAGCGTTGCTAGCCCACGATTTTGAGCGATCATTCGAACTCAAATCTGATAAAGATAAACTGTATAAGCGTTATAAACGCGTTCACTGTTTTTGCGAAGTTCTGAGATATCGCCGATGTATATACACGAAAGCCTATGCGATTTTGGTCCCTTGCTTTTGTGATACTTCGTTCTTCCGGAAACTCTTCCATTTCAGATCATATGCCTCATAGATGGGGTCGTGATGTTGCCTTTGCCGAAAAAAGCGCGTGATCGTGAATGCGTCAAATACAACACTGCAAGGCATAATGAGTGGGCAAGAAGGGAAAACATAGTTTTTGCATAAATGTAATATCTACTTTTACCGAAAAGGAAGATGCTTTGGACTGAAAGGTCCAAAGCTAAAAAAATGCACCTGTGATTCCGGGAGTTGAAACGGTTCTGCTATTCCATAAATTGGTGTTAAACCCATGTCTGTCGAACAGGACCGGAGATGAATGAAAATGAGGCTGCAAAAGAATGCTTTTCAAAAAAAAAACAAGTTGAGGCAACATGTTGAACCTGGAAAGGGCAAGGCACAGATTTATCAGGGTCAATTATATAGACTTCGTTCTCAAAGCAAAAAGTTATAAAACATGCCAAACATGCGGTATCCGTTAATACGCAGTTTTTGTTCGTTCATAACGTTCTTCCGAGGGGACGAGTGGCGTGCTGGTATGAGGCGCCGCTAAGATTAGGTCGGACGCAGGTTCCCTGGGCCAACCAAACCGTTTACTCTCCGAAGACGGTAAATTAATACCAGAGTAATCTGGGAGGATAAAAGCACTGACTTGGTAACCGGCTGGTCCCCGCAAGTCATTGTAAAGGCCCACTCGCATACAGTTGCCTCACTATGAAGTAAGTGCGTTTGGCGCATGCCCGCAGAGGGTATTGAAGACGCCGAATCCTTTATCCTTCGTTTTTATTAACGCTCTTCCCACATTTCAGACTGCATCGGAAAGTTCGCGGCCTCAAAGCGTGTTATATGGACCGCTGCAGCCCTCAAAATCTTCGCATGACGAGCCGCGGCCCTCAAAATTTCAGCCTCGCACGCCGCGACCCATCTATGTTTTACCGGGAACGCCGCGGCCAAAGTTGAACTTGGGAAGAGATTATCGGGAGAGTCTTGGCCCAACCACATCACTCCGCTGGCCGCGCCTTATCAAAGTCGTACTTCTTACACGCTATAGGTTTAGGCGCGACCCGCGTGAGGTATGCTGCAATGTTGGGGCTACCCTAATCCTTACTATAATATACATTCGATCCTTTCAAGCGCGACGGCAGAGTTTTCTGCGTCCCTCCTATCCTTAACCCCAGCGTGACGGAGGGTCCAGTTGCTGAAGGAATCCAGAAAAAGGAATGCGAAAATATAACGGCGCTCAGTGATAGCGAGAGGAGAGGCCAGTAGCCATTATGCCGGCGAGAGATTCGCTCGCACTATGGGTCCCGGGGCGGAGCGGACATTTTCCAACATTGAGCTAAGCGGCTAAAATTTGGCACAGGGGTGTATGTGTGAGGGCTGATCACAAAAATAATACATTTCAGGATTATCGATTACCTAAATATAGGTAGTCACGGTATATAGGTAGTCATTATTCTGGGCGAGAGATTGTTGTTGTGTTTCTGTCACACTGGCTCTCGCCGATGGGGTACGAAGAAGGTTATTGATCGCTTGTGTCATTTTGTACTGTCGTGCACGCATGCAAGCATATTTTGTTACCTATTGGAGCTCACGGCTCTTATTTGACTCTTCATGGGACATTTTTTCACAAAAAGTTAACCTTCTGTGGAGTAGAGCCTTCCGCACAAATATCAGCAAAATACCCACTAAACTCTGCCTTACACAACAACTATGCTAAAAATTTGGCTTCCTCAGCGGAAGACTGAGCATTCAATTAATTTTGGCCCGGATGGGCGGCAAAAATCGGCGTTCTCTGAAGTGGGGCCTCATTTTGAAAGTTTCATTCTCTTTTCCGCTCAAATCCCATATGTAACCACGAAAAACTCACCTACTGGGATATTGCTGACAAGCTAATTTTGGTTTTCTAGCGATAAATTGAGCATTTAAGCAAATTTTTCGAGGAAATTTTAGTTCGTGAGCATCCAGATTCAACGCTTTGTGTAATTGGAGATCCATCACGTAAGTTTCCATCCCCTTTTCCCTAAAAGGTCAGAGAATTACGCGAAAAAGTCGTTTTTTCGAATATTGCTGAATATTCCTGGCGACAAACTGAGCCTTCAGTCAACTTTTGAGGGGAGATAGGGTTCCATTCAAGTGACTTTGGTCCCGAGGGCCGGCGGAGAATGACATCTGTGGAGTGGAGTTTCGTTTTCAAAGGCTTCATCCCTTTTTTGCTGAATGGTCAGGGAAATTCCAAAATAGCTCATTCTTTCGAGTAATCCCAAACCTTCCTAGCGGCGGCCTCACCACGTAACTTTCCATCCCCTTTTCCTCAAAGTTCAGAGAAATTCGCGAAAAACTCTTTTTTTTGCTCAACTTTCCTAGCGGCGAACTGAGCCTTCAGTCAGGTTTTGAGGGAGTCAGAGTTAGCGAGCATTCAAAATTGATTTTGGTATCAAGGCCGGTAAAAAACGATATTTGTGGAATGGATTTCGTTTTGAAATTTTCATCCTTTTTTTCCTCGGAGTTCAGAGAAATTTGCGAAAAACCCGGGGTTTGCCTAACTTTCCTTGCGGCAAACTGAGCCTTCAGTCAGGTTTGGAGGGGAGATAGTTTTGCATTCAACTGATTTTGGCCCCTGGGCCGACACAAAATGCTATTTGTGGAGTGGGGTTTCGTTTTCATAGGTTTTATCCCTTTTTTGCTGAATTGTCAGGGAAATTCCAAAATAGCTCATTTTTCGAGTATTCCTAAACCTTCCTAGCGGCGAACTGAGAATTCAGTCATGTTTTGAGGGGGATAGTTTTGCATTCAACTGATTTTGGCCCCAGGGCCGACAGAAAATGCTATTTATGGAGTGGGGGTTTCGTTTCCTAGGTTTTATCCCTTTTTTGCTGAATGGTCAGGGAAATTCCAAAATAGCTCATTTTTCGAGTATTCCTAAACCTTCCTAGCGGCGAACTGAGCCTTCAGCCAGGTTTTGAGGGGAGTTAGGGCTCGCGAGCAAAATTGATTTTGGTTCCAAGACCGGTGAAGAACGATATCTGTGATTTGGGTTTCGTTTTGAAGTTTTCATCTCCTTTTTTCTCAAAGTTAGAGAAACGCGTAAAACTCGTTTTTTTGCTGAACTTTGCTAGCGGCGAACTGAGAATTCAGTCATTTTTTGAGGGGGGATAGTTTTGCATTCAATTGATTTTGGCCCCGGGGGCCGACAGAAAATGCTATTTGTGGAGTGGGGTTTCGTTTTCATAGGTTTTATCCCTTTTTTGCTGAATGGTCAGGGAAATTGCAAAATAGCTCATTTTTCGAGTATTCCTAAACCTTCCTGGCGGCGAACTGAGAATTCAGTCATTTTTTGAGTGGGATAGTTTTGCGTTCAACTGAT
The DNA here is from genome assembly GCA_958299035.1 of Cylicocyclus nassatus. Taxonomy (NCBI): domain Eukaryota; kingdom Metazoa; phylum Nematoda; class Chromadorea; order Rhabditida; family Strongylidae; genus Cylicocyclus; species Cylicocyclus nassatus. The sequence goes on from CATQJL010000112.1 coordinate 35,189,515, forward strand.
TTTGGCCCCAGGGCCGACAGAAAATGATGTTTGTGGAGTGGGGGTTTCGTTTCCTAGGTTTTATCCCTTTTTTGCTGAATGGTCAGGGAAATTCGAAAAAAGCTCATTTTTTCAAATGTTTTTGAACCTTCCTAGCGGCGAACTGAGAATTCAGTCATTTTTTGAGGGGGATAGTTTTGCGTTCAATTGATTTTGGCCCCAGGGCCGACAGAAAATGATGTTTGTGGAGTGGGGTTTCGTTTTCATAGGTTTTATCCCTTTTTTCGCTGAATGATCAGGGAAACTCGAAAAAAGCTCATTTTTTCGAATGTTGTTGAAACTTCCTAGCGGCAAACTGAGCCTTCAGTCATTTTTTGAGGGGGATAGTTTTGCGTTCAACTGATTTTGGCCCCAGGGCCGACAGAAAATGATGTTTGTGGAGTGGGGTTTCGTTTTCATAGGTTTTATCCCTTTTTTCGCTGAATGATCAGGGAAATTCGAAAAAAGCTCATTTTTTCGAATGTTGTTGAACCTTCCTAGCGGCGAACTGAGAATTCAGTCATTTTTTGAGGGGGATAGTTTTGCGTTCAACTGATTTTGGCCCCAGGGCCGACAGAAAATGATGTTTGTGGAGTGGGGTTTCGTTTTCATAGGTTTTATCCCTTTTTTGCTGAATGATCTGGGAAATTCGAAAAAAGCTCATTTTTTCGAATGTTGTTGAACCTTCCTAGCGGCGAACTGAGCCTTCAGCCAGGTTTTGAGGGGAGTTAGAGTTCCCGGGCAAAATTGATTTTGGTTCCAAGACCGGTGAAGAACGATAGTGAGTTGGGTTTCGTTTTGAAGTTTTTTTTTTCATCCCCTTTTTCCTCAAAATTAGAGAAACGCGAAAAACTCGTTCTTTTATTGAACTTTGCTAGGGCGAACTGAGAATTCAGTCATTTTTTGAGGGGGATAGTTTTGCGTTCAACTGATTTTGGCCCCAGGGCCGACAGAAAATGATGTTTGTGGAGAGGGGTTTCGTTTTCATAGGTTTTATCCCTTTTTTGCTGAATGGTCAGGGAAATTCCAAAATAGCTCATTTTTCGAGTATTCCTAAACCTTCCTAGCGGCGAACTGAGCCTTCAGCCAGGTTTTGAGGGGAATTAGAGTTCCCGGGCAAAATTGATTTTGGTTCCAAGACCGGTGAAGAACGATAGCGAGTTGGGTTTCGTTTTGAAGTTTTTTTTTTCATCCCATTTTTCCTCAAAATTAGAGAAACGCGAAAAACTCGTTCTTTTATTGAACTTTGCTAGGGCGAACTGAGAATTCAGTCGTTTTTTGAGGGGGATAGTTTTGCGTTCAACTGATTTTGGCCCCAGGGCCGACAGAAAATGATGTTTGTGGAGTGGGGGTTTCGTTTCCTAGGTTTTATCCCTTTTTTGCTGAATGGTCAGGGAAATTCCAAAATAGCTTATTTTTCGAGTATTCCTAAACCTTCCTAGCGGCGAACTGAGAATTCAGTCATTTTTTGAGGGGGATGGTTTTGCGTTCAACTGATTTTGGCCCCAGGGCCGACAGAAAATGATGTTTGTGGAGTGGGGGTTTCGTTTCCTAGGCTTTATCCCTTTTTTCGCTTAATGATCAGGGAAATTCGAAAAAAGCTCATTTTTTCGAATGTTGTTGAACCTTCCTAGCGGCAGACTGAGCCTTCAGCCAGGTTTTGAGGGGGATGGTTTTGCATTCAACTGATTTTGGCCCCAGGGCCGACAGAAAATGCTATTTGTGGAGTGGGGTTTCGCTTTTATAGGTTTATCCCTTTTTTGCTGAATGGTCAGGGAAATTCCAAAAAAGCTCATTTTTTCGAATGTTGTTAAACCTTCCTAGCGGCAAACTGAGCCTTCAGCCAGGTTTTGAGAGGGATAGTTTTGCATTCAATTGATTTTGGCCCCGGGGGCCGACAGAAAATGCTATTTGTGGAGTGGGGTTTCGTTTTCATAGGTTTTATCCCTTTTTTGCTGAATGGGCAGAGAAATTTCAAAATAGCTCATTTTTTCGAGTATTCCTGAACCTTAGTAGCGGCAGTCTGAGCCTTCAGTCATGTCTTGAGGGGAGATAGACTTTACTAAGGGCGCATGCACTAACCTCCCCGCTGGGGAGGGGATCGCAGCTCAAAAGAAAGCTTTATATTTCGAACTCCAGATACCTGGATTTCGCGTTGTGTACCTATCCTAAGTATTCCTACTACCCTTCACTATGAACATGTTGAACAGGAGCGAGAAGCTGTACGAACCGCATTTTCCAGCTTTTGTATGATCCGTGATGATCCCCGGCGCTTTTCTTTGAAGTCATTTTTCTTTCTCCGAAGTTAACGAAAACCTTCCAAAGTTGTACTGAACATCTAACACAACAGTGCTAAGCATGTTGCTGATGAGAATAAATGAGTTTTTGAAAAGTCGAGTTTTTCGGTAAACCTCAAATTTCGAACTGTGGGTCATCGAAAATTTTATGACTTCAAAACATCATTTGTTCTTATCAGCACCGTGCTTAGCACTGTCGGTTTAGATAATCTGCACAACTTTGGAGATTTTTCGTTAACATCGGAGAAAAAAAATGACTTTAAAGAGAAGCCCCTGGATCATCAGGGATCATACAAAAGCTGGAAAATGTGGTTCTTACAGCTTCTCGCTCCTGTTCAACATGTTCATAGTGAAGGGTAGTAGGAATACTTACGGATCGGTACACAATGGGAAATCCAGGTATCTGGAGTTTCGAAATATAAAGCTTTCTTTTAAGCTGCGATTCCCTCCCCGCGGGGATGTTAGTGCATGCGGCCCTAAATGTGCTTTGTACGCAAGCAGGTCCTGCGAATGAGCGAATCCTGCTGTTGTGGAAGGAAAACGCTGAGGGGCTTTTGGAATTCTAGGTTTCAGAACTGGGCCGAAAGATGCAAAGAGCAGGGCAAAATTGGTCTCGCTGGCAAATCAAGGAATTTTTGCGTCAAGACACTTTTGAGTTCTTGAGTTTCACAGATAAATATCAAAAAAACTTTGCCGAAAGATGCTTTTGAGGTTGCCTTTCCAGAAAAAACCTGCTTTTGCTTTTAAAAGAGAAAAGAGCAGGGCAAATTTGGTCTTACTGGCAGAGAAGACCAGGCAATTTGTGCAACACACACTTTTCAAAAACAATTCTTACCTTTAATATACTCTAAGAACATCCTACTTTTGACTTTAAAATGAAAAGAATAGGGCAAACTTTGTCTCGCTGGCAGATCTAGGAATTTGAAGATACTTTTTCTAGGAGCTCCTAAGCTTCACAGATTTATTTTGAAAGGACTTTGCCGAAAGATACTTTCGAGGTTGACTATCTTAGAAACTACCTGCTTTGCCTTTAAAAGAGAAAATAGGGGCGAATTTGGTCTTACTGGCAGAGAAGAGCTGAAAATTTATTTAACAGGACAATTTTCCTCAAAGTAATTCTTGGGCTTAAGAGACTTTGCCGATAGATAATATTGAGATTTGATACTCTAAGAACCTTCCCCGAAAGAAGAAAGCAGGGCCTTGCTAGCAGAATTGACCAGAGACTTTATGCTGCAGGACACTTTTTCTAAGAACTCCTACGCTTCACAGATAAATAAAAAAAACTTCACTGAAAGATATTCTTGACATTTTCTACTCTAAAAATATCCTACTTTTGCCTGCAAGAGAGAAACTTGGACAAACTTGATTTTGCTGGCAGAAAATACCGGGAGCTTCACAGAGTTGGACACTTTTTAAAAAATCTTTGTTCCGCATTTGAATTTATAAAAATTTGGCGAGAGTTTTTTGGGGTTCTTCCATTCTAAAAACATGCTACTTCTGCCTCCAAAGAGAAAGGAGCAGGGCGAACTTGGTCTCGCTGGCAGAAAGACCAGGGACTTTATGCGACACTTTTTCTAAGAATCTATGCATGAGAGATAAATTTTGCAAAACTTCGTTAAAAGATACTTTTGACATTCTCTAATCTTACAACGTCCTGCTTTTGCCTCCAAAAAGGAAAAGAGCCAGGCAAATTTGGTCAACTTGGCAGAAAATACCAGGGAATTAGCTCGACGGGAACTTTTATAGCATTTGGCTTAAAAGACTTTGCGGAGAGATACAGAGGTACTTTTGAGATTTTATGCTTTAAGAACGTATTACCTTTGCCTCCAAAAAGGAGAGCCTACAAGGCTTGGTCTCGCTGGAGGAAAGACCATGGAGGTCTCGCTCCACGAAAAGACTAGGGACTTTATGCGACAGAACACTTTTTCTTAACAGTTCCTAGCCTTGTAAAACTTTGCGGAAGGGTGCTTTTGAGATATTACACTCTAAAAAGTCTCTTTTTTGTCCTCAAAGGAGAAAAGATTAGGGCGTACGTGATCCCGCTGGGGGAGTATCACTGTATCTGTAGTTTTGGTCTTCTCTTTCAAAGGACAAGCATAACGCTTTTCAAGGTATTGCAATGTCCATAAAATCAATTTGGACTTTGATCTAAAGCAGCAGTCCTTTATTAGAGATGATATCTTTGCTGATTTCCAGTTAGATCTAGGAATTGGGAGGTTGTGGGAATAGGATTTCTGCGAGGATGGTAGTGAAAGGAATGTAATTGATTTCCCACTATTGAAAGCTTGATCTTTCAGAGCGTCTGTAAGTGGGTCGGGGCAGATACATTAGTATTTGCTTAGTTGGGACTGCATTTAATTACAAAGGTGTTCACATATCCTCTCTAGAGAAGCTAAATGAAAAATCAAACTTCGCAGGTAGACACAAAATTATCTGATCTTTCCTTCCAAATGCCACCACCAGAACTCAGTTATTTAATACAGCTTGCTTCCTTCGTTGCTTAGTTAAAATCAAAGTAATCGCTTTCCTACAAGGCTGACCAATGCAGATGCATGCTGGTTCTCCGGGAGCAAAGGCATTTTCTGTGGCTGGAATTCTGTCGAGATCGAAGTTTTTACCGTTTTTGGTGAAAATTGCGAGGAAAAACAAAACTTTTCGCTCCAAAAACTGGAAAGCCTCAGAGAGAGCCTGCCGGAGCTCAACCAGCGAGACCACAGTTTCTATGCTGGGCCTTTTTTACGGGGCAAAGGCATTTTCTGTGGCTGAAATTCTGTCGAAATCGAAGTTTTTACCGTTTTTGGTGGAAATTGCGAGAAAAAACAAAACTTTTCGCTCAAAAACTGGAAAGCCACAGAGAGAGCCTGCCGGAGCTCAACCAGCGAGACCACAGTTTCTATGCTGGGTCTTTTTTCCCGGGGCAAAGGCATTTTGTGGGTGGAAATCTGTCGAAATCGAGGGTTTTACCGCTTCTGGTGGAAATTGCTGGGAAAAACAAAACTTTTCGCTCCAAAAACTCAGAAAATGAAATGAGTTCAAACCTATTTACAATGGCTCCCGAACATATGTATCAACGTATCTGCCCCAACCCACTTGCTAGCGACCCGTAGGGTCGCTAGTCTTATATATAAAGCTGAATGTCTGTTTGTCTGTCTGTATGTACGTCTGTCTGTCTGTATGTCTGTCTGTACGTATGTTCCGAATAGAAAATTCCATTTCTGAACCGATCCGGACCAAACTTGGCACACATAAACTACGGGCCCCGGCGGGTGTCATAGGCTACTTTTCGTCATCGATCGATATCGATTTTATCGATTTTTATCGATTTTTTTGCTGAGTTCACCTACGAGGCTGGGAGTTGGCACAGGGGGGTAATCGAGCATGGAGATTCCGAATACAATATTGGTTTTCGGGATTATCGATTACTTTTATCGATTTTATCGATTTTTTTGCAAAGTTTGAGCTAGGGGGCTGGGAGTTGGCACAGGGGGGTAATCATTACACCCCTGTGCCAAATTCCAGCCCCCTAGCTCAAATTTTCGAAAAATCGATAAAATCGATAAAAGTAATGGACGATCTTGAAAACTAATATTGTATTCGTAATCTGCATGCTCGATTACCCCCCTGTGCAAAATCCCAACCTCGCATGTCAAAATTTACAAAAAATCGATAAAATCAATAAAAGTAATCGATAATTCTAAAAACTAATATTGTATTCGGAATCCCCATGCTCACTTCCCCCCCCCCCTGTGCCAACTCCTAGCCCTGTAGGTGAACTCTGCAAAAAAAAATCGATAAAAATCGGTAAAATCGACATCGATCGATAACGAAAAGTGGACTGTGACACCCGCCGGGGCCCGAAATGTATGTGTGCCAAGTTTGGTCCGGATACGGCGGAGCCGGGTAAGCCAGCTAGTTGTTAATAAGGCTGTTCATCGTTTCTCACAAAGAGAGTATACCTAGTCGAAAGCACCAATCCGGGTGAGACATACATCATCTTAAAGCGCTTGAAACGCTAATTCCAAATCTGTAGTTTCTAGCTGCGGAGCAGTTTTGTAGAAGGAGTTATGAGGGCTGTTCCCCTCCGGGGTTGAGGCGCCCTCCAGCGGTCTCCCCTTATCTATGAGCATTGTAGAGGAGTATCAGCTGGTGGCAACTAGCCTAATGGTAAGTAGCTTGAATGTAGATTACAGTAAGGATTATATACCCGTGTTACTTTGGTTTTTTAACACTACTAACTTCGACAAGCATCAATATCATCAGAAATTTCAGGCTTTAGGGTTCTGAAGCCATTTAGAAGCTCAATTTGGCAAAAACTGCGATACAGTTGCATGCCAAAGGGATTAAAACCTTGACACTCTACTTATAGAGCACATCACTTACCACCAAGTCAGTTGCCACCAGTTGGTATTCCTCTACAGTGTTCATAGGTAGGGGGAGACCTGGTGGAGGGCGCCTCAGCCCCAGAGGAAAACAACCTTCATAACTCCCTCTACAAAACCGCTCCGCAGCTAGAAACTATAGATTTGGAATCAGCGTTTCAAGCGCTTTAAGATGATATATGTCCCATCCGGATTGGTGCTTTCGACTAAGTATCCTCTCCTTGTCAGATTCAATCCTATCAGACAAAGTTGTGTTTCTATGTGTACGAAATCAACTTCAACACTCGAGCGATTGTTACTGGAGACATCAAATGATGTCGACAAGTGGGCAAACAAATTGCTTGATTTGCACTCAAGTCTCCATCGTGACAGACAGGCTAAAGGTTCATTCGCTTTTCCTAGGCCTTACTAGCATGCTAATCGGGTCGCCTATAGGCGCTTAACGGGCACTTATAGGATGCGCCGGCGGTTACTTATCGGCTCCAATATCGCTCTACCGAGCAGCTCGAGGCATGGATGATTGGTGGTCGGGCAAGCACCCGCGAACTTCCCGATGCGCAAATCACCCATTGCTCTTCACTATTATAAGATTATGGTAGAAACTTTGAAGAGGGTTTTGAGTCATCAATCGCTACATTTTACTTTAGAATTATTCAGCAAGCTTAAAACTTCAACAATAGGCTGAAATAAGTCGATAATTATGAATATGGGGTTCGCACTTCATCGTAAGACTTTTTTCATTAGTTACAGGGAAACCGCAATAAGGTTGGTTCAATGTTTTCAAAATGTGGATGAATTGAAACGCTTCAAAAATTTGCAAAAAGTTGTCTACTTAAATCAGCATCTGAAAACACTGATACACAACTTTCCAGATTTCTTGGAACTTTCATTTGGATTGGCGTCTCATTTCACATTGCCGCTGTGTGCTGGAAGCTCCTATCGTAATCCTACAGTGATGAAGAGCGACAGGCATTTCGCTCCATACTGGAAATCTAAGTTGAAGCCTGCTCTATTGATTTGTACTTGAACTTAACACAAGACTCTACTGCAAGAGAGATATTAACGATCAAAAAGTGTGTACATACTTTTGAAATACCCTGCTATCATTCATTTCATTCTGTGACTAGGAACTCAAAACCGCTTTGCACACATTATCAAAACAAGCTTGATCATGTGGTAACAATTTTCTATTGTGATTTATCTAGTCTATTGAGGTGCCCCATATTTTTACTATCTCTACCTGAACATCAGCATATATCGGAAACTGGGGCAATCTACAAAGGCTACAGTACATGATAATACTTCTGTACGCATGAGCTACATGATTGCGTGCATGGAAGGAGCTCAGGAGGTCTAACAAGGGAACGATCCCGACTTAAAGGCACCGTCCACCCAGATTTTCGACTTCCATGTTTTTGTCGTTTTGAGGGTCTTCTCATGTCCCTGATTCCGAATATGCAGTCGAGAATGCTCGAAAACCCCGACAATCCCCGTTCCGGAGAACCCACAGGCCGGCTTTCTAGAACGGTGATTGGATGGGCGCGCACAAATGGGCGGGCATGGATGGGGAGGGCGGGCATGGATGGGGGTCCTCGTGCATCTTCGCTATTCCGAAGCGATTTTTTCGCTTCCGAAGCGGCATTCTGCGCCGCGACTTAATCATTGGATTGATAGAGGGCCCTACTATTATATGCTGCCAAAAGCTCAACACCCTCAACTTAGGGTGGACGGTGCCTTTAAGGTGGCAAACTGGACTAAGCCGCATATCATTAGATGCGTCTTGATAAACGGATTCCATATCTACCTTCCATATCTGCAATGCCGTTATCTGGAAAAAGTTATAAGCGGAATGTGAAATCATTGGGGTTTAATCTTATATATAAAGCTGAATGTCTGTTTGTCTGTATGTCTGTCTGTATGTCTGTCTGTCTGTATGTATGTACGTATGTTCCGAATAGAAAATTCCATTTCTGAACCGATCCGGACCAAACTTGGCACACATACACTTCGGGCCCCGGCGGGTGTCATAGGCTACTTTTCGTCATCGATTGATATCGATTTTATCGATTTTTATCGATTTTTTTGCTGAGTTAACCTACGGGGCTGGGAGTTGGCACAGGGGGGTAATCGAGCATGGGGATTCCGAATACAATATTGGTTTTCAGGATTATCGATTACTTTTATCGATTTTATCGATTTTTTTGCAAAGTTTGAGCTACGGGGCTGGGAGTTGGCACAGGGGGGTAATCGAGCATGGGGATTCCGAATACAATATTGGTTTTCAGGATTATCGATTACTTTTATCGATTTTATCGATTTTTTTGCAAAGTTTGAGCTACGGGGCTGGGAGTTCGCACAGGGGGTAAGTGAGCATGGGGATTCCGAATACAATATTAGTTTTTAAAATCGTGCATTACTTTTATCGATTTTATCGATTTTTTTGCAAAGTTTGAGCTACGGGGCTGGGATTTGGCACAGGGGGTAATCGAGCATGCTGATCACCCCCGTGGGGGTGATCAGCATGCTCGATTACACCCTCACCCCTTGCCAAATTCCAGCCCCTAGCTCAAATTTTGCAAAAAAATCGATAAAATCGACGTCAATCGATAACGAAAAGTGGACTGTGACACCCGCCGGGGCCCGAAGTGTATGTGTGCCAAGTTTGGTTCGGATCGGTTGAGAAATGGAATTTTCTATTCGGAACATACGGCGGAGCCGGGTATGCCAGCTAGTGCATAATATGTTTTCAAAGGCAGTGGCTCGGCAAATCTCAACCTGTCAAATCTGCGCTTACCTGGGGTTTTTCAATACGCTGATCCCGAAAATCCACTTTTGAAAGCTTGAAAACGGCGAAAATGAGCGTTTTTTAATGCCCTTCCTTTGATATTAGACGAGTGGAGCAAGGCCGATGACGCTAAATCGTGGCAAGACCCAATGGTTATAGCGTTGCGGCGGGCAGCCTCCAATGGTGAGAAGGAAACTGCCAACTCGTCCAGATGCGTGTAAAATTGGCTTGCGCGTGTAAGTTCGAGAGCGATTTTCTCGGCAGGGAAAACATGCTGTGCAACGGGGATTGCACTGTTTTCATAGTTGGGCGATAAGGAACCTACCACGTTAAAATCCCGAGTTGTTGGATTTTGCCGATCCACTGCCTTTAAATCCAAATTAGAAGTGCACGAATAGCATGATATAGAGTGTACTGATTTCAAAGAATGCTCATATTCAAAGGAAACACAAATAGATATTATAGAGCTAAAAGCAACCAAAGGTCTTTAATAAAAGCTGTGAGCAATGAAAAGTCGAAATTTGGCAAGTATACTGCTCCAGGCGTCAAGAATTTTTTTACAAAAACACTTATTTGGGTTTGGTTGAATCTGAACATTCCTTGGAATCAGTACACTCATTATCATGCTAATCATGCAATTCCAGGTTGGATTCTAAAGCACATTATACACTGAAACCCAATGATCTCACACATTTAACCGCTCATTACTTTTCCCAAAGAACGCATCGTAGATATAGAAGACAGATTTGATATCAGCTCATCAAGAATCCAATAGTATGCGGCTCATTCCAGTTTGCCACATTAAGCTGGGATCGTTCCCTTGTGAGGGCGGAGCTTGCCATCTTACTACAGTCATTTTTCTTTATTTCTAGCCATAAAGTTGAATGTTCGATGTGTCAAGCATGTGCTAGAATGAGAAAATTTTGAAGTTTTCTTGGAGCCAAGATACGATTCTTGACGGTAACTTTCGCTTTTGTCTGCTATCATATTTTAGCTCAAAACTTCACGTAGAATATGTTTTAGGCAGATTCTCAAAGCCATCTTGTAGAGCTTGCTTTGCACTGTCGAATGATTACTCAAGCCACATCAATTAAAGGAAACTTACAAAAAACGACGGTTGTAGTAAGAAGGTGAAGACTTATGGGACACCCTGTAGATTGCTTGGTCTTTGAAAACAGGAAAGAACAATGTCAGGCATGCTTAGACAATGCGTGCAAAACGTTTTCGAGTCTTTCAGCCACAGATTGAAAGATAGAAATTTGCAGACATGCTGCCTTGCTTTACCTTCAAATACATTTATGATACGCTTTAACATGCCATGCCTTTCACGAACGCGAAATTCGTAATCAGTACTAAGATAGACAAGCTTGTTTACAATGCACGTAAAACATATGGGATTAAATTTGAGTTGTATATGTCCTGTGAACAAAAGCTGTAAAAAGCTGTCAGTTTTCGCTATTCCCCGCATTACCTGCCTCAGTTTTGTTCGAGTTCACGTTAAGACGTATCAGGGATGGTGTTGCACATGTATTAGCTTGTTGGTTACACGTATTGAAGGATGATTGCTTTCTGCTACACTTCACTTACGTTTAGTTCCTTCTTCCGTTTGGTCGACTGTATTCTTCTTCTGTTCCTTCTAGTGCTCGATTATCACAAGTTTTACCTTCCATTTCAGGCCGTCTTTCCACAATGCTGGTGAACTTGGGCTGAATGGTTGGAATACTTCTGGACATCAACAGAATAATTATGCAAGTTTGTTTTGCTTGTCATCAAGTTCTTATGTCTGCTTCATAAATTTTTATTGAATTTTAAGTAGTTTTCTTTTGAGGTAGATCACTGGTCTGTTTTTCTGAGACGTTGGATGACCTTCGTCGCTAGGGAGGCTACATTACTGTAGTTCTGAGTCGCATGGAAGCTCACCAACGACTTCTTACATGATATTTACTTTGTTGGGTTTCCTGTTTCCCTACTGCTCTTTCGGTAAGGTAAGCTTTTTAGTCATCTGAAATTTACTACACATTTTGCACTAATCTCTTTATTCAACTATCTTTATTTCTTTTCAGTTGCTTCGTCCTAATCTTGGCAAAGGCTGCGACTAGCAAACGACAGAGTTGCTGGTGGGTTGCTTGAGTTTTCAAAAAATGTGTCTTTTGTTGTTTTTGTTTGTCTTTTCTTTTCATGTGGTCCATGACGTTTGATCAAAGCTTGTCTACCATTTTATTTACCTACAACGTGTCTCTCTAAAGACCGCACTGTTTCCATTGTCTCAATTCGCTTCATATTTTACGTTTGCTTTTCCACTGCCATCAACCGTTTCTACGTACTTTTTGGATATGTGAACCTCTTGGTGTGCAGAAGGAGAAGGTACGTACGTGAAACAGGACATCTTTCAACTTCTCCATTCTCAACTCATCTTTCTTCCATTGCTACGATCATCTTATCCAGTGCTTGCATGCGATCCCGCATGGAAGTTTGCACTTTTTGTTTGGTGTTATCCTCTTCTTTGACTAGATTCCATCATCTTCATCGTGCACCACACCCGTCTGGTTCAGGTGAGTACTCAAATTCACTATTTTTCGAAACGAATCTATAAATATGTACAGGCCCCGTAAAATTCAGTTGCCCACGCGTCGCTTTGAACACCAACGCGCGGCGCGGCTAAAAGCGCTTGGTCCCGACGCGCTATAGGCTTTTTACGAGCGACAATGAGCGCGCACCCTATCTACACCTATTTTTTTCAAACTTTCGAAGGGAGCTTTCGTCAAGATATACCTTGCATTGACGAGAACAACGTGAATGTTAGAGAAAGATTTTTTGGACCATAGTGAACACCGACAGTCGTTCGCTACGACCGCTCGCTTACGCTGGTGTTCAATGCACGGCGCGGGCAATTAGGTTTTACGGCGCCTATACTATCGAAACTGCACCTGACAATATTTGTGTTGCAGAATGATCTTGCGACTCTCTCAAACCTTCTTGAAAGTCTAGCATTCCTGTACGAAGCTTAGATGATCCCTCTTCATCGTCCCCACGACTTCGAAGGCGGCAGTACGAGCGTTAAGAGCATGTGCGTTTTATTCGGTCGCGGTTTCGACTACTTATGAATACTTGGTTACTCGAAGGCCCGAGGCATTTCTGGATTTTATCAAACTGCTGCCCAACGAGTTCGAAGATCTGTATCAGAGAATTGGCAGTCGATTAGAGCAGTTCATTACGCACGCGGGTTCCATTAGCGGTCGCCACAGACTAATGATATACCTAAGGTGACGGTTAACATTCAATTGCAAACAGCCAACTTTACGCTTCTCGGCTATATTTTCTAGATATGTGACGTAAGGATTACATACAAAGCCTACGCCTTAGACATAGGAATTGGTATCTCGAAAATGGAAGCTATTGTTAGGGAGGTGACAGAAGCAATCATAATTGGTAATGAATTTGCATTGAGAACTACGAGAAACGCACCAATTCAGAGATGCATAAGGAAGTCTTTCCTCGTAACAAGCGTGGCAAATTCATACAAGTTGCCCGAATAACGCAGGAAAGATTTGACTACCCAAGAGCTGTAGGCTTCCTAGATGGAAAGCATATCCACATCAAGGTTTTTCCGCATACTGCGGTATTCACAGTTTTCATCAATTTTGGAGATGTTTCATTCAGAAGCCTGCGTACTCGGGTAATATCTTTTATAATTACCAACACTACTATATCATCCTCTTGGCTTTGTGCACTGTGAATACCGCATCATGCCTATGATATGGGAGCTCCAGGCTGCGCTGTGACGCCGGAGTCCTTCGCGACTCCGCTCTGATGGTTTGTGCTTGGCTCGAATTTGGTGCTCTATATTGGAAAGCTTCAGAGATTCATGGACAGACACGACGATGTATTCTCGCTTACAACGGAGCTTGGAAACGTGGGACCCGTCCAATATCACATTCTCGTGAACGGTGGTCTTGGCTAGGGCCACAGGTTGATCAGGCCTTATAGAGAAGAGGAGGCAAATACACCGGATAAAAAGGCTTCAACGACCAATTGAGGGGTGAAATCTAGTTTTTTGCATGATCATTATGGAATGTCCTAATAATTGCTTTAGTGCACGTCAAATAATAGAACAAACATTTGGCTTGTTGGCTCAGAGGTTCCAAGTCTTGATGCACCGCATGAACTTGAATCCCTTTCAAACTCAGCGACTTGTAATATCTCTTATGGTGATTGCCCTATGCTTCATGAAAGAAAAAAAACCAGGGGAACTACTAGTTGTCTCAGGTTCTTCACTAACTCCCGTGAAGGCAAGACTCTCTGGAGGATGTCCAGAGGTTTGAGCCAGCACCGAATGCCGCCTATCATCCCGTCATCCCCTTGGAAGAAAAGAACCAGAGTCTGGCACGGAATCGGCTAACAGAGCAGGAGCGGCTCACGCAATATCATATCGATAAGGATGGGCCTGCGGGATCTTGTATGCTTCGTTTTCTTATTGCCTGGTGTGTACACTTCATCTGTGCACAACTTATTATTATCTTCTAATCGTAGATAAACAACTTCTATCATCGAGTATCCATAAGCAACTGTTTCTGAGTGTGGAAAAGGGATCTAAAGGCACACTGGAAATAGAAAAGTCGAAAGACACTTTCTATGAGAATCGAAATAGCTGAGCAAAAGGGATTGGTAAACAAGTTTTGAAACTTCAGGGATAGGCGGTGATATGCGTACTGCGAAGCAAGAACAAATGACATGCAAAAGTAGACTGACACATTAATCTGATTGCATATCTTCTTCCAAAACTTCGATCTCGTCATTGTCAGGAGACCATTCTCGAGGGAGGATGTGGTGACTGATCTTGCTTATTGTTTGTATTGGTGCCAAAAAGAGCCGCAATAATGTTCTATTTCGATCTGGCGACCTCCTTCCCGAAATCTCGTAAGACGTGTCCCACGAATTCTCCTAAGAAGATGACTTTTGCTGCTGCCTGGGAAATTTACCAAGTACCAACCAAAATGGCTGTATTCGTCGTTGCAAGGGTTTAAGCGCGTTGCATTTGCCTTCACCATCTCCACAGTTTCAAGGACTGACTTACGTACTGCAAAAAGAGTAAATTACATAGGAAGAAACGAGATGCACTCACCATTCGCCTTATCGTTCCCTTCTTTTTTGGACGTGCTATCGGAGGAACATCTTTTTTTCGTGAAAGTTGGGGTCTCCCATTCTTGTGAAGTTCGTTTACCAAGAGTAAATGCTTTTGGCTTATAAGTTTTTCCAACGCTGCTGCTTTCAGGAAAATCACTCTCGTCCCTTCCTAGGTAATTTGGTAGCGGCGGTTCTCAAACTAATAAAGTCCGAAATTGTGAGAACGGAATCACGATACCATACCGTTCTCGTCTTGATAATAATCCGAATCATCTCCTGTTTCGTCAATGTTCGACGAACGCACTCGGAAAATAGAATATTGCTCTGGAATTACGAGCTGTTAAATTTTTTAGATACCCTCCCACATCCGCCTGGTCCAAAAAGCTCAGACACTGATTGAATCCACTGGATCTTCCTGCAGAGCCGCTTCGCGGATTCCTCGCTCTTTTATAGCCGTCCCGCATGCTCCTCCATTGACACTTCAAAAACTTCACTGAAAGTTGTCTGAGTTCATACTTAAAACGGAACTTACTCACCATCGCAAATTATTCCTTTGCGCCTCGCCTTTTCGACAGTCCTCTCCCAGGCTTCATCTTTTTTGTCCTTCCTGTGGAAATGATCGTGACCAGGATACCATAAGCTCCACTAATGCGGCAAGCGTTTTGCGGTCGATGTTGCGATCCATATTGAGGGCTAGGTGGAGAGGATAAGTTTTTGGCTTAAACAAACAACAACGACAACAATTTACGCCTAAAACCAAAAGTTAACACGAGCGAGAGTAACAAACCTATATTCGTCGGAATCCGGCGCTAACCTTAGCTACAGTACCTAGCCAACGTGATCAAAAAAAGCGACCAGGATGCCTGATGCCTTTTATCTTTCTTTTCCTCTTGGTTATCACGTCATAAAGTTGTCCTCAATTAATATGTGTGCTTTACTCTCTAGATTATTTGCATGAGAATTAATAGAGTTTCGTTGATCGTATGCATGCTTTACATTAGGGCCACCAAGTCAAGTTGACGTAGAAGTATCATATAGCATATCTGTGAGGATGAGAATGACTTCGAAGGAAAGTGTCGTAAGTGTTGCATGTATCTCCATACGTAAACATATAACAAGTTGGGCAAGCATGTAAAAATATCCGTTATTAACATTGGAAACCCCTTTTCACTTTACATCTTTGGCAATCAATTAGTAGATCTAATCTTGATACATTCCATATCAATTCAAGAGAAACATAAGTATCATTAAACAAACATGCAGACCTAGTTATTTAGTGGAGTACCGAAAATGAATACATTATAGCAATGAGTCACAACTAAAATATTCAACACTATTGCAAGGTGTTAAACAAATTGATAGCCAAAGGAAAAGAGGCATCCTGGTTGCCTTTTTCGGTCGCGCTGGCTATGTACTATAGCTAAGCGCCGGATTCCGACGGATAATGGTTTCCAGCGAGAGCAGTACAAAACAGTCATATGGGGAGAAATAGAATACAGAACAAATACCAACATAGTAAAGAAAAACAATTGCCAAAGTTCGATTGAGAAGAGTGAATTAGAATTTATGATCTTTTAGGCGTAAGTCACGGTGTTTTGACGTAATCACAGTTGCTTTCCGTTTTACGAAAGAAAGCAGCGAACGGTGCGGCCACTCGATCAGTGCTGTCAGCTGCAGTCCGCTGCAGTCTGCTGCAGTCTGCTGCAGTCTGCTGAGTGCGGCAGTATGAAACAACCAACCGGAACCTTTCTTAAGCAACTTTTCAATCTTTTTGAAATTTTTTATTGATCGATCATCCTCAAAGTGGCGCCATTATGCTGCGAGGTCTTGCCATAATATTTTGCTCTACACTGTAAATATGTTCAAAGCCAGCTCCACAGAACGATATTCAAACAGCATCGAAAGACATTAAAATAAGAGTCATTAACGATAAAGGTAGGGATATGTTTGGAACATCCTGCATATAACGATGCTTTATTCTTTCCTCCGCTGAACGAGAAAACAAAAAACTTTATTCTTTCACCAAAGCGATGCCGGGCTCTTCTCAAATAGTTCGTATAACACAAACCTTTATAACTATATACGCAATTTAGCTTTCTACAAGCTTTAGTTTCGAGAATTACAAGTTTGCCCTTTCTTGCTAGGGCGTTTCATGCTAAATCGTGTTCTCCGAAAACTTGAAAACTTGAATTTGCAGAGAGCTGAAGATTTGCGGTTGACTCTCGGAAATGGGAGTAATACACTACCCATGTGAATAGCACGGCGTCGCTTTGGCGAAAGCATAAATATTTTCGTTTTCTGACTTCTAATTGGGGAAAAATTAGGGCTAAAAAGAGCGTATGAATTTTTAAGTTTTTATTAGGTTGATGCAAAAATAATGGCCGGTTTTCCAAGCCTTTTTCCAGACCAACTTTTTTCCGCCAAACCTTATTCTTTGGAACAGATATAGCATACCACTGAGAAGCCATTTCTATGCCATATAATGCTCGTTGAAGCGGGCTTCCATCCTCATCTGTTATAAAGCCACTGAGCTTTGAATATTCGCAAATAAATAAATAAATAAAATATTTAAAAATATTTAAATATTCACTTTTCTGGCCAGAATTTGAGAGCGCATAAATGGCGCTTTTTCAAAAATTTAGCTGTGGTTTGGCATAGATAATGTGTACATCATGCATACTCAACTGTAAGTTTTGAAGTTATTCGGACTGAGATATTGGCTTCTCAACATGGGTAGCGCTTGCGGTTATGACTCATAAATTTCTACTGAAAAAGCCATTTGCCAAAGCTTTGCTCAATTCTGTAAGCGTAATGCTAGTGCAGCCCATTACCATTTTTTGCAAAAACATCCAACTGTTCAGTATGCGGAAAGTCAGAAAATTCCATATTCGGGACTTTGAGGCATACCGAAAAATATCGTAAGAACGATTCTAGTAGCATTTGATGCAGCGTTTCATTTCCTTTCTAAAGGTTATAAGATGTTGCAATACAATCAATGAGCTTCCAGAAAAGAGTCAAAATCTGCGACCTATGCTTTTTGAGATGACCAAGTTTCACAAGTTTTCTAAAATTTTATAACAAACCTCAGAAAAAGTCCAAGTAATGGATGGATGGAGCAAACCCTACAGAAAACAGCACAACTTTTTTCTACTTTTCAGAGCTCCTCATAATTTTTGTACAGATTTTTCGATGGAACCACCGAATTTTAGCAGGCTCGTCTCGGACACAAGTAAATCAAACGCCAACAAGTCTCCAGATTTTGAAACTTACAAGGATGGATTATGGTTTGGCAACAATTTTACAAACCAAACGAGCATTCACCGCTTCGTTTAGCAACTTTCGAAAATTTCGGGTACACTCTTGGGGTGCCTTGGAAAAGTTGAATAATGATAATTTTATCCTGGAAAACTTGATGAATCGAAAAAAATGACCGCTAGAAAGAGGAGAAAAAGCTGCATCGAATGACAGCCGAGTCGCTTGCCGGTTGTTGTTCTGTGAGGTTTGACTTGACTAAATATGGAATTTGATGGCATTGAGAAATTGATTGTAGAAACTCTGAGAAGCGACCTAAGGGAAAAGAAAAAATTACTCTGTATTCTATAATGTTTGCTCTATCTACCTGCCACTTGTACTTTTCCGGAGATTAGGTACAAAAATTGAGAAAAATAGCCGAACTTGACCATGGCAAAAAGCATGAGTCGCAGATTTTGGTAATTTTTCGAGAGCTCACTAAACATCATGCAGTGAAATTAGAACGTTTAGGAAGAGGATGCAATGCTGCATCGAATGCTCCTAAAAGCTCTCGAAAATGATTCCACGGATAGTGGCGTTCATTCGAAAAAAGCGACATTACTTTCGGAACGACCTAATATTCTGAGGTTGTTGAATGCGACTTTAATTTATCATCATTTATTATAGAACTTGTTCCGTTTTATCGAATAAGAGAACTTGATAAAAATTGGAAAGATATGACTTCTTTACGGTAATAATTTAAAACATAACAAAACTTATGTAACAATCTAATATACAAGGTGTGGTCAAAAAGATGTACCTACTGTTTGATTGTTAACAATTTTCTTTCAATGAAGTCTTTCGAGAAGCTTTAGGAACCATTTTGTAGAGCTGGCCAACTTAGATTTACAGTATGGTGCAAATCAAATCCTTCTCCATTACTGTAGGATTACACCACCACCACCGTCGGTAGATACTTTGAGGTGGGTCTTGAGTGAATAAGGATCATTTTTTCACCCCTAAAAAGAATCAAAGAAGCTGAAAGCTTCTACACTAGGTTAGTCGGAGTCGGTGATTTCAAAAATGCTCGCACTTCACCGTACCGCACTTTTCATAAGTTATGAAAGACTACAATAAACGATTTGTTTTTAGTCAAAAACCTGATTAGGCCTTTTAAGGCTCTACGAAAGCGCAAAAATTTGTGCACTCAAATCAGCATGCATGAATACTTTGCTACACAATTTTCAGATTTTTTTTGAAATTTTTTTCCAAACGGCCTTTTTCACAGTGGCGCCATATGCTGTAAGTTTCTACCTCCTAACACTGAATGATGGTAGATGCTTAGTTCGTTTTTTACTGTAAATCTAACATTATGTTGAAGCCAGCTCTATAAAATGGTACCCAAAGCTTCTTGAGAGACCTCATTACAAGAGAGTATTGACAATCAAACAGTGCACATCTTTTTTGAACACCCTGTATAATGACATCCGAAAAGCTCGCTAGTGGAAGTTTTATGAAGTTTAGCTTGACCGAGTTTGAGACATCACAAGAATAAATTGACGAATTTTGAAAATTCAGTTATGCCTAAAGCAAGAGCAGTGGCCGAAACTTTTGTAAAATGGTTAAAGTTGAACATGGAAAAGCCACTGGTTTAAGATTTTAGTGATCATGGTTATCTTAGCGTTCACAAAGCAACATTTAAATGCCTGGAAAGTCGCGTTGAATACCGTTTGGGATGCCGCTTGACGATTATAGACCTGACGTACGTTGTCTTTACCCCTTATGAGCGGATGAATTTGATAAACGTTTGATCGCTCCAAAAATTGAAAACACACTGCTCAGTTGAATATTAAATTTTTAAATAATATGCTACTAAATTGCATCCCAAGCCCCAAGAAACGAGCTTTACCAAGTTAAGCGTGCAGGTGATTACTACGCACTACATTCAAGTTAGAATGAATTTGGCTTGTGTACAATATTTTTATATGATGAAAGCGAACGCAGTCACATTTATTTTTTATTCTTGTTGTAGTTGTATGGTCAGTGATGAACAGAGCAATATGGGTTGTTAGGCATGCGGAAAGGTGCGATGCTTCACATTTACTACTGACGCCATGAATATCTTCAGGGAGGATAACGTGAACGAAAATTGGGAGAAGTTACCAGGCGCTAGAGATCTGAAACCGGATAACACCATGTTAAGCGAACGAGGACGTCAGCAGGCTAGGGAATGTGGCGCGAGGTCAGAGCAAGCTCTGCACCATTCATGCGGATGCCGTTATCAACCTAAAATCACTGCAGATTTCGTGACATCAAGATCGCAAATGTATTTGCTTCTCCCTATGACAGAACCATCGAAACAGCTTCCACTATTGTGGCAGGGAAAAATCTATTAGTCAAGGTAGGCTCGGAGTATTTATTTTATATGTAACTGTATGTATAACTTATGAGTAATGAGGGTTTCAGGCAGAGCCAGGACTTTGTGAATCGCTTCACCACTGCGAAGATCCTCCATCTTTCTGGGATGTGGCTAAGCTCAAGCTGAAATATCCACTCATAGATGCTAATTATGCGCCGGTGTATTCAAAGGTTAGATATTATCTACTAGGTTGGCTAAAAAGTAAGTTCGTTTTGGCATACAAATTGTTATAAAAAAATTTCTTGTTGTTTTAAATTTATGATTTTTTGCTGGAAAGTGGTTTTGAAGCTTCCTATATCACATATCAAATAATCAGGACTTTCTATCGTCAGTAAAGACAGTTATGCCTAACATGGCGAAATTTCCAAAAGCTCAATTCTTTGACTTCTTGAGCTTCGTTTTCATGCTGTAATTAATGTAAAGAACAGCAGTTTGGTGTTTGGATACAGAAGAGTTATCCCTATTTAGTGAACAACAAAACGAACTGTGATCTGCCATTTTGAAAATGTTTCACTAAGAAAACCAAGTTTTCTCATATTTGCGCACTATGGGAAAATTGCGATTTTTCACTTCTTTGCGGATTTTTTTCCTGGGAAGATAAGTTTTCGTAAACAGAATACATGCTCCAGTACCCAATAAAGTGCTCTTTTCAGAGATACCAAACATTGAGCAAAAATTTGTCTACAGCACTTAAGCGCTGAAAAAGCGACCGGACTTATTTATTAGCCAACCTAATATTTCAGTAAGGTCTACTGAAATTACAGATCCATCCATCCAAGAGCGAAGATGTTCTATTGCCGTAGGGTGTATAAGCCGCAGTTCGCAGCGATATAATTGCTCGCAGGACGCTGGTCTTCTTCATCAAGTTGTTAGCCCACCTTCATTTAACATATCCTTACTGAAAGGTTAAAAGGGACGCGGGCGTATTAATTAGTACTTTCACATTCAGCATAGTTCTCAGTGCTTCAGAAAACACTTGAGCGTGGAGAATGGTGATAGGCGCGAAACCTTGCAATATGGTTTACATAGCTATCCTTAGCGCGTAGGTGTCTTCGCCGGGCACGACTGCGACAGGCAATGGTGTCAGCATTGAAGTGGCGCTATTCAGGGTATCCCAAAAGTCTTGTAGCCTGGGTTCGCACTACGGTAACTTGTAGATAGGTGGTGTTTCAAATTCAGATGTGTGCCACAGATTGCTACAGCTATTTTCTACAAATACATGTTCGCAATTCTAAAGTAATCCTCATTTGTGCCTGGAAAAAATGGAATTATCAAGCTAAAACATTTCGCGGACGCAAAAATCTATGTTCTCGAGGTTCATTATTTATTTCGTAACTTAGTACTTGGAATTCTGTTACAATTTCATATCCACAGTATAGAGCATTTGCACTACCATCGCTATGATAGCTGTATTCAATCTATTCTATCGAAAAACGCGAAAAAAATCTGGGAACTTTGAATGCGTGCTACGGCCAGTAGATCTCTGATATCAATTTCAAGTGTGTAAAAGTGCAGCATTTCACTGGATCTAAAGTAATTTCTCTTCATGTCTCTTTTATATGAGAACCTATTTTGACACGGCTGATTTAGTCACTCTCAAACCTTGTTGAAGTCGTT
The DNA here is from genome assembly GCA_958299035.1 of Cylicocyclus nassatus. NCBI lineage: Eukaryota > Metazoa > Nematoda > Chromadorea > Rhabditida > Strongylidae > Cylicocyclus > Cylicocyclus nassatus. Next base: position 35,211,385 of record CATQJL010000112.1, read on the forward strand.
TTTCTATTTTTTTTTCAGTCGATTGCATCCAAAATTTTATGCCTGCAGTCAAATTTCTATAATTTCAGTCCTAATTTTCGCAAGATTTATCTTAAAAATTTGAAAAAACTACTTTGTAGCATGTTGTAGATGAAAACTTGACCTACCATGGTGCGCAATTTTTAAGCAATATGAGCTATTACCGCAAAGGCGTAAAAGGAGAGTTGTGATGATAACCTGCGTACCACGTCATGTGCCAACGTAAAAAGATGCTATATCAAAGTTTGAATGATGTATCATAATTGCTATTGTTTGAGTAATGTGTGCACCAAATTTTATAGCTGTATGTTGTTCCGTTCTGTTTTTATAAAAAAAAAGTAGGGCTACAAGACTTTTGGGACACGTATACATAGCCTACCAAGTGTATGCTTAGCAAGTCAATATAAATCTTTCACTTCATTTCACAAAAAATACCCAGTGGTTGTGGCGTCTTGTTATGTAATGTAATACACATCAAAAAGTTTGCTTAAATTTTTCAAAGGCAGTGGGGATGGGCCCAGCCGCACACCTACACCAGAAAAGCACCCCTACCCGTGTGCTCGACGGCCACACACCACAATCCTACACCTAGGACGTTACGAATCCGCAGTCGACTTGCACTCCGGCGCGTCTACTCGACGCGGTCACTCAACTATCCAACCCATATGCAACACACAAATATAATTAGATTGAGTTTATATACATAAAACAATAAATATAAAACATATATACAAAAAGAAACTATTAGGCCCTTAAAGAGAATGACCAAACTACTGAACAGGACGAGCCGCGCGTCCTGTGCTGCTGATGTACAAGAGGCTCAATCCAACCGAAAAATTCTGGGTTCCTCCACAGAGTCGGCCGCTGGAGGCCCAGTCCCATGGAGCGGTGCACTCATCAGCTGCACTCCCGCGACAATGTTCATCTACAATCTTCCTGGTTTACCCGTGCCAACGCGCGTCCTATCCACAAGATCCAAAGGGCTCAACCGCTCAACAAGAGATCCTCAACCACGGGAGCTGCCCAGAACGTAGCCAAGTATAATACAAGATAATTAGTAATAAAGACGAATGTCAAAGAGGCGAGGGCTGCTCTCACGCGCAGCCTTACATACGCCGCCACTTGGCAGCCCTCCAAGCCGGAGGTGGTCCTGCGACAGCCTACAAAAGGCGCGACATGTAAAAGCGGCATACAGCGCCCCGGCACCTGTTCCGAGGAGCGCTCTGCATCGTGGAGCCACGACAGTAGGTGTAGAGATTGTCTCACATGCTGTTAAAGGCAGCGTCCAGGCAGATTTGGACCCATGGGGATTTTACGTGGAAAGTACTTTTGGGGCCCTAACTAAGGCACTGTCCAAGCGGCAGCGCAGGTAGTGCTCTAACGGCTGAGATGTTCCCCTCGAAACTGGACTCCGCGATCGTATCCGCATGGATTCATAGCAGTTTCGCGCCAGGATTCACGCTTTGCGCCATGAATCCCTGCGAAATAGATGGTGGGGTCTAGTTTCGAGAGGAATATCTCAACGTTAGCACTAGCTGAGCTGCCGGTTGGGCAGTGACTTAGAGTTAGGGCCCCAAAATTACCATCCACGTAAGATCACCATGTGTCAAGTCTTGCCTGGACACTGCCTCTAATACTTCCATTTCTACTGATTATGGTGCAGTTGTAAACTCATGCATGCTGCAACCACAATAACAAAAACTTCATACTACCCTGTTTCAGCGACAACTACCCAGGATGGAATTTGGAGATCCAGCATGTATACCACGAATTCGTTACACTATCACACGACTTACACAAAGATATACAGGTCATTTAGTAATATACCTAGCTTGCATAGGTCTCGAGCTTTCTAATGTTCAATTAATGCGTGTTTTGCAGTGCCAAAATCGTGCAAAAATTTCACCGAGAGACGATGAGCTATTCTATTCAAAAAATATCTCATCATCAATATCTATATTAGGGTGTCCCATAATTTCTTTGCCGTTTTTATCCTAAACATCAGCATTTCTTGAGAAATGAGGAACCTACAAAGTTTACAAATACGTGGTAGTACGTCCATATCTATGAGCTGTATGATCACGTGCGTGGGAGGAGCTCAGGACATCTAGAGGCCAAGTTTGGATTTTCCCCATTCATTTTTTCTTTATGTTTAGCCATGGAAAAATCGGAAACTGTACAGTTGAAAATTTGATGTGTCAAGCCCATGCCGGGATAAATGGGATTTTTGGGCCGGAGACGATTTTGAAGGATAAGTTCACCTTTGACTGCTATCAGATTTGAGCTCAGCACTTTACATGGAATAGGATTTGGGCGGATTGCTGATAGCCCTCTTGCAGAACTGGCTTTGGCCTGTCGAATGATTACTGAAGCAACATTGATTGAAGAAAAATACAAAAAGAGGGCGGTTAGTAAAAACAGTAAAAAATATGGGACACCCTAATATGCGAGGGGAAAAAAGCAGTTTTGTTCCATTCATTCTGCAGATAACCAGGTGTCAGAAGTGTGTGAGGAAAATTTCGGTTCCCCGTAAACTGGATTAATTTTCATAGAAGTTGTATTGGAATACGTTTGAAATAAAATACAAGGTACGAAAGCATTCAAGAATGATAGTAAATTATAGGACATCTTGACGCTTTCGGTATTAAATCGAAATAATTTCTTTTTGTGAACTACTTTGTTTTGAGAGTTTAGCAAAACAGAAATCAGTTGTTTTTGTGAGGTGCCGTGAGGTGCCAATAATCCACTTCTCTGCCCACCTTGTTTTCTTGAAAATTTTCTAACACCTGTACCAGTTCTCATGCATCACCGCGCGTGACAAAATCGATAAATCGATGAACGCAATAAATTATACAATAAGCTTTTACGCTCTTCATCAGCAATCTCATTCAAGCATTTTACAAATCCCCACCAACCCAACTCGAAGTCAAAAAATTAACAGCAAATTTGGTAAATGCAATGGTAAACTTGAACGGATAGTTGAAGCGATGCAAACTCAGGCTACAATACTTTTGAGAAACCCTGTGAATGATGCAACATCAACCTATTCTATATGTAGTTAGAAGCACGTAAAAGTGGTAGCGCACACTCAAAAAAGCGAGTGTCTGAAATTCAATAACTTGTCAGATATCGCTATTCAAACGTTTGGTAAAACATGTCATGCAACTGGAGAGCCATTTTCTTGTTATCATTGCATTTCAGATGACCTCCTCTTTGTGAGTCATGGCGGACCTATCGCTTGCATACACAAAATTTGGCATGATCAGTATATCCATGTTGGTCAGGCGACTATCAGCAAGTTTGTTGAAGTGGAAAAAGGAAAGTTTCGCCTTGAATTCTCTGGCGACTGCAGGCATTTATCTGACAGAACTAATCTCAGACCGTATTTGTAGATTTGGCGTGCATTTCCTAGCATTTATCATGTTATCAATCGAACACATTTCAATTCTACGTCATGATGTCTTAATAAAGTATCGCTCATCTGCTGTATAGACAGTCGCGAACAAAAGAGCTTCTTTCCTTTCAAGTGGGAGGTCAGCAAGAATGAACTACTAGGTTACTCAAAATGTTTCTCTTCTGTGGTTTCCTTTTTTTTCTTTTCTTCCGTGTTAACCTAGTTTTAGTGTGGACACCCGAGCTCACACGGAAATTGAACGGCTCAGGTGCTTCGCTCATTGCTACCAGTTTCTGTGTAACGATTGAGAACATAGCTCCGCATTCAAGATATATTTCCAAAATTTGTAGAGTGTCACTTTTAGATTCGATAAAGTCCGCTAAATTTTGTACATAAAACTTTTCAAAGAGCTAACAATTATCAGATAGGAGACCAAAGTTAATCTTTTCGTGGAAAATTGTTTCGAAATATTAGGTTAATGCAAAATTTCTTGCAAAATTTCCCATCATTTTTTCAAGATTCTCACAAACTTAAATTTGCTAGATAAAAACTCCTTTTCCTTGTGATGTTTCCTTTGCCGTTCTCTGGTAGGGACAAACTTTGAGATGGAAGCAGGAGAATAAAATCACTTCAACTTCGGTCATTTTGAGCTGGGCTGCTAAAAAATCTGAAACGTGGGAGAAAATTCCCAGCAGTCGGTATAGTAAGTCCTTTGTTCGCCTCTTCCCAACAGTGCAAAGTTTGTTTCAACGAGCATGTGAAAAATTATGGTTTTGAAAGAAAGCCAAAAGATCAAATCTGCTGTTTTGTAGAGCTTGTCCAAAAATCATAGCTCTTCGCAGAAATGATCATTGCTCAAAGACTTTGCAGTGCTGGAAAGGTTGGATCAAAGGAGTTACTATATGGCTTGGTGGAAATTTTATCGCAAGTTTCAGATTTCTGAAGCTCAACTAAAACTAAAAGAAACTAAACTAAAAATGTTGAAGTGATCTTATTTTCCTCCTTCCATGTCAAAAGCTGCCCCTTATTAAAGAGCGGCAAGTGCAACATAACGAAGAGAAGGCCTCTATCTGGCAAAATTGAGTTTGTGCCAATCCGTTGAAATAGCAAGAATTTATGATTTCAAAAATGATGCGCAAGAACTTCTGCACCAACTCAGTATAAATCTACTTCAATGAAGTTCTTGCGAAAAACTTCATTTTCAATGAGTTTCGGTTGGAAATGTTATGCAATTGGAGATGAGATTCTAACAGTTTGCAGTACATAGACTGTCCCTTGGTCATCTGCTCGGCAATTTTTATAGTGGAAACGGTAAAAAAGACCAACTGTCTTTTAAAGGAGAGTGAACTTATAATCCAAATAATGGCCACAGGTCCATGAAATCCCGAAATATGTTACCATCTGCGTACCACATCTTGCCTGTAATAAAACGGTCCGTCGATTTGGCAGCTTCATTATCGCAGATTGCGATGCAGTTGAGTACGACATTTCCTTTGGGAAAAAGATTTCCATGGATAGAGACGATTACAACTTCAGGAAAAGTGTTGGAGCCAACAGCCGAACGAGTAAATGTGCATATACTCATCGTTAATAATTTTTATCAATAAAACTCAAGCTTTTGTCTTATTTGTATGCGCTCCTTGTACGTAAATTCTTCAAATACTCCCTTATTTACATAAGTTGATTACACTTTACGTTTGCTTGCTTGAAGAAAATCTATCATGGTTCAGTTACCTAAGTACGGGTAACGACAACAAGGTGATTCGTCCTTGTGATGTCGATTGGCAAGTTGCGATTTTATTTGATACTTTAAACATTTATATAGGAGAGATCTTTACTTGTTCGATGTCCAACAGCAAATAGAAGAACAACTGAACTCATTCTGTACAAACAGGCACTTCTGCGAAAGCTAGATACATTCAGACGTTGTTCTTATCACAATACCCTATGATGTCAAAAATACCATTATTGCATACTGCAATTGCGTTGCCTCTTACGAAATATCCTTCTTCGCAAGTTAACTGAGCTGTTGTTCCATGCGGGTAAGGAGCAGTGATGGAGTTATAAGAGATGTTTCCATGGAGGGGTTGCACTAGACCAAGACAGGGGAGCGGCGGGATTGTAGGAATAGTGATATTAGTCGGCAATGTGATCGGTAAGATTGGATTGATCAAGCATATTCCTAAAGGAGGAGACCAAATCCCATTCAGACACGTTGACGACATGGAACCTGCAACAAGGTAAAAATACATGTCTTTTGTTCTTGGGTGTCTGCAGGAATTTTAAGAAGTACTACAGGCTTTTTTCAACAAGTAAACGGACTTTCTCATTTCAACATCGTTTGGTGTAATTGCTACTTCTGCTGCAGTAAAGCAGGCAGTCGACAGTAGAATCATAACCACGATTGAGGAGATGATGAAAAGAATAAGAGCTACACAAAGACGATTCCGCAAAGGAAAAGGCTATGTTATTTTGGAATGTGCAAACTGAAATGCATAGAAGAAGTAACCTTTGATTCAACTGGCGGCTGGAAGGCGGGATTTTGTGACCTAATTAAGGCCGCTGCGTCTCTGTCGCGCGCGTACTTTCTTATCATCATGTAGCTTTAATTAGGTCACAAAGCTTCGTCTTCTGGCGGCCAGCAGTTAAATTATAGGGTACGCATGCGGCTGTCGAGACAAGAACTACTGTAGGATGCTAGATGAGAAAATAATCAAAAAATTATTATTGTGCACTTCTACCTGTTAAGTAGTAATTGTCATCACATCTCATTACTGCAACTGTTCCATTGCTGTACATGCCAGGTAGAAGCCCTTGATTGTTCGCCGAGGCGGAATAACTGACAGTCGAGAATGGAGGTGTAATCACAGGTGGACATGGAAGATCTGAATGTTCTTTGATAGATGCCTAAAACCTTTCTCAAGCTTGACTCACTTAAGCTAGGAAGTGTTATTGTTTCGATATTAGGAATCAAGGTATTAGTACGAGTGCAGGTTCCAAAATCTAGAGGTTGCCATAATCCATTAACGCACGTTAACATAGGAACACCTGCAATTTTATTGTAGATAAGACTTTCGGCGCTTTACAGAAAAAAATGTATATATAAATTTTGAAATGTAAATTGGCTTCAAATCTTTGGGGCGTGGTTCACACTAAGCCTCCTTTTCCAATGTTTCACAGTCACGTACCTGCGAAAATTATGGAAAGCTTCTTGAAAATGTTAGGAGGGCATGCCTAATGCACGTTCACCCCTTTTATTTGAAAGCAATTCTGTCGATTCAATCCCCCCCCCCTTCCCAGGAGACGATCAAGAGGCGCGATTCCTCCAGAGGTCACTAAGTCAGCATCACGATCTAGAACTATGCAAGTCTTTCAAGAAATCCAGACCAAGTGCTCTAGCTTGCTAGCTATCTGAAGTTACCATCTGCTACCAGTGGCGTACACAGGATTCCGCTCGGGAGGGGGGGGGGGGCGACGGAAATTTTTTTGATGAAGGTGCGTGGCTAACGCCACGCACTCCGAAAAAATTTTTGGTATGATTCCCAAGATTTTTTCGGTCTTCTAACCCGTGACTTTCAAAAATTTCGCGACCCATTCTCGGGAAGGGCCCTCGGTACGCCACTGTCTGCTACCAATTTTGACGGTTTTTGGTGAAGAACTGATCGAAATATCTAAAATTGCCATTAGTTGCATTTTTGTGGGTTTCTGACTTCCAACAATTATGTTTTGAATCTTTTTCAATACGATAAAATTGAAATACTCGCGCAACAATAATGTCCAATTTTCATAAGTTTAAAAGGCTTCTAGAACGTTATTTAACACTAAAAAGGCGCTATATGGAATCCGTTTGACAATACGGATTCGCCTCTTAACATACACCCCCCTTTCCCCACCATCCTTCTGAGAACAAATTCTTGAATCACGTTGGTGACATTCTCTATAAGGAACGTTTCCCAGAAAAACTGATGGTGTCTCCACAGTTTTAAATGTTGGTATGGTCATCTTTTGCGTGCAATCAGCTGCTAGTGCACTTGCACTACATCACCACTAATCTTTCAGAACATTCGCGTGATGGCTTGACACCTCTTTGTTCCGCATCAATAAGTACATCATAGAAAGTGTATGCGCAAAAGGTTTCAGACTGATGTGTCATGAGTGGTTGCGATGGATCGTACCCTGAACTCCACTCAGTCGCAGACGCCCCTTTTTAGATATTCGGGGGCTCTCGTTCCAACTCCCTGTTCATGTGAACTATGTAACGCAACCTGATTTGCTTTGAATAAGTTGAAATTATTTTTTCGTAGACCTTTCAGAGTTCTTACCTATTACTGATAAGCCATCGTTGCACCTCATCGTGGCTATTGTTCCATTGCTGTGCAATTTCAACAAGTTCGTTTCTCCAGTATTGTCGTCACTGTAAGTTATAGCCGCATCTAAGCGTGGCAGCACATCAAAACAAGAAAATCCTAAAATCACGACCTCTGTGAGAGAATAAGTGGAAGATCAGATTTGCTTTCTAATCAAGTTGCGATTCTAATAAGGGAGCTCCGTTTAGTCTGAGTGGTCTTTTTATGTGACTTTTATACGTGCTTTGAAGAGCAATGAAAGATGGTTTCAAATCTATTTTCACTACCTGCTAAACGCTTTTGGACGCCGAGTGAGCGTTTCTGTGGCTGAAAAATTGAAGCGCAACTACAGCGAAAATTCGTTCAGAATTGCTCAAATAATCCACTTTGATTATAACGGTTCTGCATTCTGGTAACTTCTGTCTAATACACTCATATTCAACACTGCTCTACTTGGAACTTGAAAACACCGTAATAGTTGTATCTATGCTATGTTCAAATTCTATCATCATTTGCCCTAAAACACTCATAATTCGGCGTCTAGCGGCGCTTGGTAGATAGTGAAAACAGATTTGGAATCAGCGTTCAATGCTCTTCAACGTGGTATAGGACTCATTCGAAAAGGCCACTTCGACCAAACGGACCTTCTTTGTAAGCCACCCCTGACATACCTCTGCTATACCCAGTTAGCGCGTAAAATATTGCTGCTGTGAAAATTGTATACATGTTAAAAGAGTTTACCTGAAAAATAAAACATTTTCACAACAGAATTCGGAAATTTCGATTGATAAAAGGAGAATGCGATTATTACAAAATTACACAAGAAAAAACTTATTCACCAAGCGAAAAAGTGACGGATTTTATATCTATAGTATAAATCATTAGAGAGATTTCTACATAGCACTAACCTATGCACTTTCAAAGTGCGAGCCATGCACTAATGAGTCATCAATATCAGAATGATCCGGTATCGAGACCACCAAATGCTCTTGTTAATCTGTTTTCCGACACTTGACAGCTACTTTCTGAACTATTTCTACATATCTCCATGTGATCCTATGCAACATTACCCAGAACAAGCAATAACGCCATAGAAAAAAACCGGAACACTTTCTGAAACAGTGCTGGTTGAGTGCATACATTAATGGAAGTTCTGCATCCCCACAAGAAAATTCTATTCATCAGAAACTCGATAAACAGCATATTCATCATAGTTGTTAGCTTGTTCTCCCTATATAAACCAACGTTGCTTTGAGCACCAATGAGAGGGGCATAATATCCTTTTTCCAAATTCACAAATTCAAATATAATCGTGCCGCAGGCGGAGGAAACTACCGATTCTGAAACTGAGGCACATAACTTTTGAAACGAGCTAATTTAGGAGAATACGGTAAAATCTTTTTACCAAAGTCTCAATTTCCTCATTCATTTCCGCATACACGATATACCATAGAGTCAAACTGGTATGTTCTAAAGTTTGAATAAGGAATTTGTTCATTTTTTAATTCACACGTTTGTTTATCTGCCATTCTCTTCACATATTTCGCAGACAGGTTGTATTATTGCTCCGATTATAGAATAATGACCGCATTATAGTAATGCCCTGAATCTTTGACGGAAAACGAAAAACATGAGAAAATGCGTGTTTCGTGTTTTCTTTATTTTTTAGTTAGAGAGCAATTTCATATCCGCCACGTTGCGGTAATTTGTATGATTTCTGTCATAAATAGGTATAGTCTGAGTGATACGATATCAATCTGCACCGAATTTTACTCGTCTACAGATTTGATGCGTAGAAGCGTGGTTTGGTCAAAATAAATCACGACAGTTCTGCATTGTAACATCGCCATTTTCATATGTACATATTTTGCTATTTCGAAAAAAGTGATAACGAGAGTGTTGGAAAGAACAGGTTTTTGGTCATGATGTCGCCAATCAACATTGTCTAATTTCTTTTGCACATTACGACTCATCGACTAAAAGCACTGCTGAGCTCAATACTTCCTCAGTAAGAAGTCTGCGACATATGTACATGTTCACAAAGGCATCAGAGGACAGAGGAATGACATATCTTATATATTAGGTTGTACCGAAAGTTCTGTCGTTTCATCTTTGAAAATTTGTAACTTTGCGCTGTTTCAACAGATTTGCTTGCCTGTAATTTTATTAGAAAGAACAAGTCTTTCTCTTTCAAATGCTTTTTTGCGGAGCTTCTGTTTCACATTGGGTGCGGAGATAAAAATGGAAAACTAAGAGCATGCAAACTTTGACCATTTTAAGTTAGGTCACCAAAAATCTGTAATGCTGCAGAAAAATCTGAAATCGTCAGTACATATGTTTTTTCACCTAACCTTTGAATCTGTGAAAAAATTGTGCTGTTTGGACGTCTCTGTGAGAAGTTATGATTTGCGCGACAATTTGACAAATTAATTAATTTTGGCGTTTTCCATAGTAAACTCGTTATTCATAACTTCTCACAGAGACGTCCAAACAGCACAATTTTTTCACAGATGCAAAGGGTAGGTGAAAAAACATATGTACTGACGATTTCAGATTTTTCTGCAGCATTACAGATTTTTGGTGACCTAACTTAAAATGGTCAAAGTTTACATGCTCTTAGTTTTCCATTTTTATCTCCGCACCCAATGAAACAGAAGCTCCGCAAAAAAGCATTTGAAAGAGAAAGACTTGTTCTTTCTAATAAAATTACAGGCAAGCAAATCCGCTGAAACAGCGCAAAGTTACAAATTTTCAAAAATGAAACGACAGAACTTTCGGTACAACCTAATATAAAGCTGAATGTCTGTCTGTCTGTCTGTATGTCTGTATGTCTGTACGTATGTGCGGAATAGAAATTTTTATTTCTGAACCGATTCGGACCAAACTTGGCACACATATACTTCGGGGCAGGGAGCGTGTCATAGGCTACTTTTCGTTATCGATCGATATCGATTTTATCGATTTTTTTGCAAAATTTGAGCTACAGGGTTGGGAGTTGGCACAGGGGGGTAATCGCGCATGCTGATTACGAATATATTATTGACAGGCCCGGGCGGAGCCGGGTTTGCCAACTAGTTTGTTATTAAGCGAGAAAAGAAAATAAGAAGGAAGTTTCAGAGAAATGATTACACCAGAACTTAACGTTAGAATGATCAATGCATTGAGAACTAAAACTATTCAGACGTTTTTGGAACGGTACACTGAGTCATAGAGTGCTAAAGAAAAAAGTGGTAATTCATTGATCACTCTTACAGGAAAGGTGTCTAGTGTTTTTGGGTTAAATTCTCAAGCAAGCGGTGTTCTCCTAAGTTTAACAATGTTTAGACACCCAGTAAATTACCACATTTTTATCTAGCACTCCATGACTCAGTGGTACCATTTGTATCTCTCCACATTTATTTTTGCAACATAGATAAAATCTCTTTATTCATTTATATACAAAGCAAATACAATGATATAAGTGGTCAAAATGAGAGAAAAATTTCTATTTACACTTTCATCATAACTGCCTTCATTCTTCCTTCGATCTTGCAGTGATCCTTACCGCGTAGAAAACGGAAGTACCCTGTTTTGAGGATTTCTGTGACTGTTTGTTATTCGATAGCAGCGCACTTACCGTTCTCTCCCCAATCCGTATTCCACGTGTTGGCAATCAGCCAATATGGTGTTTCTCCCTCGACTCCCCAACCAATAACCCTAACTGCATGTAGTCCAACTAACCATCCAGAGGTATGCTGAACGAGGAACAGACAATAGATTCACGAGAGAATTTTGCATCGCAGGAAATAACCATTTGCGAACCTCGTAAACGCCTGTTTTGTAGAATTCGAAATCCTCATAAACCATAAATGTGGTCGCAACAGGTCCATTAGTCATGATTTCGTACATGATTTCTTTTTCGTCGTTTTCGAGTGAGTAATAGCTCTCTGCTGAAACCTTGCACCATCTGAGCCGATTAGAAAACAGAAAACATTGTTCCATTGAGAATATAAAATAATTATTGTCTACAACACATGTGATTTCTGTGCTCTTGAAGGAAAGCTAAAAGGTAATCTTTCCGAACTTTGAAAGCCAAATCGGTATCTAGCAAAAAAAGTTTCCAGTCCATCAACAGCGCCCACCCTCCATTGCGAAAATCACCCCAGTTCTGAATTTTCTTCTTTCTTTTCACTAAAGAGCAGTTCCGTTCCAATTAAGAACAAATCGCTTTTCTCGTAGGATTTTTGTGGGCAGTTGCGCATATTATATTCAAAGAAAGCGGCTTAGCGAGATTTAAGGTGTGTTTTTTCATGAATCTTCATACCTCACCCAATGGGTTGTTGGCACGATGTGGAGGTCGCGAAAGCAAATTTCTCACCGAGTTTCGACACGAAACCTCGTACTTGAGTGTGATTGTTGGGAGAAATATGTGGAATCCTAAAGTGCCAGCGGAGAGATTTCTCTACACCAAAAATGAGTCTTGAATGCTATCGAATCAATATACAAGTGTATGAAAAATGCGCAAGCAATTTGCTCATTTCATATCAGTGATTGTAATAAATCATAATACTCCCTTTGTGAATAAGGGTAAGGGAATCCGATAGAGGCCAATAGGATCTACCAAATGGCGTTTCTTTTACGGTGTTTAATCTACTTGACTTGACCCAAGACCTAAATATTCCATGGTCTTCTGTCCACAAAATACGAAACTCGGACTAACGCACACATTCTTTACATAAGAGTTTTGGAGCTGCTATGATTTTTTTCCCGTGAGTTGAAGTCAAAGAAACGAAAATTACTTTGCTTTAACCAAAGCAATGCTGAACCGTTTCCACATCACCTCATATAGCAAATCAGAAATTTACGATTGTACTTATAAAGGCTTGCAGTATCAAATACCAGTGGCGGATCGAGGGGTGGGGGGGGGGGGCGCCGTGCCCCTTTTTCTAGATTTTAGGGGTCTAGGGCCCGAAAAAATTTTAAGAAGCACCCCAAAAATTTTTTCGGGTGCGTTTTTTTTTCAAATGAAAGTGCGTGGCTGACGCCACGCACTTTCATTTGAAAAAATTTTTTCCGCGCTCCGTCCCCCCCCCCCCCCCCCGGAGAGAAATCCTGGGACCGCCACTGTCGAATACCTATGTGTGAACGAGTGAACATTTCTTCTGCAAACATAATAATTCTCGTTTTCTTGATTTCGAGCCGGAAACAGCAACTATAAGAATGGTTTATGTGGTGATTTATGATCACCAATCCCTCCGTCAACCATAATGAGCGGACCCTCTCAGAAGAGCTTCGCATTTTATTACGAACCCTGCTCCCCATGCTCAACATCGCAAGTTAAACTGCCTGAAGATTAACCGGTCAAAAGCGGCTGTCAGTTTACCGCGATGTCGGTTAGTTGAAAGTAGGCAGCAAATTGAACGAAGCAGATAGTGTTCGCTATCAGATAGACCTCGGGTATCAGATAGCAAAGTCACTTAGCAGTCTCAAACCATGCCTTGTTTTTTGGAATGTAATGATCAGCCACTCGACTAAGTCTACACGAACCTCCTTTTCATTGGAAACGCACAAGTTTACATTTCCGCAGAGTGGTCAGCAGAGACTGATAGCGCGATTGATACTGCGTTGAGGCGCCGCGGTTTGACTTGCCTTGATGCCTTCGTACCGTCTGGCAGCCGCCGTTAGCCGCCTTTGCGCACTATTTCACTGGGCCCCCAATATCGAAACCACGAATCTTGCTCAAATTTGGTTTAATGGCTATATTCGGCATTCTGATTACAAATAGCTAATCATCTGACGTGTTATAAAGGCCTCGGAATACTAGGATAGTGTGCTAAATCGGCTACAGGCGGCTAGCGGCCTGCCGGCGCGGTGTGAAGTCACCCTTACATTAGGCAGTCCATAAGGGCTTTGCGTTAGGGAACAAAGGCACGTGAAATACCTTCAGACAAAAATCGATCATTTTCAATTTTCGCACGTTAGATTTCATTTGAATTTTGGCTTCGTACTTTATGTGGACTAAACTTCATGAAAATGTTCAAATCTAGTGAAAGGAATCGAAGAACTTTATTAGAAACTAAAAAGGGAAGCTTGTTAAGTCGAAGTGGCCTTTTCAAATGAGATGTATAGCGTATTGAAAAGCATAAAACGCTGACTCCAAAGCTGCCTTCCTTTTTGCAGAACGTTTATGGGCGAGAAGTTTGAGAGCGTTTTTTGCCAAAGATTGAATGCGCAATGCGGATAAATGAGTTGCTAAAAATCTTGCTAACCCTCAAATATTGCGACCAAGTGCGATATAATTTTTATTTGAGGGAGAGCTAGAAAAAGTACTCCGGCTATTTTGCTCCAATAAGCGCTCATAACTCCTCGTCCATAAACATTCTGCAGATAAGAAACACAGATTTGAAACCAGCGTTTTATGCCCTTTAATATGGTTTACATTCCATCTTAAAAGGCCACTTTGATTCAACATGCATTCCTTGTAAGAATAATAATATTTGTTGCGGCCAAGATCCAAAACGAAAGGAGAAACAACGAAACTACTTAATACTTCTCAAAACAATACTTTTGAAACGTTTTCTGAGATGTGGAATCAACATCATAGGTCTGCTACAAACTGTTTTCTTGAGAGGTCCAAGGCTGTGCTCTCCTTTTCTTCCATCTTCTAAGCTAACTACATATTCAGTCATCAAATGGCAACATTTCTGGCGACTTCTCAATTACTAAAACGTCTACTCACCAAAGACTTTATCCTCTTCGTAGGAGCGAGGGTATCGCAACCTGCACCTCGCTCTGCATTTTGGCGTTGGAAATGGTCCTTCTTCCTCGTCGGGGCAATCTCCATAAAATGGCTGGTTCTGATGCTGTCCACATGGATAGAATGCGTAAGGTTTGCAGCTCTTGAAAGTATATGTGCTGATTTACGTACTAGGAAGGAAAGCGCGAAAATGACTGATTTAAGGCCTCGGACAGAGTTCAAGCGATTCGATCGTCGCGATTTAACACGTTGACGACAGTGTCGCGCAATGCTGCGCGACAGGCAGTCTGTCCCTGTGGACGATGTCGCGCAATGGTGCGCGACACCCTAAATCCCAATTCTAATGTGCAAAATGGTTCCAATGTGTGTTCACATAATCAATTTAGGCTCAGAAGTTTTTCATGTTGGCTCCTCTTTTGGCAAACTCCGCCCACTCCGTTGTCCTCTACAAAAAACTTTTTTCGTCAAATCGCACAGAAAGGCTCGTAGATGACTGGGGAATTTTAAATAATCTTAATTTTGACCCCGCCCCATTATGAAAGCCCCGCCCCCTGGGTGGCAAGCTCCGCCCCTTTTCAAATGCCGCAATACCAAAATGCAAACTGATCTGCATGCAATGAACTCGTAACAGTTGTCATGTAGCGATTGAATCGCGACGATCAAATCGGTGAACTCTGTCCGAGGCCTAAGACGGCAGATAATACAGGTCAAGAACAGCTCCAGGAGTTCTAATTTATAGGTTCGCGGCTTACAACGCGTCCGACCTTGCAGATTTTGAATTTAGGATTTAGATATAAGCATGAAGTACCTGCTCACGATATCGTCCTCCGGTGCAAACACCAGAGGTCATGGCATACTCGAAAGCTTTATCCATGACACCGCCTAGGCACCTAGAAGGAAGTTATAAGGGAGGTTCTAGGTAACAGAAAACTATTTTAACTCGTACCCTTTCCCACAAGATTCTCCGCAGCAAGCGAGAATGTCGGTATCGGAGAGGTGCTCCTATAAAGCAAATTTGCATGAAATTTTATCAGGTGTCTGTACAGCAAACCTTAACTGTCCCGTTTGACTGTATGCAAGCCCGATCACTCATCACTCCAGCAGACGATACGGCCCAACATGAGCCTGAAGGGCATTGATTAGAGTTTTCGGAGTTTTCGTCAGGGTCTTAAGGCGCTTTAGTATCATTAGAACTATTCATACGCATATTACATGGCTTTCCAGTAGTTCATGGCATTTCTTAGGTTGCTGAGGAAAAAATCAAAAGGTTTTGGAAAAAGTCTGTGTCTAGTTGAGGCCTCTTCAATAAGCTGATTAACCTTAGTCAGTTTGAAAGGGAATATATATTAGATCATTCCGAAAGTAATTTCGCTTTTTTCAAACGGACGCCACATGTGATGGAACAAAGATCTCTAAGAGATCTTGGTAGTATTCGATGCAGAATTTCATCCTCTTTCTAATAGTAATGAAATTGTTGCAGCGCACTCATGTGCTTTCGGAAAATAACCAAAATCTGCGTCCCATGCTTTTTGAGATGTTCAAGTTTCACGATTTTTCAAAACTTTCATATCAAACCTCAAAAAGGAGTTCAAGTAACGATTAGATAGAGTAAACCTTATAGAAACAGCACTACTTTTTTCTCTTTTTCATAGCTCGCCGTAGTTTTACAAAGGATTTTTTTACCAAAATTATCGATTTTGGCAGGCCTACGTCAGCCACAATCGCATCAATCAATAATTACTCGGAATTTGAAGTTTCCAAAATGATATATGGCTTAATATTGATTTTGTAAAGCAAATGAAAGTTTGCGGATTCGAAATACTGAACTTCGAGCTTTTTGGGTACAGCCTTGGGCGCTTTCAAAAACATGAGTTATGATGATTTTAGCCCCGAAGACTGAACAAATCGGGAACAAAAAACATCTATTAGAAAGAGGAGAAAAAGGTGCATCAAACAGCACCCAAGTGCTCTCTCATTGATGTTCTACGAGATTTGAGTTGACCAAGTATGCAAATTGGTAGCATCAGTTGAAATGTTATTAAAAGATTTTGAGGAAGTATGTGAAAGAGAAAAAATTGTTTCGTATCCCGTAGGGTTTGCTCTATCTAATCGTTACTTGAACTCCTTTTGAGGGTTGATATGAAAGTGTTGAAAAATTGTGAAACTTGACCATCTCAAAAAGCATGGGTCGCAGGTTTTGGTTATTTTCCGAAAGCTCAATGATTATGTTGCAACGGTTTCATTACTGCTAGTAAGAGGATGAAATTCTGCATCGACTGCTACCAAGATCTCTTTGAGATCTTTGTTCCATCACAAGTGGGCCCTTTAAAAAAAGCGAAATTACTTTCGGAATGACCTAGTATTATATGGTATCCGCTCTTTGTTTTCTCCAGTTGGATGTCAAGTGAGGAAAAACGACTTTGCTTTCTTTATGCTTATTTATTAGGGGTCCCATAATTTTTTACCGTTTTTGCTACAACCGTCGTCTTTTTCTAACTTTCGTTCAGTTGAAGTGGATCAAGTAATTATTCGGCAGGGCAAAGCAAGCTCTACAAGTTAGCTATCACCGGTCCGCACGAATCGTGTTCCACATGAAGCTTTGAGCTGAAATCCGATAGCACCCAAAAACGAACTTTTCTGTAAAAAATCGTATCTTCTCCCCAAAAAATCCTAAGAACTCCCCATTTGTTGTAGCATATGCCTGACACATCAGACTTTAACTGTACACTCTGTATTTTTTCCATGGTTCAAAACAAAGAAAAAAATGAAAGGAGCAAAATGACAAACTTTGCCCCTAGACGTCCGCAGCTCCTCCCACGCACGTGATCATATAGCTCTTACATACAGAAGTACGACCATGTGTTTGTATCCGTTGAAGCTGCCCCAGTTCCGGAGAAATGCTGACGTCTAGGGTAAAAACGGTAAAAAATCATGGGACACCCTAATACTCTTCATTCTTCTATTGCAGCCTTTTTGCGCTGAGTTTCTTAAAACGAATCAGAGTGAAATTACTTAGGTTCAGTTTTTTCTAAAAATGACTTCAGAGCAATCGTACGTACCGCAGCCGGATTGATCGCGAATATAGCTTATCGAAGGGCACTCCGGCCATTTCTCCCGTGCATCAAATCTGAAATTTGTCGTACAGTAATGAATATTTTCGCTTTATATAGTTTTAAAATCACCTTTCAGGGAGTTCTACATCGAGGTTTCGCCGCGATTTTATCTTCTCAGTTCTTGTGTCATCAAAGTATTTAGTATCCATCAGTCGCTTCTTCAAAAACGATGAAGAGTGCGAAATGTACTCGGCCTGAAGTTTGTAGACTATAAAAGTGCTCATTTTGATCATTATGACTGCACCTTCCACAGCGACTGCTTTCTGTTGACGTAATCGACTAGAGCCCTCCCAGTGAGGTTCGTGGCACGATGACTTATGATGGATCCATTATGAAATTCACCTTAACCTGCCGTATTTGTCACGTATCTAGAATCAACTTCAATACTTACCCTGATGTAATGGTTCGTTATATGAAAGGACAGGTATAAGAGACTTTAGCAGCAGCAGTAGTAAGAATAGCAGCATCTTATTGTTAGAGCACTGGCAATACGAGAGTATGTGAGGCAGTGGAGCTTGAATTTTTGATGAGGTTTGAGATCGTTCTATCTTTGGTCAAAAAATGAGACTCCTGTAAATCGTGGCATAAGTGTGACTGTTACCTTTCTAAATGCAGCACCCTAGCATAAACAAGTAACGCACTGTACTTACATGATCTATCCTAAGATGTGTAGAAACTCAGGGACTCGCACCGTGCGGGCAGAAAAATCGTATCTTCGTAAAAAATCGTATCTTCTCCCCAAAAAATCCTAAGAACTCCCCATTTGTTGTAGCATATGCCTGACACATCAGACTTTAACTGTACACTCTGTATTTTTTCCATGGTTCAAAACAAAGAAAAAAATGAAAGGAGCAAAATGACAAACTTTGCCCCTAGACGTCCGCAGCTCCTCCCACGCACGTGATCATATGGCTCTTACATACAGAAGTACGACCATGTGTTTGTATCCGTTGAAGCTGCCCCAGTTCCGGAGAAATGCTGACGTCTAGGGTAAAAACGGTAAAAAATCATGGGACACCCTAATACTCTTCATTCTTCTATTGCAGCCTTTTTGCGCTGAGTTTCTTAAAACGAATCAGAGTGAAATTACTTAGGTTCAGTTTTTTCTAAAAATGACTTCAGAGCAATCGTACGTACCGCAGCCGGATTGATCGCGAATATAGCTTATCGAAGGGCACTCCGGCCATTTCTCCCGTGCATCAAATCTGAAATTTGTCGTACAGTAATGAATATTTTCGCTTTATATAGTTTTAAAATCACCTTTCAGGGAGTTCTACATCGAGGTTTCGCCGCGATTTTATCTTCTCAGTTCTTGTGTCATCAAAGTATTTAGTATCCATCAGTCGCTTCTTCAAAAACGATGAAGAGTGCGAAATGTACTCGGCCTGAAGTTTGTAGACTATAAAAGTGCTCATTTTGATCATTATGACTGCACCTTCCACAGCGACTGCTTTCTGTTGACGTAATCGACTAGAGCCCTCCCAGTGAGGTTCGTGGCACGATGACTTATGATGGATCCATTATGAAATTCACCTTAACCTGCCGTATTTGTCACGTATCTAGAATCAACTTCAATACTTACCCTGATGTAATGGTTCGTTATATGAAAGGACAGGTATAAGAGACTTTAGCAGCAGCAGTAGTAAGAATAGCAGCATCTTATTGTTAGAGCACTGGCAATACGAGAGTATGTGAGGCAGTGGAGCTTGAATTTTTGATGAGGTTTGAGATCGTTCTATCTTTGGTCAAAAAATGAGACTCCTGTAAATCGTGGCATAAGTGTGACTGTTACCTTTCTAAATGCAGCACCCTAGCATAAACAAGTAACGCACTGTACTTACATGATCTATCCTAAGATGTGTAGAAACTCAGGGACTCGCACCGTGCGGGCAGTCTGCAGTGCCGCTACAATCGCTCGTCGGTGTGTGCGATTGTATGGTGGTGAAGGTCCGATTGCAAGGGTAAGGTGTAGCGCTTGCACGACGCTATTGCCTGTCGTTTGCGCATTTACTTTGTAGCGATCGCACGGTACGGCTGCCCTCCGTTTGCGTGGGTAAGGGGTGGCGCTCGCACGGTGGGGCTGCCTAGTGTTTGTAGGGGTAAGGCTTGGCGCTCGCACGGTATGGCTGCCTACCGTTTGCAGGGGTAAAGCTTGGCGCTTGCACGACATGATTGCCTATTGCTTGCGTGACTAAAGCGGTGCGCTTGCACTGCCCCATAGAGAAAATTGCAAAATTGCAAGTATTTTTTTGCAAAGAATACAGTAAGAGTCAGCAATCACTTCATTTAATTGTTTCAAAAAAACAATGCAGACATTATTATGTCTGCATTATATATACAATAAATTATATAAAATATCTGAGATTATTTCCAAGGCCTTAAGGCCTTGGAAATCACCTCAGATCTATTTTTCCTTTTAAGCTACACGAACTTCGGATTGAATATTAGCGGTACATTCCCAACTTCAAAGTGAATGAAAGCTTCTGAGTCTCTTTGCTAATTTTTTTGGATTCAGTAAGTGCAGGTTGGGGGTAGATGTCCGTGAAAGTCCATGCGGTGCACTCAAACATTCACTTTGAAGGCGGGTCTCACCATAAGCTGACTATCGGGATTGATATTACAAGCCATTCCTACCCTGTATCTCCCTGCGCTGACTTCACAGGTACTCGACCATGCACAGTAAATGTAACAAACGTTCCAAAAAGTTATCTTATAAGGACGAATGTCTCGCATATGCGAGTCATCTAAATATAAAGAAATCAATTATTTTGTTGGTGAACGCGAATTTTGACCATTGAATGTGCAGAACTGTTTGTGCCTAACGGGGAAGGGGGGGGGGAAGGAGGCGTCCTTGAACCGATCGCCTTGGTGACGTGCCTCTGACTGGTCAGGTCTTTGCGATTGGTCAGGCTTTGAGCAGGCGAAACATGCTACTCTCAGTTCTGCATAAGCCTTACACGAGCAATTTATATTAGAGGATCTCTATATAGCCTACAGAAAAATGAGTCGGCAGAAAATGAAGTGCAAGACAAATGCAATTTTATTAGAAACGGAATTTCCAAGTTCACTTGACAGTTGAATCAATTTGTGAGCGAATTGCTGCATGAACAATAAGTTTCTGGATTGTGCTTCCGAAAAATTGAGAGAAAGAAGCAACCATGCTTCAGCTGTACAGCATTCTTCAAGTGAATAAGTGAAAATAATCATGCAGGCAAAAAATATTATGGGTGCATCTATTGCTTTATCAGTTTTTATGTCATGGCTGACAGAAAATGAAGCAAAAAACACAATTTAATAGATAGCCCTAAATTTAAGATATGTGACTAGTATTGACCCCATTTTTTGCTGAAAAGAAGCATGACAAATTCTACATACTCAAGATTTCGTTGTTGTCATATAAAACATTGAGCTGTCATAAGCCTTTAGGCAAGAAAGTAACCGGCAATAATGTAGATTTATATGGTCTCTCTATTTACTTTTGTAATGTGCCAGAATAGGTACAATTTTTCTAGATTTGGGTCAAAATGACGAAGAACTACCCTCAAAGAAATCAAAGCCAAAATTGTTCACTCCGTACTTGGCTTCGGCAGTGCTCACCAAGCCTATATGAGTGGGAAAAGTAAACGATTTGCCTAACTGCATCAAGCTTATATGCATTGTCGCAATGTTTACATTTCCTTATCAATGACATCAACCGGAACCGTTTCGACACTTTTTTTGAAACTTTTTGAGGTGTGTGATCATGTGTCCACAAGACAAAAAGTGTAGGATCACTCAAATGTAAGCGGGACTTGAAGGCAATTAAAAATCACTGTGGAGACTAAAGGGTTCCTTTCGTAATAGTGGCGAGTTTTTATCAACGAAGCGCTTTGGTTGAAGAATATTCACGTTTCTTACTTCAAAAGTTCTATACTGAGGTGGAAGTCTTAGCAATTTTTCAATATTTTGAAGTTGGGAACCGATAATTTCAGAGATTCTGACAGAAATGTGAATAAGTTGCCAATTATCAGAATAAAATTCTGGACGCACATTCATACAACTTATGCTGGTTTGCTAATCTGATTATTGCATCTCAACCGTCAAGTTGAACTAATAGAAGCGCATACTTTTTATATTTACGGAGAGGGACGCGGCCAACCCCCGACTCAGAAAACTCTCGCATACTGAGGTCATCCAATCTATGATCTCGAAGATACTCATTGCTTAGAGCTCTTGGGGTGTTCCGGAGAACACTCTCAACTATTGGAGCTGTCAGGTAAGGCGCGACGTTAGGCGGTCCGCTCGCGGTGACGTCGCAAGAGTCGAGCCACGGATTTACGGAAACCACGTCCCCGGTAGACCCCGGAATTTCCAGAGCCCGTGGAAATCTAAGCGTCCAGAACCTACTTTGAAACCGAAACGCGACCAATTAGCCGTCGCGCTGATAAACAGTTTGCGCTATTTTCAAAATAAGTTCTTTTTTGTCGTTTTCAACTTGTCTGAATGGTTGCTAACAAGTTTTTTAACTTTTATGTTGTTTCATCAAGTTTTTGGTTTCTAATCGTTGCTAATTTTTCTTATTTCAGGTAGAAAAACATTGCAGATGGATCATCTGGTAATCGTTGCGATTGAGATTTTGATAAAGACCCAGCTTTCACCTGCACAGCGTTCGCATAAAGTAAGTTTTTTAGGAGAAAGGAATTTGTAAGGCTAGGACTTTCACAATGTGTACTCATAGAATTGTGATAGCGCCTTCTGCATGCACATAATAGCATTTTCTAGAAGTAAATAAGCTGGGCATCGGACGATGCCTAGTGTATGAGTGTTCTGTACGTGTTTTATATATCTGTGAGAGTAAGCCCTTAGTCAAATTGCTCTCAGATCATCACTGGACGACGAAAGTTCCCACCGACATTCCACTGAAAGGTCAAGCCATTTCTAGGATTCAGCATATGCTAAGATAACTGGTATGTTATTTCTCTCAATTTTCGCGGAGGCCCACATTTGCCTTGAAAGGCCGATTAAAGAGATCTGACCCAGCCGTTGGGCCAGTAAAGCGCGGTTTTATTTATTTTTATTTTTGCTTATCAAATTTTTTGACTATTCAAAGTTGTCATCGTACAGAAAAACACCGTCGCTTTTTGTGAAAGCTTTTTGCAGATGAAGTCGCAACATGAAAGGCCTAAACTTGAGAAAAACCGTGTGAACTCGTTTGACGATTATACGATTTTCAAGATCCGCGCTCTGCATCGATTCTTGCACGTTGGTGCGTATGGCGGGCCGGCTCAAGATTGCAGCTGTTCTGCTTTTGATTCGTGCTCTTTTACTTGTAGATGAGTCGCGAAATCGTAGGCGCCAGACTTCCCCGTTCAGCCACTAAGCCGCTCCATCATTAATCAGATCAGTGAATTGGCCAATTATGAAGCGGCGCTTTTGTCACATTTGATGTTAATTGTCAGACAAAAATTTTGCATTATGATGTTCAGGTGTTTTTTGTGGGCCTGCTAGTTTGTATGTTCTAAGTGCATTACACTTTGAGAGGTGCTTAGTAACTTCATTTTATTTTGAAAACATCCAGCTAGACTGCTAACAAAAGAGGGATCCCAAATCGCAGTGATGAAATGAAATGCATATCATTAGAAGCGCCTTGATGAGCTGATTTCAGAACTGCCTTCCTCAACTGTTGACCTGTTCAATAGAACAAGTTACAAGCGGATTAAGTGTAATTTCATTGGAATTCCGGTGCATTATGCGCCCTAAATTCTACCTTTGGGAGGTCGTATTTGGCATGGTTTTAATTGGACAAACTAATTGTTTTTGAACCGCTCATTCGCTCACTTCTGCTTCTTCTGACCGGCCAGCAATCAGATGCGGTATTTGGAATCAACTTAACAAAACCTTCAATGGTATTCGTGGCTGAAATGACGGAACGAGGCAGGGGCATGTAAGGGCAAGGCTAACAATGCGCAAGCATCAGGGGCCTCATAGCGGGGTAAGCGCCCTCAGTGCGCATAACATGGTGCTCGTCTTGTCCTATTATTGTCTTATAAATAATGATGACCTGTAATGTTGCGTTTTGCAGCAATGACCGAGCAAGAATGGCGTGATCTTCGCGAATCGCAGAGAAGGAAAATCGCGTAGTCGCGAGTACGTGCGTTGAGAGCACTTTCCGTTTTTCGGCACATGCTTTCATCTCTATGACGAGTACTTGGAAGTACGAAGGCCTCAGTCATGCAGTTCGTTAGACTGCTTCCAAATAAGTTTGACGACTTGTATAAAAGGAGGAAGGCTTCAGCAAGGAAGGCTTCCTCCCACACACGCAGGCCCTATCCAAGGCCCCGAAGACTGATGATCTTCCTCAGGTACAGAAGGAAGAGCATGAATCAGCGACAACAATGCTCGCTTCTTACAGATTTGTGACGTTTGGGGGAACCTTCGCTTCATTCGCGCTAGCTACGGCTGTGGCAGGGAAACGGTTTCTGTTATAGTAGCGGAGAACACCTGATGGAATTATCGATGGTAAGGCAGAATGTTAAGAGTTTAATAGAAAGCATAGGCAGAAACTGCACTTCTTCCACTTTCACAACTGCTATTACCAAATTTTACTTTACGACGTTGAATCAGCCGAACAGGCGACGCCGGAGTATATTGCAGTTCGACCATAAAGGTTGGAAGCATGACAAAATCTGACACCAATATGAGCAAAATGTATCAGGAGTTTTTCTCGATGGCAACGATCACCTTCCCCCCCCCCCCCCGCCCCACACACACTGAAGATTTCGACCGTATTGGGCTCGTACAATACTGTAAGGTAACGATTTCGATTACGCACGAAATGCTTTCGATCGCACTTAGAAGCCCCAATCATGTCGTGAGTGTAACGGAGGAAAAACTGCTTCTTAGAAGCCGTAGTAACAGGGGACCGGAAGGAAGAAAGAAGTGGGTTATAGAGGTTACAATAGGACACTCATGTCATTGTCAGAAAATCAAAATGATAGAAGATAGTCTGGAAATCCGGAGAAGAAGAAGTAAAAGAACTTGTGGCGTCCGGTCGTAAAGCACTATATAAGCACCATAGAATTTATTGTACTAGTAATGGCATTGTATAGTTTTGTCCTCAATCGTTACTCCATATTTCCCCATCCTTCTCTAAGGGGCCTTCTCCTTAAAGGCCTGCTGGTTGCTTTGGTGACATCTTTGTTCCCCTTGATGCTTCTTTCACTCTTGCCCGGTATGTCATCTGCGAATTTCACTATTTTGATTGATCTTGTCAATTGCGCAATCTCCAGGGGGATGATTTATGTAGTGTGTATGCGCGCGTTCTTTGTCCAGGAATAAATAGTTGTTGGGAGACGGTGTACCTGTGACCTGGACGCTCGGGCAACTTGACACGGCTGAGTTTCAACTGGTTATTCAAGGGGCGCCCTAGGCCCGTGTATAAAAAAACCTAAGTTTACAACATTGAACTATCGTCGGGACATTGAACTATCGTCGGGACTTCTTCTTCAGTCTTTCTTTAGGGAATTGGAACGTGTGAATTTATGATAATGGTTAAGGCTGAGCGATATAGGCTGTGCCAGAAATAGAGACCCTGCCTCGCTATGAATAATAGCTCCAGCCTTACAATACCATACCCTGGTAGACGGGGTCGGGTAAGATGCGATTTGTAAGACCATACCGAGATGCAGAAGCGGATACGTTCGAAAAAAGGAGGTTCAATAACAGGCACAGTAGGTAGTGCACAAGTCTACTTCTAACCCACTCCCCAATGACAACATTCAGAGCTCGGCGCTTGATTGAGTCAACGTTTGGAAGCTTGGCGCGCAGTTTTCAGATCCTCATGCAGCCAATGCATGTTGACCCTGCAAGGCAGCTCGTATAATTAATTATCATTCCTGGTTAGCTGTGAAGCTCGCACAGTTCCTGCATCTACTCACGGTACCTACAGATTCTGCGCAACTTCTTGCCAAGAAGGCAAGATACACATGGAGGCCAGCAACACCCAAGCGAAGAAGCTCTTTACTCGGTCAAGCGGACGATCGCCGAAACCGGGACAAGTGCAGCAAAAACAGCTGAACAAGAAAGAATTACTTTCTATTACACACTAAGGGATGGTCCCGCAAGTGACATGCACCATCCACAAAATTTACTCCAGTCGTTTAAGTGGATACATAAGAATTACTAGTTATGTAAACATGTAAACATACTTCTGAAAGAAAGAGGTACAAAGAACAGTAAAAAGTTTTGAAGATTCGCAAAAAAGCTTGATAATAAATTATATGTTCCATCGGCAATGACTGGCACCCGAAAAGAATGGAGAGTGAAAAAAAAGGTAGGGCACCGAAATGAAGATTATCCAAGCTTAGAGGTGTGCGGATTCGCTCATAATTGTGTTCAGCGTCGTTGTTGAAGCCTTTGTGAAGGATGAAACTCATTATTTGATATAATGCGGTCTGCTTCGTCATCCGTCATACGACCTAGCGACGCGATGATGAAATTACCTAAAAATAGCTCCTGTTAGCTAGCGCATCCACTGAAAGCGAAACTAACCTATGTATGTATAGCAATCTTCTGCATGAATTTTGTCCAGACGATTTATGATGGCCACTCGATTCTGGGCAGTCAAAATAGAAGAGTAAAATGCAGCAATGCGCATTTCTTGGTAAGTCCTACCTCCGGCAGTTTTTTGAGATTTACAAATTCCCTCATAATTTCTTCGCTTCATTCTAACGAATATTCACGCCCACGCTTGGAAGCGTAAAGTTTTGCTGGCATAGCCGTCTAATGTGCAATCCCAGAAAGTGCGCTCTTCTTCCACACAGAGGATAAAGTTCTCTTGGTCGAAAGACATTGTCTAAAGCAGCAGGTTCTACATACTTTGATCCTTGAGAGTTGTCTTTTCTAGAAAGCTTTTGCTAAGTCTTGATTGCTTGAAGTGTAGATCATAAAAGAAAGCTCCTCCCAACGTTCTTCCGCTCGTTTCATTCACCCAAGAGAATTCGTCTATACCTGACACAATTTGCTATACTGCCATTACAAGCTAGTCCGACAAAAGCAGCTGATTCATCGTCTCCCTTTGCTTCCACCAAATCTTGCTGGAAGCGGGCTTCATGACCTAGAAGGCGTCTGCTCGTGTTAGGCACGGAGTCTGCGCCTCCCCCTCGAACATGTTCTCTGATCATTTTCTAGCCTTAATTAGGTCACTGAGCCCCGCCTTAAAGTCGCCGATCTGCTTGAAGCAAAGCGTACTACAGTTGTGAAATACGCACTTGAGCTTACATGAGCAACAACTTTTGTCTAGGGAAGCACAAAAAGCACGGTGTTTGTTACCTTTCGAATAGCCAGAAAATACAGCAAGGTTCGGAATAGAAAGCAAAACAAAGCCACGCTCTTGATCCAGTGACCTATGGGTCGACTCTGTCAAGCGATGCTTTCCAAAGCGTTATGCGGTTTTGCGTTTATGCGAAGAGTCGCTTGTAAAAAGGAAACTTACTTCTATTTTTTCGAAAAAGCTGGATCCAATTAAATGGTTATTACTTTCCGACTTTCGTGGCCCACCGATCGGATCAAAAGAATCTTAATAATGTACATGCAGTTCGTAAGTCCTAGCCTATTTGACCAAGTTCAAGTCAATGAGATTTACAAAGTCTCGTTGATGTTAAGTATGATGAAAACTGAAAAAAAAACTGCGATGAATGATCTCCAAGAACATCCATAAAATTGTAACGAAGGATATGACTACGGAATTACCCTCACGAAAGTACAAAACACTCATATTAAGCATCATTTAATGAAGTACAGAACACTCATACACTAGGCAAATTCCGATGCCCAGCTCATTCACTTCTAGCAAATGCTATTATGTGCATGCACAAAGCGCTATCACAATTCTCTGAGTAACATTGTGAAGCCTCGCCTCCTTACGAATTCCTATCTCCTGAAGAAAAAAAAACTTACTTTTTGCAAACGCTGTGCAGGTTAAGCCTGGGTCTTTATCAAAACCTCAATCGCAACGAGTACCAGATCTAAAAACAATCACAATTTATAGAAGGTCAAGTCTCGTTCTTGCCCGGCCGATCCGTGTTCAGGTTCAGCAAAATATGTAAGAAGTACAAATCGTTATTGATATTCTGCAGTATTCATAAAGAAACCCTCCTTACCCTGCTGCATGACAGATAGATAGATGCGGAGTCGATCGATAAAACTGTGAGATATACTGAAAACATTATGTGAACAGTGTGAACTTTGCAGAAAGGTAACGAAGACATGATGAAATGGCCTCGCAGAAGGGGAGGAGGTGAGGAGGCTCTCGACAATGAGATAGATAGTAAATAAAAACACTCGCAGAATAGAAAAACCTGTCATTGCGGCGAACGCAGCTTTGATTTCCGCCCAACGTGACGCCAAATGACGGTAATTCTGCGCGCCTTCTGCAGCTGAGGGTTGAGCCAGACTTCGCGGGGAAGCGGCATACGCAGCGTACGCAGCGTACGCTCTGTATATTTCATCATAGGAGCATACGCGGCGTACGCTGCGTACGTCGCGTACGCCGCGCAGTCTGGCCCAACCCTGAAGCAGGCAATCGTTTAATCTGGCGCCTACCTATATGTAGATGACATGTTGCCAAAGAGGCTGATTCCGCGCAGACATTAGCCGCAAAGTATGCATCTCTCATGTTACCGGTACTAGTCGCCCGCCTAGGCAGAGCTTATTGGCGCCTATACCATAAATCTACCCAGCTGACCCTACACAGTCTTTTTCAACTTGGAGTAGGCAAAACATTCCAAGTGGAGCAGGCACGTCCGCACCGCCACTGGTTTTGCGAGATAGATTAGAATGAAGAGACGGAGACTGCAAAGCGACGCGAGTTCGTTGCGAACTGGACTTCCGACAGTCCAATGTTCGCCTAAACTGAGTTGAAACTTACCAAGACTGCTTATCCCGAACCTGATCTGCTTTACTGTATTTTGAGAAGCTGATGACCGTGTGTACACAAATGTATGCGCCTCATTTCGGAGCATAAAACAGATTTTTGGGCTTATTCATATAGCTGTAAAGGTAGTAGGAATGTTATACAATACACATGGAATCTCGTAGCGTTATAGAATGTTGGGGATTGCTCAATCCGTTTGGTGTATTAAATATATGCTGCTGACGTTTTTCGGGGCAAAGAGTCTACTCGGATGTTTAGAGATTACGGCGCTCCTAACAAAGCCGGGTCCACAGACATAGTGATTTCATGGTTCATTCAAAGTGTTGCAAAAATCTTCGTTTGTGAATGCTCAAAAACATTCTGCGAAAAATTGGTTTGGTTCAGAATCTCTTCGCTTTTTTGAACAAATCAAACCATGTGACGTAAAAGTATGCTCTATTTTACTGTTATCAACCTCTCAAAAGTGTTGAATGATATTTTCAAAAATTGCTACATGTTAAAAGCCTTGGTGTGAAATCCTCGCAATTATTTTCACAATTACAAGAGCGACTATTTCAAAAACATGATTGTTTCAAAGAAGAGAAAAGCTGTTTCAAACTGTTTGAAACCTTTCCCACATTTACTCCAACCGTTTTCATGATAAGATTAGAAAAACTCGGAACCTTAATTGACTGCTAACTGCTAAAATTTCCTCATATTCTATGAATAAGTGTCGAAAACTCGCACATAATTTCTTGCCTACATGTGTATGCACTTGAAATGCGCAGCAAAGTTAGTGAAGTTCCGTCTAGAACGGTTTGATCGTCAGCGCTCGCATTTTACTGACCGTGAGTAGATCACAAAGCAGACTGACAATTATTTCCCGCAATGTATAATTTCAAAAACTCAAATTGATTTTTTATTATTATTCACAAGAGCTGACTTTATCAAAGTGGTTTTTTTAAAGAGCACATCCGATATGCTGGTTACAGTTTGTTCCTCGGAGGTAACTAAAACGCTCTAAGCAGATTTGTTTACTATGCGAAGAAGCCTTTTCACCAAGAATTGTAGCTGTTGCATCTGCTGAAACGTCTCGAAGACCACCGAAAAAGATTTGCGATTATCATCTGCGCCTCTGTTGGGTGCTTCATTTTGAAACGAAGTTGGGAGGTAGAACCGCAGCAGTCGCTGAATCTAACAAGGAAAGGATACTTGATGACCGTGTCCTATTGAAATGAAACGTACATTAAAAGCATTTTGAAGCGCTGATTCCAAATCTGTTTTCATTATCTGCTATGCGCTCTTCCGAAAGAAGTTATGAACATTTCTTGCCACCAAAATTTGCACTGTTTTTGATGCAGGATCAGGGTCCGGCACAAGTCGGTTTCTAGGGTTTCTGAAAATGAAGTCTCCCCTGACTTTCGGGGGTTTTACGAAGTCCCCTTTGACCTACCTGCTTAGAAGAAGATGAAAACAAAAAGATTTACTAGCTTGAAAGAAAAGACGTAAGATAAGAGTGAAAATCTAAATTGGAGCTGAATACTATGCATGCACAAGACTTTGGCATTAGAGCGCGATATTTAACAAAGCGAGAAGAAATGAAGGCAAAAAACAAAGGAAAGGCAATGATATGAAAATGTCTTCATGCTCAGGGATAGATTTTTGGCCGAGGAATCCGTCCATGCTAAAAAGATCCGAAACTTATGTGAAGTGGCGAAAATATATGCTCCAGACGATCTCAGATCGTCTGGTGGCCGTCTGGAGACGATCTAATTTTGGAAAAGGCATTGCTTCACATAAGTTTTCAAATGTTTTTACATAATACTTTCGCAAATAATTTTCTATACATACAGTTCAATTTTGGTGTCATATGCTTCTGTGCGCGCTGTAAACAAGCAATTTGTTTATTTAAGCCTTGCTTTCAAATCGCGCGCACTTTTCGCCATGCACGATAGAGCATGTCAGTCGTGTGATAACCTGTCCGAAAAGCTCGTGTTCGACTAAATGGCGCTTATTCTTGGTGCTCGGCTCCGACTCATCAAAAACGATATCCCTTTGCTGTTTGTTTCAAAAACGAAGTCCAGCCTGCTTCCAGACGATCTGTGCCGGGCCCTGTGCAGGATTCACCAATATCGTTAGAATGTTCGCTTACGCACTACAAAAGAACGTACAGATAAAGTAAAGCTTCACGTTTAGTTCAGGAAGATTGCCGCCAATACATCAGAGTCCAAAAAGCCTGGTCACTGACGATTTTGACTGCCTAAATCTCGCAAAATCAATATGGAGAAAGTCCATAACTTCGTTCAGGGAATCGCACAGCAGATAATGAGCATAGATTTAGAATCAGCGTTCCAGGACGCAACTACAGGTGTACTCTCATTGCAAAAGGCCACGGTCACCAAGTACCCTTCCCTCGTAAGGCTTTCAAGCTTTTTAGATTAGCGTCTAGCTTACTCGGTTAAAAAACACTTAGAAGCTAATCAAAGCAAGTCTGCCGTTTTTATCAATTGCTTGCCAACCTTATGCAATTAAGTAAATATGAGAGTTCGTCCTGTTTTTCCTTCGTTAACGGAGTAATGCCCTTCCAGGTGATGATCAAAAGAACGTCATAATCGGATGGTCATGGTGAGTGGCGGAAGGGGTGAAATGCACAATCGTGATTGCGTCTTTATTGGATAACTGCGAACAATGCCATTTCCAAAAAGATTTTGTGTATTAGCTCGCGTAGCAATTTGCTCGCATTTTTTAATTCAGTTTTTAAATACTTTTTGTCAGTGTTAAGTAGATGGTAAGTGCTTGAGAGCTTCAATCATACCCTATGAATCTCCTTGCTTCATTTCGCTAAAACGGCCTGGAAAGATTTGAGGCGCTCAAATTGAAAAAAAACCAGAGGTGGACAACCATTTTCGACAACTATGTTACGTCGCGTTACGAGTAGGAGAACGCTTGCTTGAAAAGAAGCTCGAAAAATAGCGTATATAGCAATTGCTTTAGCTCCTGCAGATTGTTCGGGAGTGCTGAAAATCGCAAAATTAATTCCGGTTGTCTCTGAAGCAAATTCATCAGTTTCTTTTTTTTTCAAAGATTTGGAGGTTACTAACCGGTTTGACGGAAATGTGTCTTTGTCTGTTTTGATAGTAACCGTATACATCTTTGTACACTACTACTAGCACTCAACATGTTGTGGTTGATGAATTAGCAAAGATTGAACGTAAATTCAAGCACACTCTATCAAATAAAATAAAACACAATCTTAACTCAATTACATTGGAATGTTGTAACTCTGGGATATTTTCATACAGTTGTGTGTAAGACGTTGAATCAATCACTCGTTGAAATTATTGAAAGCAAATTTTGAGATTATTCTAGGCATCTCCATTACGAGTGAGTAAGGCGAGAAGTGAGTAAGGCAGGTGCTTCGCTAGAAAACACAAGGTTTATCTAGATTTGGAGCGAGCCTCAGCAAGGGTTTTTCCTTCATGACCGAAAACGATGTTGAGATTGCCAAAGCCCTTGGCAAAGAAGCCAGCTTTTGTGGGCTAAGAACTGCCGAAAGTGCAGTTTGTGTAAGTCGCATGTCTTATTCCAGTTGGAAAATGACAACTAATAGCAGCTTGTAGGCAAAAAACCATTTACTACGCGTCCACCGTCGGCAGTGGAAGACGATATTTGTAGAGCTGAACTGCTGCACCAATTGTCTACAGTGCGTCTACATTGCCGCGATAGTTCCTATTGTACCATAATTATAGCAGTTCAAGAGCGAAACTGACGACGAAGAGTTGGCCAAGCCGCGAAAGTCGTATTCAACAGCAGTTGGATGAACATAAAGAAGCTTTGTGTAAGTAAATGCAATCCTCATGAAAGTTCACCAGCTGTTTTGTTGTAGTTCCAGCGTTTGGTACTCTAAAAACAATATGCGGTGTGTAGAAAAATGAATGCACTTTGGATAAGATTTCAATCAGACTTGAAATCGTTGGAAATGGCGCGGTCGACATGTCGAGGATCATTATTCAAATGTAACTTCTATGTTAGAAGGAGATCCTAATGTTGAGGACTCAATTTATTTGATGACAAATCGCTCCCGTAGGATTAGGATTCTGTTGATTTCATAGGCTAGGATTTGAACTATTAATTCGATTTTTCTCTTATTTATTGGTTTTCTTCTAATGAAGCCACTCGGTGTATTTGTTTGCACATCTCTGTATACTTGTATTGTTGTTTGGATCTCATCCAACAGTTGTCACAGAAAACGTTGTTTGTGACTAGTTCAGTTTTTCATTATTCGAACAGATACTCCAGCAGATAATCCAGCTCTTCTCTGATATTGGCCATCCCAGACGGGATGACCCAAGCGCGCAATTCTTCTACCAAGGTGTCGCACTGGCCGACATCTCGTCTAAATCATAATATTATGCAAAACTGCGCAAGCCATTATGATTTGCTCCGCTTTTTCTGGACGCACTCGCATTTTCGTTTGCAGTAATCTAAAGCAGTCCTTCTACTTCCCGAACACACATTCAACAACTACCCGCATTTTACTGTGAGTGGTGTTGAAACTCGATGCGCCCGGTCCTGGAAATTTCTGCAAGGGGTCAGAATTTCGTTCATGAATCCTGAGTCTCCGATCAAGCAGAAGCCCTTCGGAACAGCCCTCAATCGAATGCATCATGTAAGCGGCTATGATTGTACACGGTAGAATCGTGAATAGAACCAGGGTAGTTGCTGTTGATGTACATATATCTACCGTGAGCGTCAACAACGGCCAGAACGTTGATGATGTAAAATCCTTTGCGACAGTAGTATTCCTACCCTGCGTAAGCAGGTCTCAGGATTGGGATCAGTGTGCCGTCAATGGCTCCGACGACATTTGGGAATGCTCCAGTCGTGCGAAGCCATCAGCCTTCCTTCGGCAGTAGTGCTTTCGTCCAGGTGGCACGGTAAATACTTCTTCACTACTGCAGGATGATTGAGCGCCCTGATCACTCCTCCACGGCGTTGGAGACTGTCTTCTGGCAGACAACGAGGGTATCTGCTAGGACGGCCTGATGAGCGTTGATGGCGAGGTAACGCAACGCGACGATAATCTAAAATATGCTGCGGCATGAAATATTTTGACACTCTCATTAGAACTCAACAAACACATGAGATACTTATTCTTCAAAAAGTTGAAGTGAGGAGGTGGGAGAGAATACCAGTTACTATTGCAGGGCTGACCTTGTTTTCGACGTCAACGCTCCAATTTTCAATCTGCTCGTGGGTCATGAGAGAGCCAGAAGACTGCACAGGCGACGCAGATGTACTTCGCCCATGCGGTATTTCCTCATAATCAATCACTGATTAGAGTGTAACATCCTTATGGGGTGCACTCGTCGTACTCAGTATGCCTCTGTCTCGTCACAGACAAGATGGCTGGGACCATGAGAGCAGCAAGTATCTCTGAAGAAACGTTTTTAGACGAAAAATTTTTTAACGACTTCAAGAAATACGCTGATTACGAACGCAATTTCGTTAATTGATTTTATCGATTTTTTGTAAAGTTTGAGCTATGGGGCTGGGAGTTGGCACAAGGGGTAAGTGAACATGCTGATTACGAACGCAATTTCGTTCATTGATTTTATCGATTTTTTTGTAAAGTTTGAGCTATGGGGCTGGGAGTTGGCACAAGGGGTAAGTGAACATGCTGATTACGAACGCAATTTCGTACATTGATTTTATCGATTTTGTGATTTTGCCTCCTACCGTGAACCTACCCTAACCGTACAGAAAGGCATTTTCGTGCAAAATCAACATGATATTGTGTACAGCGTGGAGGATAACCCCTCTGGACCAACTTTCAAACGAATCTGTGATTTTCGCCTCCTACCGTGAACCTACCGTAATCGCACAGAGAGGAAAATTTGTGGGATTATCACAATATTCGTGTTCAGCGTGCCGAATACCCTCTGCGCCAAAACGAAATTTGTGACAAAACATTTTTGGGGCTCAGATATTGTGCTCGATGTATTACATAGTGTCAAAGTATCAAAATCAATGTTTCTTGTTTATAGAAGCTTACATTATTGAGGAGAACCGTTGCAAAAAGTAGAACTAAATGAAGAAGGCTCACCCAAGAATTTTATCCTAAGAGAGAACAATCTGAGAATTTCAGAGCGTTAGAAACAAGAAACAATCTAAAGTAACCAAAATTATTACCAACACAACAGTAAAGTAAAACAAGGCGAACAAGAGTCAAGCTCGAGAAGTACAAAAAAAAGAGAGAAGAACTAATCAAAAAACGAGAATTTGAAGCAAGATTTAGCTTGCGCCCGAAACACGAACATTAGAGCAAGTTCGCGAACTTCGACTTTATCGATTGTTGCCCTCATGTTTGATGTCAATATGCAGGGGGATTACTACGGGCCGAGGTGAACTAACACGGATATGTGGTTGGCTTTGGAGGTTTGGAAAAACCTGCACTTTAGCCTGGAAATTCAGTAGGAACTCGGGGAAGTGCTGGATTTTTTTTTGCTATAAAGGCAACTTAGCAGAGGAAACACGAGAGCTAGCGCTGGACCGAAAAATGTAAAGAAGTGAAGAATTCTGACGTGAAGAATTCTGACTAGGTAAAGCTTTGGAGTGAGAGAAATTTGGTAAGAAATTCTGACAAAAGCTATTCAATCATCCTAATCGAATCGTTCTACTCCTCTATTCTTCAGCAAAAGTGGAAATCAACGAAGAGATGGGGAGGAGAAGGAGTTTGGAACCTTCAGGGATGGCGGTAAAAACGGCACGCATGGTCACAAGTTCGAGTGGAGAATGGAGGGGTGGAGGACTATATGTCGCCGAATGTGGAAGAGTCCCGCGCGGATTTCCTATAGGAACCCATGTCCGCGCATGTACAAGAGTGCGTATTTGTCGCAAATGACCGCGGTGACCGCCCTTTATCGGCGACATATAGTCCTCTACCCGAGATTGGAGGGGTGAGGGATACTATGGGAGGAGAAAAGAAGGCTGTAGAGAGCAGGTGAGCAACTACTGGCAGTTCATCAATTTCGGGCATAAGGAGGACTGTGGAGCTTTCACTAGGGTAACAGGGGCGTGGCTGTCTGAGCCCGAATCGGCGAGAGTTTTGAGTTTCTTCTAGGACGCTGGATACTAATTCATTACTTATCATACATTTTACATAAAGCTATGCGTTCTGGGAGAATAATGCTACCTTTCTGGCTAAAGGTACGCCAAAAACTCCAGCTTTCTCAAGACTTCGCGACTATGATGTTTCTGATTTTGAAGTTGGAGTTGGCATTGCCCAAGTTCGAGCTATGGCACATCTTCAGCCCAGTAGATAGTTCAGTTGGTGCTCAGGCGGGGAACTTCTTTCCTAATAATTTTTACTGCCCCAAGTACAGATGATGTCATGGAAAAATGGCTGACAGAATAATACGACAAACACATTATCGACTATTCTAAAACGCCGAGTTTCATGTTGAAAAGTGAGAAAAGCTTTCTCCAAATTTCGCGACTACGATGTTTTTGATTTTGAAGTCGGGAAACAGCTCTTCGTGCTGGTCGTTCCGCTAACAATCTTAGGCTGTCAGACTATTTGAGATCATCAGCTTAAAAGGTGAATACAAGAACGATAGAGAGATTATTTACACATTATAATCAGAGAACTCAGAAGAGTGCCGGATGAACTTGACATCTCAACACCAGAAGAGCGAGGGTGGACAAGCCTGAGTTGTTCATTCCTAAACCTAGAAAGTGAGAGAAAGAGAAATGATATTGCGGTCTCGATAAAATATCGGTTTTCCAGTTCAACAAATCAAATAAGATAGTAGGCATAGAGCGCTCGCATGCTGTAGAGTAGGCGAACGGCTGCAGTCAATTGATCTATCGATTAATCTCCCTTTCGGGTTGAGCCAGACTTCGCGGGGATGCGGCGTACGCGGCGTACGCAGCGTACGCTCGGTATATTTCATCATAGGAGCATACGCGGCGTACGCTGCGTACGTCGCGTACGCCGCGCAGTCTGGCCCAACCCTTCGAAACATTGTTTTTTGTACTCTCTCGCTAGCAGTGCTCCGTCTACTTTGGGATAATCGAGGAAACGACATAGAGCTGTTCCAATTTGTTCATTCATCGGATGTTGTTCGGATTTTTGGAAGGTTTACGTTGTGATAGCGTACAATTAGTTGTACCAGCCTAATATAACGTTTTCAAAAGTAGCTTGATTAAGCGCTATATCACTGATTGTTGCTTATTTGTGTTTCATAGCATGCTTGTGTTATGTATGGACTGCTCAATAAAGCGTCGAATAACTTAACTTGATACTGTAGTCGAAATCACACACAGTTCTATATTTTTCAACCTAGCGAAAAGTCATCGAACAAATTTATACTATCTGCAAACGCTATGCCTATGCTGAGTAACCTCTATAGGATAAGTTTCGTCCCATTTAACACATTGACGACAACGCGCATTTTCAGCTGTCTGCCTTGTGGGACAATGCCTTCCACGAGAAAGTTGAAAATTTTCAGCTAAAATCAAGCAGATCGTCATTTGCAGTGAATCGACGGTAATTTCAAGGAGCAGAAAAGAAATGCGGTAGTAACCCGCATAATCAGAGCGAAAGAGAACTTCTGAAACGAATTTACCTCAAGATTGTATTCATTTTGACGAATTTTGAGCCACGACCCCCATGTAGGTCACATTGTCCCACGTGGCAGTCATTGCCTGAACCACCATGTGGGTCACGCTGTCGTCAATGTGTTAAAATTCCCGATGGTTTACGTGATCGTGCGGAAAATCATTTTTAATTTGGTTTTCTCAATCAGTAAATCGCATTCATATTTCAGTACAGTATATACACAATGGAAGCCAAAGTGAAACGACGTAATTCGACTTGATAATCGTGGAAATTACTCTTCTCAAATTGTTCGACTTTTCATAGAAAGGAAGTTAGCAAGTTACGGTATGGGGTCAAAAATGTGGATTTCTCTCAAGATGGTCTATGGAAGTTGCTTCGCATGCTCAATATCGATGACATCCGGTTCGTAAGATAATGCCATCTTTTTGGAATACAGAAAGTACACTGCAATTGGGTTAATATTCCAAGTCTCGCACAAAATCTTGCCTGGAGCGATCTTGAGCACGAATCGAAAAAGTGCAAGAAGGCAGAATGTGAGATACAACTTATATGTTAGAAGCGATCAGTTGCATGCAGTTCATGCCGGTTGGTTCTTTTTATACAAAACTCTGAAATTGTGATTCGAGTGAGAATATATGAGGAGCGAGATCTGAGAGGGTTTATCCTTTGCAGGCGTGCAGTGAAAACTATTTGCAAACTGCGGTGCGTAATTGTCAACAGCTACGAAAGAAGGGAACAGCACTTGTACACGTACATATTGTTACGAAAGCTTAGATAGTCTCAGCTCCTTGGCTGAGACCAAGCCATAACACCAGAGCGTGTTGAAATTACAATATACTTGGTTAGTGTCCAGCGAGTGACGCTTGTTGTGTCACACATTTAAAAAAGGAAAACAGCACGCTCTTAAAAAATGTGTATATAAACTAAGAGAAGAGCACTTGTTTGTTACCTTTGGAATCGATATCAATTGTTTTTTATCATAGGCTTTGAGGACAAAATCATGATTTCCAAGAGAAAGTGTAGCACAACTTTGTATCTTAATAATGTTTGTAAAAAGTGCTTTGTAGCCTAATAATGTTTGTAAAAAGTGCTAATTACAACTACTGGATTTCTTTTACTATTCAATTGTTACGTTGCAATATAGTATACGAATTGTTGGCTATTCTCAAGGTGTTCCAGTCGAATGGCAATAGTCCTAAACATTCGTTTGCGTTGTAGATTCATAACTGGCATACTCAGTAGGTGTTTGCATCTTGACAATTTGCAGATGTTAACCTTTTGCATTAATTAATATAAATTGATAGAATAGGCAGTGGATAGTTTTATATATAAAGCTGAGTGTCTGTTTGTATGTCTGTCTGTGTTTCTGTACGTATGTTCGAAATAGATATTATCTCTGAACCGAACCAAACTTGGCACACATACACTTTGGGGCGGGGAGGGTGTCATAAGCTACTTTTTTCATCGATCGATATCGATTTTATTATTTTTTTTTGCAAAGTTTGAGCTACGGGGCTAAGAGCTGGCACAGGGGGTAATCGAGCATGCTGATTACGAACACAATATTAGTTCTTGAAAATTAACCGTTATTTTTATCGATTGTTTTGCAAGGTTTGAACTACGGTTGGGAATTGGCACAAAGGGATAAGTGAGCATTTTGATAACTAACAGCGGTAATAGGGAAGTAGTATGTAGAATTGGGCACGAGAAAGGTGGTACAGGGATAGGAGTGAGACCTTAAAGTGTTTTGACAGGGCCGGGCGGAGCCGGATAAGCCAGCGTAGCAATATTTTTTACACATATATAATGGGAGTATGCATGTATACGACGAAGTATGATCTTTTCGCTCAGTTACTAGTAGTAAACAAGGAAAGCTTAATGCTCGACGTAAAGGTAATTTTGGATATGTACATCTAATTCAAATTAATTGTACTTTGTATACAAGTGATTATGAGAAATCTAGTACAGTACACTAATGATCTTTATATAAATAAGAGAATAATGCACGAAGTTCTGTCATGTTTTCCTCTTGCTTTTGGCTTCAATTAGTTTTCTTGATGATGTCAACATTTGTCGAAGGCGTTTTCTTATTATAGTTTCTTCTGCTTTTGCACCAGGTTTCGGCGGTGACGATTTCTACAGTGTGAAGATTTCTGTATGAATGCTGTAACAATGCTAATATAAATTCAATATGTGTTTGCCTTTTTTATTGACTTAGTAATTTTTTGCGTTGCGGGTATTTCTGTGTCTTTTTCGCATTTGTATTTATGTGGAAGCGTGATAGTTTTCCATACCTCTGAAAAATTACTACTCTTGATCGATTTTGATACGATACAATGCAACTCCTCTTGCCTTTGTCTGCATTCAGCCAAGCAATTACGTAGGCTTTTTTCCCCTGCTGTTTCCTTCTTCCGTTTTGCGTAAAACTTATTAACGTATTCCACACCTGAAGCAGCTACTTCGAAGCTGTTATTTATACAAACGTCCCACCTCTACATGCTCTTCCGTAGCCGTCGAAGCCAGTCGAAAAGAATGAATCGCTGTCAAGAAATGATGCAAATGAAGAATTTCATCTGAAATCGATTGTGAAGTTCATCAGCTGAGGTCGGAAGAATGCTGCAGAATAGAAAAGATTGTCTGTCACTCAAAGATGCAAACGTCTATGTAGTCAGTTGAACACGCCCCACCTCTAGTCGTTGAGAAATACTGTAAACACCAGTCTGGAATACCATATCTCGAAAAAATTACATTCGTCAGAAACACAGACGAGAAAATATCCTCCTCCCCCTTCTAAACATGTATAAGAAATTCGATTGTGATTTTTTTGCAACGCTGCTTTGTTTTCTTTTTTACCCTAACGCTGTTAGGTCTCGTTTTTGTAATCAACTGAGCAGTGAAATCGTCCTCTGTCATCAAATTCCACATTTTATCTGATACTTCAAATTTGCAGATTGCATCTACCAACTAAATAGAGTATAAATGTCATTGAAGATGTATAGGCCTCATCACTTATTGACAACGCTCAAAACTTCTGAAGATCCAACGAAAACTGTTACTATCCAAACAGAGACAAAAGTTTGTGCACTACAGCAGTTTCGTTACGTGAGACTACCACGCACATAAAACAACCATAAGTTGTGGTGAGTTTAAGCATTCGTATCTATGTGAATATAGTAAGGTGAACGCAGCTTTGCAACTGTTTTCGCTGAAAAATTCGTAGCTTGTGCTATCTAAAATACACCCAGAAAGAGTCATCCACATATCACTTTGTTAGCTACTATATTTGTACAATGAGCTAATTCATCTTTTCGTTAACGCAAATCAGATCAAGTTTCCAAAATGAACTTATTGCAACTTGAATTTTGCAGTTTGCAACTACCCTTTAAGAAAAATGCTACTCATCTAGAAATTCAACTTTCAGAATCCTTACATCCGCACAATTGCTGGATAATGATAATGCAAGTATTTCTGTTTGTCAGCTGTTTGAAGATGCTGTTGAGTGTCTGAATGGGAACTCATGGCTCAAAGATGAGGTCATCTATGCGTTCCTTTCGTATGTAGTTCGGAATACCAATCATATCGTGATTGATCCATTTTCAGTATTCCTGATTATCCGATAAGGGAAGAGGTGTGTTATGTTCCTCTTCATATTTTTGATGGAACACATTGGGGATTGGCTGTTTGCAACATATTCTTATCTACGTTACTATTTACGATTTCTGTGTAAAGAGCCGCATTTCGAAGAAATGAGCCTTCATTATGGAAAATTTGGAAACAAATTACTAATGTACCTTTACATTATGTGGAAGTGGCTGGAAGTGATAACTGTCCAAGAGCAGAACGATGATTTTAGCTGCGGAGTTTTTACCTGCATCTACGATGAACGGCTCGCAATGGGTTTACCACTGAAGCACCAACCCGTTCATTTCTCCAGCATACAAAAAACGGATAGAGCGCTATCTCAGAAGCTCTTTTATAGTAACCAACAAAATCACCTCTGGAATGACATCTCTACCACGTATGTTCAATCATCCTATGCAGTATACTCTGATGTTTGTTGAAAATTCTCCTACCACAACAGCTACTGTGAATCATTTATCAACAAGCGTAACATCTGCTAAAAGCCAATCACCCGATTTTTCCGTGCAGCAACTCCTTCTTCTACCCCATGTAGCCTTTTGCATTCGTCTCAATATACATCATCATCATATATATCATCATGTAATGACGTGCTTGAAGAAAGCATCTGTGGACACCTATTCTGCTGTATTATCATTTTCTTGAGGATATGACACAGTAGTGATTATTTTCTACGTCAGTTATAACGGTTACGCTTCTGCTGCTTTATTTCAACATGTGTTGAAGAGACGTCGCGCCATCGTTTTCAAACCATATTCGTCAGTTTTATGTGATTCCACAAGAAAACATCTCCTGGGCGTTGCAGAATCTTTTGGATTTGTTCGAAGCACGTTACGGTTACACAAACAGTACTACTCAAAGCAAATGCTGTTAGTGCAATCAGTCTTTGCATTTTTGATTGCATTAAAGGAGTCAGTGTTACAACGGAACACTATGAGCTTCTCTCTCGTAGAAGAACACTGTAAACGGCTTTGGAAAACTTTTGCATTGATAACTGATTGTTACGCTCAGCACGATTTGGACCTCTCTAATTCGAATGTGTGACGATCACTACATGGCTGAAGAAGCCCATAAATTTCTTCACACTTCCATGGGAATTGAGACGATTTTAAGGCCTACGCGATTGAGCGCAACAAACGAAAAATTGCCTTCAAAGGATCAACATGGACAAAAGACAACGACAAGTACTGCCGCAAGCAATCACACACCTATAAGCGTGACCTTTTGGGAGAACGACATTGAAGTAGAATTTCTCAGCAAGAATCAAACCCGCGGAGATTTTCTGTACAGCAGCTCTTAATTCTAACCATGTACCTTTTTTCAAATGTCCTAAAGTGCATTATGTGATGTCAAGTTTGAAATAAACATTTGCTGATATCTGTTTCACTGCGCCACCACTCTCTTTCGGATACGATACAATACTGGTTGTATTGTACGTCAGCTACCTCAGACAATCGCTGGGGGCAGGCGGGCACCGGAAAAATAGATTGCTGGTTTCTTGCACCCCGCTCGCGGATTATTTGCAAAGCAATCAGGACTTTTCGGCCGCTTGCTGAGTCAGCGGATTTTTGAGAGACCGCCTGTTGAATTTTTTTCGCTCTTATCTTTTGTAGATATATTGCTGATTCTCTGAGGAATCGAGAACTCAGCAAGTGGTCTTCCGAAAAGTCATGATTGCTTTCCAAAAAATCCGCGAGAGGGGTGCGAGAGATCAGCAATCTATTTTTCCGGTGCCCGCCTGCCCCCGGCGATTGTCTGAGACAGTGCCTTCGTCTCTGCTGCTGTAGTTCGATATATTCTGAAGTGTCCACATGCCATTATTTTCGAACCACATTCTCCCGTTTTGTGTGCATCCACCAAAGAACATCTTCAAAGTACTGGAAAATCTTTTGGATTTGTTCGAAGTACGTTACGGCTGAGCAAGCAGCGTTACTCAAAAACTATGCTGCCGGTGCAGTCAGCCTTTGCATTTTTATATGCATTAGAAGCACTAATGTTTCTAAGAAAACTGTGACCTCTGGACCTATGGAACAGCACTGCGAACAGCTTTGGGAGGCTTTAGCATTAATACCAATTGTTACTTCTCGGAAGCAATCTTTGCAATTGCTGTATAAACTGTATTACAATCTGCAAATCTTTGGCTACTCTGCGCACTCTTTAAGATTATTGCAATAACAGTGGATTTTATAGGCGAAAATCGAGAAACATCTCCTTGCAGAAACCTTCACTTTGCAAAAGCATAACTTGATTTGGAATATAGCTGAGTTGCACAAGCACTGTTCACAGTGTAGCCCATAGTCGACTGAGCAGTACTGCTAACTTTGGACTTTTCATCAAACTCTTTCATAAAAA
Organism: Cylicocyclus nassatus; assembly: GCA_958299035.1. Taxonomy (NCBI): domain Eukaryota; kingdom Metazoa; phylum Nematoda; class Chromadorea; order Rhabditida; family Strongylidae; genus Cylicocyclus; species Cylicocyclus nassatus. The sequence continues at coordinate 35,254,497 of CATQJL010000112.1, forward strand.
TTTTGTGCTGAAAAGTCCGAAAGGACCCACTTATTTTGCTCTTTCTAAGGCGGCAAAAAATGCAATTTGTTGACATTTTAAATTTGTTCGCCGTTGACAAACCAGAAAATCTTTTCGTTTTTCTAGTAGCAGTTGCTCTAGCTCCAATCTTACTTATAGAGTAAAAGTTCCGCGATTGCAATATGTTTATAATTTTTATGCGACTTGAAGGGACCATAAAGACAGGTCGTATTTGAGCTGAAAATTTGTACAAAATTTTTTTAAAATCATATCTTGATGAGCGTTTCGTAGCAGACGTCTCCAGCAAACATTAGGTATGTTTTAAAAGAAATTTTTCCTTTTGGCTGTAGATTTCACGGCGATAGAGCAAAGACAAAAATTTTCATATTTGTTTCGCTGTCTTCTCAAAGTACGCAACCACACAGCGAACAAAGATCTATGAAAACGAAAATATGCCTGAAAAAAACAAGAAGAAAAGAGCTTTTGGATGATATAAGCAATGCTTATGAAAAATGGTTTCTTCCTCCAAAATCAGCAGTTCAGAAAAAGGTATCGAAAACGGGTGGAACTTTTGGAACAACCCAATATTAGCACGTTGACGACCTTGTGCATACGCACGTATGCACGCCCTGACTCCCGTTTAGCATTTTCGTGCATCCGCGCATATGCACGCTGGTTTTTTGGGTGTAAACAAAAAGTTTTAAGGTAACTTTTATACAGTAATACTAATGGTGCCCTGATTGTCTTACAGAACACAGGGCATCGCGGCAGCTGTTCAGAAGTTTTGGTCGCAAAATTGGGTAGTATGTCCGTTTTTGGTGTGGTTAATACATGTTAAATGCGTTTTTCCAGAAGGTGGAAACTGTGTGTAGCTGTTCTGAAAGCAAACAAGGATGAACCAGGCAAAAAACCTGTTATCACAACGCTTTTCTCGAAAAAAGGATTGCTCAGATATAGCCATTGCATAGTTTATTGGAGGGAAAATCGAGACAAAAACCTTGATTTGTGTAAGTCCCAGTAAGACTCTGTGATATACATGTTTCTCTGAACATAGTTTGCATGTTTTATGAATAAGCGTCAAAAAGACTCCCACATAATGTTTTCGTGCATACGCGCGCATGCACGGGCCAAATGCGCGAAGGACGTTAGTGTGAGTTTCGTCCAAAATGGCGCGGTCGTCAACGTGTTAAGAGGATAATTTCTACTTTGAGGGAGAATAATGTGATTGCAAAGGCGTACAAGTCTATGTGTGAAGTTTATCTCAACGAAAGCTTTACGCATAGAAGGTCAGGACATCCCGCCGCAAATATTCACGAATTTGAAACACACACACGCGATGCACCTGATGTCTGGATGCCGCGGCCATTCCTGATGATTTGTATACCAAAAAATGCGCCTTCGAATGCAGATTCTGAATCTGTGCTCGAAATCTGCGAAACGATCTTTTGAAGAAAGTTATGAACTTTTTTCCTTGAAAATTTAGGCTACTTTTGGATAGTAAAAATCACCAAATTTGATCTAGCCTACCGTTTGATGCTACTGAAGAAAATTTTAGACGTAGTAGTATTTATTTAGACTATATGGATCATACTCAGCATTTGGAAAGGGAAGAAAATTTTTTTATTGATGATTTTGACCCTCCGCAGGAACGCAATTTTTTAATGAAAAAAAAATCATAACTCCATTCAAATTATCGTTTCGCAGATATGAAAGACAGTCTACGAACCAGTATTCAAAAGCGCATTTTTTGGTATACGAATCATTATGATTGGCTACGGCATCCAAGTATCCTTCCCCTGTTAGCTCTCCGTTCAAATTCACGCATTCACTTTGCGTATTTCTTCGCCATTGCTTAGCAGTTTTTGTATTGTTACAACGTTTTTGACCGATATTGAATTCTTGTAATTGCTGAGCGTTGTCTCCTGCCGCGCTTTGCCGTGACAGGCTTGCTCCAATTCAAATTTGAATTCGTCCACCGACCGACTAGTGGGGTGAGGGCGACTATATCTACGTTTGCCGCAATGGAACTTTTCCATTCGAAGAGGAGCTGGATGAGTGATTGCGAAATTATAGTAGAGGAGAAAAACGAATAGCCGCTCATCATAACGACAATATTGACGCTCTATCATATCCATTGTATTTTCCAAATGGAGAACAAACTTTTGTTCACAATAAAATCCCAAAACGTGCAAAAAAACGTCATGCAAGTGGTTCATCAAACACAGTATCCAATTCTGCCAACGCAGAACCGTCGCTATTCAACGAAGATTCTTGCGAAGATGATGCCATTAAGCCTTTTTCCTCCAAATTTCTTGCACGAGGTGACCTTTATCGCTTTGTGCTATCTCGAAGAGGAGATTTGTTAGAACACCGTTTTTACGGCAGTGGAAGACTTTTGTCACAGTTCGTAACACATGCTTCTACGACAATTGAAGCTGACCATCTTTCTTCTATTTGTCAAGACATGTCTGATCGTGAGATTAGAAGTTGCAAAGTTACTGCATTGTACTCATATCTGGATCACGATCACAGAAGAAAAATTTAAACTACGAAAACTTGTCAATCTATCTAGCGGATTTACTGGAAGCAGAGGATGGTTCGACAAGTTATATCACGATGCCATGGCTGTTGCGCACCGTGTGGGAAAGCCGGATCTTTTTATAACGTTTACTGGAAACCTTGTGGCCTGAAATATGCGAAAATTTTGCAACAGGATTCGATACTTGGATCACTGATCCACTCTTCTGTGCTCGAGTGTTTAAGCTGCGTTTGCAAAGCCTCATCAATGTTATTGAAATATACGACATCGAATATCAAAAACGAGGGATGCATGCACGTCATATGCTGGTAACCCTGCGTGAGAAGATAAACACTCCTGAGAAAATTGATGCATAGATTATATATCAGCGGAGACTTCCGAATATCTGACGAAGGTAAGGCTGCAGCTGAGCTCAAGCTGTTTGATTTAGTGTCTCGTTTTATGGTTCATAACCCCTGTGAATTCTGTCCTCATCTTGCCTGTCGTTCTGCAAACGCCGAGTTTCGCAACAAGCATTTTCCAAAACCATATCGAGACACGACTGAACTTAGAAATGACTGTTATCCTTTTTCCTTTGTATCGCAGAAGGAAAATGGAAGGACTGCGCCAACTGGAAAAAGGGAAACCAGAGTAGCTTTCAATAAGGATATCATTCCTTATAATGCGCATCTTCTACTAAAATATCAGTGCCACACCAACGTCGAATGTTGCTGCTCTATTATGGCCTATACATTTTCAAGTAGATTTACAAAGTACCAGATCAAAAAAATTTTGAGCTTTCTTGCAGTAATCCACTGTGTCGAAATACGAACCCAGTTCAATTTCGCAACGATTTCGTGGATATAGACATGCAAAGCATTCTTGGATGGCCGCTACTTGGCATATTGAAGCCTTGCCGCCTTTTTCACTTTCCTATGCAATGCAGCACGCATAGTGTAAATCTTTTCACTGCTCATCTTCCCGGACAAGACCGTGTATCTTCAAGGCCCACATATGCGTCGGCTGCAACCGACCGGTAAGCTATTAGCTTATTGCTTTAGTTGAAAGAGATTTACAAGCTAAAAGTTTTACTTGGATTGAAGCAGCGGAACGGTATCGTTTCATAGGCAATAAATATGTGCTTTGGAAAAAAAGGACGTTTCCGTGTTGCTCGTATTTGGCCAGTCAATTGCAAAACCGGATAAAAACGCTGCAATGAGGTTTGAAATTTTTCATTTGGCGGTTTCAAGGTGCAGGGTTTTCGCTCCAGGACCAGGAATTCGCAACCGGGGGGAAAACGAGGAAAAAGCTAGTTTTTTCGTGATTGTTTCAAAAAAAGCAATGTTTGGAAGTGGTGGTTATTAAGAAGAAGATAAACAAGAAAAAGATTGGTAATATATACGCAAAGTTTCTCTTTTCTAAGTCGAATGCACGTCAAGGCCAAATTTAGTTTTTGATGCGTCCTTCAATTTTTTACCCCCGCATTGACGTTCCTGTTTCCTGGGACGTTGTCTAGATTGAGCAACAACCGTCCAAGCTGGAAAAAAATCGCTGCGAAAGCACTGAAACAGAAAAAGTTAAAGAAAACCGCCTTTTTACGATTTTTCGCAAAAAATTCCACCATAATTAACGAGATAAGGGCTGGGTGGTTGTCTGCATTATGAACAGAAGCAAGATCTATAGAATGCACGAAAAAACCGCACAAAAAGAAACTAGAAGAAAAACAAGAGATTTTCGAAAACAAGATTTTTGCCGGATTTCTCGACCAAAAAAATGTGGTTTTGGAACGTTGTCAGCGTGAAAATAGAGGTCAATATGTAGCTTCAAAATGATATATAGCTTGCTATAATTGGGTTCGAAACAATGAAGAAAAGGGTACCAGAGCCAAATGCCTCGTGCCCCGCTTTGGGATAGCGAGGTGGCGCGCAGCACGCGGAGACGCAGACTAGCAGCGGAGACAGACCAGAACCGACGGGGCATTTGGCTCTGGTCGTAGATCTCCGCGCGGTTTCAATGAAACTTGGAAACATTATATATCATTCTGATCGCCATGACACGACGAGGAGGACTTACAACGTCCCAAGAAATCATTCATTAACGAGAAAGACCAGAGATTTAAGCGCAGTTCTCGTTTTTATTCAACTCCAACAGCTTTCCTAGACTTCTGAAACTCGATTTTGGTCAAATAAGAAATTAAGTGAGAAATGTAAAGATATTATGCCCTACTTCATTAACATTCGTTCCGATATAGTTATGATAATAACATCCGGGCTTCACCCCGGATAATTCAGTTTTTTTCCAAGTGAAGGTTGTGTCCCCTCATAGTTCTCAAAGTGAAGGTTACCAGAGTACTTGGCTCTTCTATGTATCGAGGGTATGGGCATGGGGTATCCTGCCACATCGCTTTCCACATTTGGTCTGTTCGAGCACCCGTTGAGGAGGTCAAAAAGGTGCGCGTTAGCTCCGAGATAACTCAGAGTTATGGGTGAACCAGATCAGTGCCGACCCTGGTATACGAAGCTGCTTGTTATAATGTGTAGAAAGCAAATGGTTAGGCTGTGCTTGAGGGTTTTCAAACTAAAACAGAGCTGAGCGATTGTTCAGGCGTCCCGACCTTGTCATCGTATTAAGGAGTGATTATAGGGAGGAGGGTCATAATCAAGGAGCAAATTTCCTAAAATGAGACAATACCGCTCTACTGGATGGATAAATGTCATGCCTCAACAAAAAGCTCACTAATTATTGATCACGATTGAATACGGTTGTAAATAGCAGACTAATAGTTATTTTTTTGACGTTTCACTAGAATCCAAAACCTTCATACCCCACCGCACACCTACCGGTTAAATACTAAGAAGGCCGCAGCATGTGAAATGGGTGTAATTTCCGTAATCAGTAGAACAAATTACATCTACGAAAGCTAGAAACCATTAGCCGTTGAGTTTTTAGACACGAAAAAAGCCGGCCTTTTCGCAAGCAATAATATTCATCAAACTATGCTAGGAGACTTTATATTCTTTCCAGTTAGTGAATTTGGATGTGCTCTCAAAACTACCACAACCTCTTTTTTCACATTGGGTGGTTTCGCTTCATGAAACTACCACAGAGTAAAGACAAATCGAAGGTCACTAGACATCTAACCAAGGTCTATCTAATCCGCAATTCAAAAGGTATGTTTCGACGGAAACAGAAATTTGGGTATATGTCAAGATGAACGATAGCTGGTACCAGTGGCGCGCGGGGTCATGAACTGACAATAACGTGTTCGCTCGAAGCTCCGCCCTACTGCGGCGGACGAGTTTCTCGAACGATACCGTCAAGTAAAGTGAGATAGAGAGAGATATAAGCTAGTGAGATATAAGCTTGTTGCAAGCTGCGGTGAAGCTTGACTATTTACAGAATTTGTTTTGATTTTCTTTTCTTTTTTGGCAATCAATGAACAGCTGATGTGTTGTTCGTGAAATTCGAGAGATTTGCTGATTTACCTATGAATGACCGAGTGGCTCCTGGATATCCAACTTTGAAGTGTGAAATCAATTTAGAACACCTCAGGCATGATTGTCTGAGTGACCTCACATCTCATGACTAGTTCGCACGCAATTTCGATTGAGTTACAGATCGATTTATATTGAGAATAGCAGTTTTTTGAAGCAAATTGAAAGATTGTTATTCAAAGCAGATTCGAAAATATATACGTGCAGTATGATTGTCCTGGAATCTGAGAAAATTTATGTGATATGACCGCATATTTGCAAAACGAGTTAGTTTGCTCAAAACAAAATTCGCCTATAATGCTTGTTCTAAAATCTCGTCGCAATGGAATCTGTTTTTAGCTATGATTAGGGGTTTTGAAACTTACTTTCCCGATAAAAAAATAATGGTGTTGGTCATTTGAGCAATAATAATAGTATTCCTCGATAAGCTGACTTCTTTTTGAACTAAACTTGAGAGTGCACAACAAAGCATATTCAATATGGTAACAAATATGAGTAGAGAAAAACACTTTTTCAAGCATTTTCGAAAAATTTCTTCATACCTGCAATGAAAAAACATTTTGGACAATCCTACTAGGAACAAATAATTGAAATACATTAAAAAGAGCTTGCGAACTAATTTATAATGAAAAATGATCTGAAAACTGATTCTCAATTTGATTGAAATTTTGTAATCTACTGTTACCCAAATTGCAACCAACTGCAGAAGCATGAACGAAGTATTAGAGAGTTTTCCAATAGCGCAACGCATTCCTAGGCTAATTAACAAGGGGGCGGAGCGATCAGCGCACCGCGTACAGTACCCAGCTGGCGGCTGGCACATGCTATCGTTTATCTTGACCGCCACCCCAGAAATTTGGTAGAAGAGCTTCCTTGGAGATAAAGTTCACGAGACCAGGCTCTACCCCTCAAAAAGTCAAGCTGCCTGAGCTTTTGCAGCCTTGTACCCGACCCACTTAACTTACCTTCAGAGTCCGTAAAGAGCTCCTCTTGAAAAGTTTGAAACAGTTCTTGCTGAAACAGTAATCTGGTCGCAAACACTTCCTGAGTAAGCTATAGCTTTTGAAAAAAACTTATATCTGACCGAACATACTAAATCAACTTGACGAAGACGAATTGCACATACTAAGGCGTCTTTAGACGAATGACTCTGAATCTGCTTTTTTTTTGCAAAAGCCCTCCGAGGGAAGTTATGAGCGTTCAAAAGTCTACGTTTGTCAAGCCTTTAAGGGCTAAAATAGCGAAAAGCTCTACGCAAACACCCACGCGATTTCCATCGGCTGTGTTCCTCACTTGTAATCACGTTTGACAGAATTGATTTTTCACTTCAAGGTGTTTTTGCAGAGACTTTCGCTAATTCTGTGTCGCCTAAAACAGACAAATTCGGCCTTCATATACTCATAACTTCTTTTGGAGAGTTGTTCAGCTAAAAAACAGATTTGAAAGGAGACGCATCTAGTGATATGCAACTTGTCTTCAGTGCCAACTTTAGTTGGTACCCTTGCCTTATGAGAGAAAATTTACCGTCGGTCATCTGTTTTCTTCATGGTCCGTAGTAAAGCTCGATCAGTTCAGGTAAACTGAACTTTCCACCAATTAAACTTGCGTCAGCAGGTGAAATGATCCCCCGCCCACCTTCCCATGCTATAAGCATGTCAAGTGAAGGTTGGCCGTTTGTCCACCTACTGCAGTCAACTGATCCACTTGCATCAGTTCACGATCAGTTGAAACGTGAACTGATGTTAGACTAATGCAAATAGTGTGGAAAAGACGAGACGCAAGAAACATCCCCATAAGTTGCTCCTGAGCACTTACGATACACATCAGTTTGCCTAACACTGCAGACAGAATCGGCGCAAAACTACACAATACCGGGCCCGAAAAGGAGAGAATCGATGAACAGCTGATTTTGACATGGAAAAGAAGAAAACAGATTCTTTTCCTTGTAAAGTTTGCTGATTTTTTTCGAAAAGCTGCTCAAGACAAGAATTTATTGGTTAATTCATTGAATTCATGTTGCAACCAATTCATTTTATCATAAAATTTTCGTTAGAAAAAGTGCTTTTTGTTTCATCCCTGCATGTGCAAGGCGAAATTATTTAGCGGTCATCATCGATTTTTCGATAGTGGTCGCTATCAAAGACGCCAGGCGATACAGCAGCACTAGCCAGTGTTGAACCATGGCCGCGTTCGTCCAATTCCAGTCGCTCACCTGTTTGACCAACCCGGCTCAAGTGGTTCCTTTTTCAAGAACACACATGATTATCATGATTAAAAAGCGATCCGCATCAGATCAATAGCACACTGGATGCTGGACGAGGTGCCCTATAGGCTGTATCAACCGGCATCGGTCCCGCGTTAGTGTGACTTGCGAAGCCGCACCTTCGCGTGCGACGTGCCTTAAAACGTAGCAGAGTTCGCACGCGTCACACCGCACCGACGCAAGTTGCCGCAGATGCGAAGTCGCATGACCGATGCTGGTTGGTACAGCCTATACGTTCAACGTAGGCCCGCCCCAGTAAACCCCCATTAGTTGCACTGATGGGGGTTCACTACGGACCCATGTTAGTGCGTGTGTAATCGCAGAAACATCTTGTTCAATCCTGCAGAAAACTGAAGGAGTATGATCAATGAATAAGGAGCAGAAACTTTGGTTGACTTTGGTGACTAGTGATTTTGGTTTCCTCGATTTCAACTAAACTTGCGACTTACCCTGCGCTGCTATCTGCCCCATTCTAACTGCACAATTCCTCAAACTGCTCTAGCACAGTGGCTCTCTTTTGTCGCTTCAGTAGTTGTCGAGATACTAAGCCCATTAGTTGGGTTTTCTAGTCGGATAAGAGAAGATTTTTGATTGTCTCTCCAAAGATTTTTGCTACGTTAGTCTCAACCCAAGCTCAAATTGTATGTGCTGGAAATCACGTTGCGAGTAAGTGCGTATGACTCATTCAAAATTCCGATAGTGCGCGATGTCTTGAGATGTCGACAAAGCGGTTGCTTACTAACGAATGGTCAGGAATCAAAGTGGCCAATCCAGACAAGCTGTATGCCATTAGATGTAGCATAAAACGCCGACTTCGAATCTGTATTTATTTACAAAGCAATATTTGCTAAGCACTATGTGGGCGAAGTTATGAGCCGTTGAAGGCCGTTATTTTGTTCGGAAATAATGCATGCATAGCGTAACGGCAGAACCATGTTCGGTTTAATCCAAACCATGCAGGCAGGTTACTTTATATTTTTGAAACCCAAACATGAGGTGAGAGTGCAACAATGGGCTCAATTTCGTGATTTTTACGTACGATTTTTTCGCGACAAAACTGCTCATAACTTCGTCCACAAAGGCGCTAAGCAAATGTGGAATACAGTTTCGAAATAAGCGTTGAATGCTGCATCAAATGATATTGGCCACTTCAACTTCTGACATTTCCTTGTTAGCTGTGACCAGCGAGCGATACGACTATGGTATAGATGGATGGGTTTAGGCTTGAGTTCACTGCGCAGAAATAATGTCTTGCCTTGGTAAGATTTCTTGTCGTTTGATGCGATATGTATATGATGATGACTTTGATCCGCAAAGGAAACAGGAGAAAATGTAGCCAGTCAAACTTGAGTTCCTTTACTCTGCGGCGTGAACGAACACAACGACACAAATGAAAACTTACCCATTTTCAAAAAACAAATCAAAGACAGGAAACCATGGAAAACCTGGTTCGTTCTACGGCTTTTTTCTTGGCCGCTTCCGGTAAGTGGCGTCACCTGCTGGCCATTCGGCTAATTTCTGGGGTCCCGCATTCATACTTACGGGGATAATACTTCAAGAAGGAATTTAGACCGCCAACAAAGTGTGGCGAACATTTTGCAAAAAATTGGACTTCCGCCTGCGATTTGGAACTTTCCATTCCTACGATGCACTATATGGAAAACTCAACACTATGAATCTTCATCAATCATGCATTTATTGCAGCTAAAGAAATCGTGTTTGATGAAGAATCGATCACCCTATAGTGAATGTTTATTTTACGATTGAGTTTGCGTTGGCTGCGCTGTGATCACTCTTCTCCCAAGAAGCGTTTGCGGCAATTTACCCAAGAAAACGAACGCAGAGGAAATTACTTTTGCTATTTCGGATACTGCTTTGTTTGAAGCCACAAATTTCTTCAGTGCGTTACTGAACTGGGGAAGATACAAAAATTTTTCGCTTTTTCCAAACTGTCGAACACATATATTATGTAGGTCGTTTTGAAGAAGATGTCCAGGTAAAGCTTGGATGAAGCAAGTCCCAAAGAATACAAAATAATTTATTCCCTTCTATAGCTTGATTTTCCAAATTTCAAAAATTGTTTTTTAATGCTATCAAACTTCATATTTGGTCAACTAGAACTTCATAGAACATCGGCGAGCAACACAAATGTGATTCGGTGTAAGTCCTCTTTTTTCTTTTTTATAGCGGTTCTTATTCCCGATTGTAGAGTATTCGGGCTAAATTAATCCATGTTTTTGAACGTGTCCCAGGCTGTGGTTGGAAAGTTCGAGATTCGATTTTTCAAGTCCGTAAACATTAGGGCCTATAGTAAAAGCCCCTCGAGTCGTGACGACTCGGAGCGCGGCAAATGCCCGGCAAATGCCTTTTGCTGCCGCCCCATGATAAGGGATAGGCGACATGATGAGGCGTATGCCCGGCGTAACGCCGAGGCAACGCCGCCGGCAGACAAGGCAGCACCAGCGTGCCCGTCATGCAGACAGTTGGGAAATAGTGGGTCTCGATTGGAGACGCAAAGAGGTCATGGTGCCAACGAATGACTAGCGGTCGAGTACGTTCGGGGTGGTAATGCCGCCCGCTGTCCATAGATGCACGCAAAGAATAAAATGCGCGTCAAATACAATCAATATGAACAGCTGATAGCGCAATCGCGAGGCGCACAACTAATCTTATTCCATTTCTTGCTATTATTTCTTCTGTTTTTTGCTTTGGGACCTAGACAAGGTAAGTCAGTTATGAATAGCTTATCTTCAGGTCCTCTTCAGCAAAATTTGCTGCTCTTAAGCGTTTTTAGCTTCGATAGCCGTTTTGCAGCCAGTTTGGTCTAGTTGTTTTTCTTCATGCCTTAATTTTACAATTTCTTGCAATTTATACAGTTTTCACCAAAACTTTCATCTGCTTTTGTTAGAAAACGATTTGTTACCACGGCTAATGAAGTAGCATAAACTAGTACAGGTCGAATTAGTAAAAATCTCATAAGTTTGTATATTTTTCAATGTGTCTCAAATACTTTGTTTGCACGCTAATTTATGTCCAAAACTAAGTTTTTATAAACATTACAAAAATTTTGGCATGTATGTGTTTTTACAAACCGCTTTGCAAAAGATTTGACGTACTCGACGTGTGCACCAAACTTCCAGCTCAGCGGCGCAGAACTGGAGATACCACTGCGCTATCCGCAGTGGTATCTCCAGTTCCAAATATTCCAGTGTTTACAATCACAAAGTGATAGCTGTACTTATACTCACAGGCGAGAATCGGTTTCAATGGAACTGCTTACTAATTTCAACATATTAGCTTGAAAGCCTATATATCTACCGTATACACCTTTATGCTCAGACTTATTCCAGAAACATTGTGTATAGCGCAGTGGCTGCGCGCGCCGCTCACTGCGGTTACTGCGAGTTCGGCGACGCGGAGTTTTTTGCGGCGGGCGGCCAACGCCCATCGTGCCCGAATGTAACTCATTTTGGGCGGTCATGACCGCATCTTCTTTAAGTTGTGATGACTTTGTGGTGATTACTACTGGCCTAGCTGTCCCATTTTGTTTAATCAGTGTACATAATCCACTTCTTGGAGTTTTGAATTTAGATGATTTACTGGTGTCTCACATTTTTGTGTCCGAGATGGACTTGCTGAAATTCGGTGGTTTTTTGAATGTTTGTCAAAAATTATAGTAAGTTATGGGAAGGAAAAATTGTATTCTAACCTATCTATAAGCTATTTGAAATTCGGGAATTCGACATGAAAAATTACAAGTATAACCAAACTTGACCATCTCAAAAAGCATGCGTCGCAGATGATAATTTTCCGCATGATCATTGAAAAAGGATAAAATGCTGCATCGCCGCTATCAAGATCTCTTATTGTTAGAAATCTTGTTCCACGAAATATGGTTCATTTGAAAAAAGCTACATTAATTTCGGAACGAGTTAATGTACATTTGCTAAATGCTTTACGAAGTGCTGTGAAAATACTAACATAAAAACGAAACATGATACATAGAAAAGATTTCTTTCCGTTCAGATTTTCCCAAAGTTTTGATGCAGACTTCACCTAGAGGCAGAAAAAAATCGGAAATGCCTGGGTTATTGGCACCCATCAGCGATCGCTGATCCTGCTCGTTACCCGTAAGATTTTGTACATGTAAAGCAATAGCGGAAATTGTCTAGGAAATTTGAAGCTGCCGAACTTGAATGAGGCTTTAGTGCTCTGTAAATCCAACCCAAACTGACTTCATAGCGCGTCAACAGACGCAGCAAGAAAGGGATAGATTCGAGACGAATTTTGTTAGGATGTGAGCGGGATAGATAGGCTAGTTAATCTTCTCAATACCTGCCAACTCCCCATTAGAAACCAAATCGATAGAATGCCTAGTTTTCGTTGAAGGTTCAGATTTTCGCAAATCTGAATCTTCAACAATATTGAAAAAATAAGTTGTTGATGATTTTGTTGAAATTTGTGCAGAAAAGGCTGATGAGCTTTTCCAAATAAGGAATGGGCCCAGTTCTTCGCTAGAAAAAATTTAATTTTGAGCAGTGTCAGCCAGAGGTAGGTGCATAATGCTGCATCTGCTTTCTAGAGTGACTTTTTGCTATCTGAGTCGATTTTTCGCAGCAGGAGCTGAGCAATTTGAAGCACATTGTTTTTCTTCGCTTTGTCAAAATTATAATTAATACAAAAGAAAATTCATATTTTTACAGCTCAGCCGATTATTCTGCAACATGTATTATACAAACAATTTTCTCCTGGTAGTTTTACCCCATTGTTCTTCTGGTTTTCAGAACATTGGTAAACTCTGCATGGCAACCGAAAGTTTGTAAAGGAATCTCTCTTCTAGAAATAAGCTTTGTGTGAGCTTTTGACTAGGTTCCATGGAAATTTGTTATTGTGTGATCACATCACTGTATTTGAAACATCATAAACATCTTGAAAACTTCATTGAAAGTAGCAATTCAGCAACGAATACAATATAAGAAAATTTACTCGTATTGCTACACATCCAATATGACCGCAGCAATTTCACTCTCAATTTCACAGTGATTATGCCCACGAATTATGCGGAAGAAACCTGGAATTACTCGCTTTTTTGCTAACACAGTCTTTGAAACACCTTTTCCTCAACACTCACCTTTTTCTCCCCACACATCATTCCAAGAATTAGCCACTAACCAGTACGGTACTTTTTCTTTTTCATCTGTTCCCCACCCAATAATTTTAACAACGTGTTCGCCGACTTCCATACCAGTCTTGTGCTGGAAAGAATGGCTTTTTCCTTCATAGCTCAATTTAAATCGCTACGCTTTGTAAACTGATAAATCACCTCATAAACTCCTTTATCGTACTCCCACAAATCCATGTATACAATGAAGACTGCTGCAACAGGCCCATTTGTCATTATCTCTCTTCTAATCTCCGTCTCATTGTTCGGAAGGTAATAGACTGATTTTCCTAGAAAAAAGTGAGCTGTGAGCAGACGCAAGTTTTCCTCCTTGCAAATGTTTAATGCACTCTTAAGAAATTATTTCAAGTTTCTGAAAATACGTATATTTTTCCTGTGAAAGATTTGAGTTATAGGAAATAAAAGTACACTGACCATGGATTTTGTCTGCCTCATAAGTAACATTGTACCCAATTTGGCACTTTCTTCGGCATCTCGGAGTAGGATACGTTTCTTGCGGACATTCTCCATAATAGGGCTTACCCCGTAAATAACCGCAAGGATGATATGAGTACGGTTTGCAGACATTCTCAATGTTTCGTATCATCTCTAGATTGATAAGAACAGGCTTGAATTACCTTTTCTCTGTAATGCTCTCCACTGCAAACGCCGGATTCTACTGCATATTCGAATGCTGCAGCTGGATAACCTCCTTCGCAACTGTACAAATATTAATTTGAAGACAGTAAAATTTCGAATGACCTACGGACCCGGAGCAATAATCCTTTTGACAGCATGCAAGTATATCTGTGTCAGAGATGTGCTTCTTAAGCAATTAATGGCAATTTGGCAATATATTCTGGAGTCAGGTGAATCATCTACCTTTATCCTGCCCTTCGATTGTATGCAAGCTCGATCTCCAATTACGCCGGCTGATACCATTGCCCATGCAGATACTAGAAAGCAAGCAATATTTTTCAGTGCTTAAGCTCAAAGGAAACCAACAAAAGAAGGTTGTGTATAGTATATCTTTTGGTTGAGAAGATGTGAACCATCGAGAAATTTTCCGAAAAATTTCCGCGAACTTTTTGAACAGATGGATCACAGGGGCGAGGAAGGGGTAAGACCTTCTCGGTCGCAAATGTCAAAAAAAGTTTATGCATATATCGCATCGTGAGTGATTTGTTCTCATCTGTAAAAATTGGATTGACTTGTAGATTTTGCAAAACTAGCTAGAAAAAAGATTTTCGCGGAAGTTACAAGATCTGTCCAGACGCGCAAATCTCGGAATGTTTTCTGACTCTCCTAATCCGAAAGAAATCACTGCTTGTGGCACTGCTGCTAACATGCATGCTTTCAATGAGATGTTTTTACTTCTCATTAGAGAAGGATGCCAACTTGAGGCAAATTGAAAAGAGATGTGTTTTTCTAGACGCGTCTTTGGACATTGGTTTCAAATTGGCCTTACTTCTTTGCGGAACAGTTCTACGAAAGAAGTTATAAGGATTTGAATGTCCAAATTTTCGACTTTAAGTGACATAAAACTGGAGAAAAGCTGTTCAAAAACAACTGAAAGTGGACAATCGATTTTGTGTAAAGTTTGTTGAGTACAAGAAAGGTACCCAGCCAGTGGTAATTCGCGTAGGTGTTATACGGTCTTCGTCAATTTCAGGCCACTTAGGCTTGGCAATTTTGGACATTCAAACGCTCATATCTTCTTTCCCCAAAAAAAGGAAAGCAGATTTGTAATCAGCGATTGAGGGCGCGTTCAGTGGTACACATCTTTTTTTCGATTTGCGAGATCAATTTGATATCTTCTTATGTCAGGAATTATCGTTGTAAATGTAGCAACAATCTTCACAATCAGAAATTTCTAGGGAGCAATAAATATATTCAAAATTATTCTAGGAACATCTAAAATTTCCTGGCTAGAAGACCTTGGAATTTGTTCTTATTTCCGTTTTGGCTTGATTGGATAGTTTGTCAGGTAAAGCACCTGTTTCCACAAATTGTTTCTGCAAGTGAAGGTTTTGTCGAGAATTTAGCAGTAAGTTGTCGGTTGCTGCGTGCTTTAAGCCGGCTCATTTACAAAAGGTTTACATTTACATATTTATGTTCCTTTGTAAGCAATGAATACTAGAACGATCAGCCACGTTTACATATACTGATGGAAGTTCAGAATTTTCTGAAAATTACATTTTGATGAGCACTTCGTGCACAATTCCCCAACAAATACTACACATGCTTCCAGAAATAATGATATTGATTGAAGACTTATGGGCTTACAAGAGGAAAAACTCCACACTTGCTTGTTATCTTTTAAGCCATGGAATCACATACAGATATATGATAACGGAAGCGTACATAGAAACTAGAAAAAAGTTGTAGTTGATATGAGCAGTGCTAATTAAAAATGGTTCTCCTCTAAATAGCAAGAAAAGACAGAAAGCGGGCATCACTTAAAAAAAACTCAGTTATTCAAGAATAGGTTATATGTTAGCTTACCACAGTTAGACTGATCACGAATATATCCAATTGAGGGACATTCAGGCCATTTTTCTCTCGCGTCAAAACTAAAAAGTGGAGCAGTTGATTTTACACTCGTACAAGAATCCACAAACACACTTTTCGGGAAGGGTATCATGGAAGTTCTCGACTTTTCTTACGGGAAACCCGTTTGTTTGTCCAAAGCTATGAAGATATTTTCGGTCCATCACACGTGCTCTCAGAAAGGCTTCTGCAGCTGCACTGTCGATCTAGGATCAGATATCGCTGGTTACTAGGTACCAATATCGACCGTGTAAGATGAAGATGCCAACAGTTTACCTTTCTTTCGGAGTTTTCGTCTGTACGTAGATTTTCATCTGTAAATTTTTTTTATCAACAATTTTTTCCAAGAATCTGCATCTTTTGCCAAACTTACCACTGTGTGATGACCCAGCTGAAATCACTACTGCGACTAATAAACAGAGAGGAAGCATCTATAAAATCGAGGCTCAAAGTATGAATCACAACCCGTATCGCTGGAATTATCAGTCGGCCAAAAAATGATAAATCTTCTAAGGTTTTAATACATAAGTCGTTGGTACAAAAAAACCTAGCAATCACCGAAAATGGCAACAAATGATCACAAAAGACAGCTTATGATTCCTCGTAGTTATCATTTTTATAACAGCATGTTTGGTAGAATAAAGTAATGCGTTTCAAGAATCACGCACTATTTGATGAGCCACTGCCCCTGTACTCGCTCTGATCACGGCATCATCTGAACACGCCGACGAAGCGCTATTCGAAACTTATTGTTAGCAAGAAATAAAATCGCCGGTTCCACCTCGCTGCCACAGACCTTCCTCTTCACGCTTTGCCTTCCATTATCCTCATTTACTCGCCCCTTCCCTTAAACTCTCAAACTGATGCCATACTTTACAGAAAGCGCTTCTAACCCAGTGGAGATTTCCCATTAAGATGGACGATACAGTACCTTTGAGTCCCCGTATCGTCCTCATCGCAAAGGAAAACGAGCTCTACCCTTATTGCTTACGAAATTGTGCAAGTGGTTTGTTAGCAGTTGAAAGAATGCATTCTCATTGGATAGTGTCAAAGATCAGTAAGTCAATAATAGGACCTAATATGGCGGCAAAAAGTGGCCTATATTCTCCATGGAGTCGAGAAGTCAAAGTTTTAGCTGGATTGATCAACGTAGAATGGAGTCTATAAAAAACTTAGGTGTTATCAGGCGTACTCAAAGTTTGATCTCCATATACTAAAGGTCGTTCCGGAAGTTCTTTCAGTTTCGACCTGTAATTAATACACGTGGAATAAAATAAAGATTTCAAAATCTAGAAGATGCAACATTCCAACTCTTTCCAATAGTAATGTTTCTGTGCTATCTTCTTTGGTGACAATCAAGGTAATCGCCGAAATTTCAAACCCATGGTTTTTACTATGCCAAAGTTTGGCAATTTTTCAAAATTTTCATTTTGAACTTCTAAAAGAGCTTTCGTGACATTTGTATAGAGTAAACAAAGTGTACAATCAATTACTTTGGCATTTCTAGCTGGCTTTCCAAGATTTGTCAGTTTCATTTTCTGATATCAACAAATTCCATATTTGGCTAGGCCAAACCACTCAGAACATCAAGCGACGTGCAACTTAGTGATTAGAATGCAGGGTACCAATAAGTCACCCGCTTCTTGATTCTGTTTAGAATGCAGGGTACCGTTCCATAGAGCAAGTAATCATAATAGTAAATTTCTGAAGTGACAATAGCTGTGCCCAAAATTTTGAAAATCGTTATTTCGCCTTGTACAGGGTTCGCCAAAATTATTTGCGCCAAATTTGCAGGAATGCCACAAAAGAATACTGATAGTTTTAATCTCAAAATTTATGCGATAGAATGCTGCAATCATCCTCTACAAAATATAGTGTTATGAGCCCAAGATGATTACCATACGTTTTGCGAATAATGAAATTGTCGAACTAGTACTTTTGAGCGCAGAAACCCAATTTTTGGCGTTTGTATTTCATTCCGTAGCAGGAAGTCGTTGAGACATATTAGCCTTTACTTACACAGTGTAGAGGAGGCTTGGCGCTATCAAGTCGTATTTCTTGCGTTCGCCAACAATAATCTCTCCAAAAATGGTAGCAAAAAGTTTGCGAAAGCCACCCCCCTGTCAGTGGTTCATTTGTAAGCTAAGAAGCAGTTGTCACCAAATTTAGGGGTATAATGTTTCCACGAAGCTTCCAGATACTAAGTACTCATTGTCAGTTCTTTTCCATCGATGAAGTTCTCAAACCTGATTTAAATAGCTTAATGTGCAGTATTCTACATAGGCAAACCCACGCTTTTTGGTTATTCGCTGATAATGTTCTTGTCTGACCATCCCAAATTTTGCGCTGATAGTAAGCATGTTGCGGCCAAAAGCTTGCTCTATCATGTGGCACTTTCCTTGCATTACAGGAACATTTATTGTAAACAGACAGAACGATTCTGTAAAAAAACACCTGCGTGTTGCGCGCAAATTAGTTAGCATATATTATATTGTAATTTTTCTGGAGCCACACTTGGAAATTTCCTATGGTTTCCGAATTATACGCTATGGTTTCCTAATTGTAAAACATTACCAACAAGTTAGCTCTCTACCTATCGCTGATCTCGTCTTGCACGAGTCTTACGTTGTAAAATAGACGCGCAATTAATTCTGGCGCAACCTGTACAATTACTGTTGAGCAATAATCTGGTTTTGAAACTCTCAATGTCCGAAGAATATCAGTGTTTGATGCTTTCGTGTACGTTACGACTTTGCAAAAGTGAGCTTTTGGAAAAATCTCTCGAAAATACTGCAAAGTGAGCTGGGAAAGCCAAAAAAATTGACTGTTTGCACTTTGTCTTCACTATCCACCTATCATCGAAGCTCCTCTAAAAGATCAAGATAGAGGGCTAAAAAAATCGTTAACTTTCTTTTGGTAAAAATCACTAGTTTGAATTTCGAACAGAAGAAACTAGTCCAGAAACATTACTGTTGGGAAGAGAAAGAAAAACCACATGGACTAGTTGTGAAATTTTTGTCATCTTCATTGTACGTGTCCTTATGGTAGGATGCAAAAACGGAAAGAACTTTTGGAACGAGCTAATTTATAGGAATTGAAAGTGGCAACTACAAAAAAAAGTCATAATTTTACAGCCTACGCATGAACCAGCCAGCAGCGGGGAAGTACATACAAGACGACCAGCAAACGCACATGTCGACACATTAGAATTGGGATAAATAAAATAACGTGACAAGTAGACCTTTTGAGCTTGTCCATTTTGCATTCCTACACTTGTAAAAAAGTGCCGAAAAATTAATCCGGCAATCGACTTTAAGGGCGAAGTGCGCCAATAATTCAACGAGACACTGATAGGTGTGTCTGCAAATTCCATTCCGCTTCACACGTTCAGACTGGGGAACTACTCCAAATTTATTTCAAGCTTTGAACGCAGACGTCATAAAGCGAATTCGAACAAAGACTTGGATCTGTGAGTCAAGCAAACTGTACATTTCATTCATTGTTTAGAATGGGAGCTCTCTCTGCGCATACTTTTTAGAAAGTGTAAGTGGATGCATGGTTAGTTGCGAATGCGCGAACAGAGCACCTGCCGTTCTCTACCCTCCCCCCCCCCCCCTCCCCAAATGGTAAAACAAATTTCTATAAGGCCAATCTGCTGGCTTGATATTGACTTTACATATTCTTCATGTCTCTCACACGTGGTTGAGGAATTGCTCAAATGTCTAAACAGTGACAATGAATCTCCACAAGCTGCTACATATAAAGAAGTGGTGTGCTGACGGTCTCATATTAACAGTCACAGGCACATTTCTCACACGAATAAGGGACAAGCAAAAGGTGTGGCCCTCCAAAAACCCAAAACCAAACATCCTCAGTCCTTTTCCTATGCAACCCATTTCTGAAGGAGAATAAAGAAAGTGCTGAAAGCGCATCCCTTGAATCTATCCCATCATAATCATACTCCATGTTGGTGAAGTCTCAATAGAAAGGAGTTTGAAATTCGAGAATAGGCAATACGAGCGAACGCAGAAAAGCTTGAGCGTCGTTCTGTTTCTAGGAATGCGCTAAAGCATTGCCAATCGGGACGACATACATATATAAGCTGTTCCCAAAAAAGGTGCCTACTTTTGATCGTTTATAACTCTCCTGTCATAATGCCTTTTGACAAGCTTTAGATAACTTTTTGTACAGCTAGCTTCAACTTAGATTCTGAGTGTGGAGCGAATAGTCGTTCTCTTTTCAGTACTGTATGGTTACAGTAGGAACTTTGAGGAAGCTTTTAGGTTATTGCGGGTCATATTTTACCTCTGAAAAGAGCTAAAGAAGTTGGAATAACATACACTAGATCGATCTAAGTTACAGCCAGCCGCTGATTCCAAATATGAGGGCCTTTACCGTAATTCTTTTCTCATAAGTCAGGCCAGATATACCGTAACAACCACTCCTTGATATTCGTATCAAGCGAGCAGAAAGCAGAACGTTATCTAGTGAAATCAGCATGCATGGAAATCTTGTTACACAATTTTCTATATTTTCTGAATTTTTTTTTGAACGGCCTATCTCACAGTGACAGCCAAATGCTGCGAGTTGCTACCGTAGTCCTACAGTAACGAAAAAAGATAGTTATTTCGTTTCATGCTGTAAATAAAAGTTGAAGCCAACTCTACAAAATGGTGCCTAAAGCTTTTCGAAAGATTTTATGACGGTTATTGAGAGCATTATCAACAATCAAACAGTAGGCGCATTTTTTGGGGCATCCTGAAATTCATCCTGTAGTCTTAGCTATTGGGAACGAATAAGATAGAAAATGGAAAAAGAGTCTAGGATTTCTAGTATAAATGTGATTTGCAGTGACTCATGAATTAGGTTTACGAAAAACACCATGGAATGTGTTGCATGTATCTAAAGCAATAACTTCTCAGGTTGTCAAAACCTTCGTGGCGAGAAGAAAGCTAAGCCTACGAGTTACGGGAAGAACGAAAATCCTTTAGGTTTGACAGGATCAATGGTGTGGTAGATACATCCTTTGATAAGATCTCGCAAGAACTTTCAAACTTTCATGGTTCAAATAGCTCAGTCATCGCAGCACTTAAATGAGTGCTTTGATTACTTTGATCTTTGACTTTGTAAGGGACTATGGAATAATTGTTTCTAGATGAAAAAGCTTTCTTCATACAAGATTCATTGACGCACTAGGCACTAGCTCATTGGAGGTGTGTATGGATGCCATACTTTTGTCACATTATGTGGAATGCTGAATCCATCGCAGCATCATCTCAGACATATACTGCACGATATTCTTGGTTGTGAAGAAAGTTTCCGAGCACTAAACTGTAACTTCAAACAATTTGTTCCTTTCTGCGAGATTCATTCGTAGCAGGGCAGTTATTACTGAGGTCTGTTGTGTGGGCTTTCCAGCAGTTCATCTCGGGCCAACAGCGCACAGAAAGAAAAGCTTTTCCTTTTCCATTTTCACTAGCAAGATTCAAAAATTGATCTTTTTTGTGTGAGATTAACTCATATAAATAATCGCTGGAGAGGTGCGTTAGTTTTACAGAATCCTCTGGCACTGTTTTAAGGGTAAGTTACATTTTAGGGATGTAAATTGCAGATCATTTTTAGGTTCAAAAATCGTATATTTTCTGCACCTAAAAATGCCCTAGTGAAGTAGCTTTGAAGTCACAGATTGGCTTATTGCGTGATTTCAAGTTGAAGTTCGAATAAGCCAATCTTTTCATCATTGCAAATCTTGCTTGTTTGTGTCCTGCACACCTTTGCTGGAAAAAAGTTCCTGCTAAAATCAGGTTGACAGCTCCTTATTCGTGCGTCAGATTGAAGACTCAAATAGTTTTCCTTGTTCAGTTTTCAATAGCGGCAGCGTAGAGGAGGAAATATTTGGAAGTTCTGAAGCTGAAAAGTAATCTCTTCACTGTGTAAATGTCACAGTGTAGGCGCAATTTGAATGTGCTATTGGGAAGCTTTGGATATCTTTCAAAAAGGAAGAGAATCAATATCGAAATGCTAGAGATGATTCAAAATTTTCAACCCAACAAGATGAAGTGCAACGGTTCAAAACGTCGTAATGATGCCTGATCTCGGTTTGGAAGCTAAGCACTGCGAAAATTATTGAGCGTATGCAATGAAACTGAAACAAAGAATTATTGAGTTATTGCAAGCATGATGACCGTCTAAATGTTGCTATACTCCAACAGTTCCTCTACTGCTTAAAATGTGTTTCTTCTCAGTGCGCTTTTCTTGCTGCAGTTTTCGTTTGCTACCAAGTGCAGATTCAAAAGCGGGTTTTTGACTGTGGATCATACGACATCATTGTTCCTAGGAAAATTTTTATGTTCAAAGCTACAGTTCAAAACCACCTGGACCTGTGGAGGGCAGACGGAAGCAAGTACCGCATGATGGCGAAAAATTTCCACCGTCAAAGCAATCCAAAGTCTGTAATCAAGAACTTTCTAAAAGTCCGCGCAGATAATATAGCAAGCCGAGAGCAAACGTGTTGCAAGTTGATATGAGATATGAGTGAGCACATTTGTCTTCGTTTCTGAAAGAAAAAACCCATAGCGATCCATTCTACCTTAAAGGAAATGCTTAGGCATTCGCACACATATGCATTGGCAGAAGTATAAGATGTCCACCAGCTATTGAGGAAGCATTACAGTAACGACGAAATTACGACCACTTTCCGTTAAAGGTTTTCCAGTCTTGAAAATTCAATGCTGCTGTCATTCAGCATTCAGACTTGAACTTCGGAAGCATATGAAGCTAATAATCCGATGCATCATTTGCTCTAAACTGTAGCAAATACCGAAGTTTGGAAGAAGCTATGACATCGCAAATAAATAATGCCAAAACGCCAAGTTTTGCATCGCAGCATGCAGACACACTGCTGGACCTTTCCAACACAATATGTATTTAGAACGTCTGCGCGAAAGGCGCGTTGTCTAAGGATGCGTGTTAGAGTCTTTCGACGTAACTTCACTCGACCACACACAGCGACGCCGCGCCCACATTCGAGATACTCTCGAACATCAGTCTTCGCTAAATCTTCACGTTTTCAGCATCAGGGGGATCATGGTACTTCCGGAGGAGTATCTTCACTTATAGCCTTTTGCTGGTGTGGTCACTACTACAAACAGATCAGAAGACTTGCTATGGGACAGCGTTTAGCACCGACATAGGCTATCACCTTTGCCTAAGATAGAATCCCACGTACTCCTCGAAAACCATTTCTCCTCTGCCGTTACGTGAAAATTGCTGTATAATATGCTCCACCCAAGGAGAACTGGGTCTTCGTTTCAACATCCTCAATCAGCATTCTCGTCGCATCAAGATTAGGTACAAGGGAGAAGCCTATTGACAATTGGCTGCCGTTCATGAATGTCGAGATGCGTTCGTTAGAGAATGGTCGACAACGCGATGATATCTAAACCCAGCAGCAAGAACACCTTGGTACACTGTTTTTCATTGCATCCCCGGTAAGTTGAAAAAGCTGTCATTGGAACTATGTTCAGAACAGCTGTGAAAGTCTCCTCTGACAAGCCGCAAAAGGCTCATTCTAGAGCGCTAGCTGACCGCATAGCTCGATGTAACGGTTATAGGTCCCTTAGCCGCACTTATATAGAACATTGCCGAGTCTGGGACATTGTAAATACAGAAACCAATGGGAAGATCCCTTTCTGCTTACCATATATCTCAAAGGAGCTGTGCAAGACGGTTAGATTGCACGAGTTACCACCAAAAATTCAAAATTGAATTGAAAAGATGAGTGCATATACATAGTGCATAGACATCAATGAATTGGCGCCTGAGCCTTCGCGACTTCTGAGGTTAAGTTGAGGCCAGGCCACTAGGTAAGAAGGCTAAGGCTCATTTACTGGTTTAGTAGTTTGCAACACTCTTGTTCGCGCCTGTTTAATAGAGCATTAATCTAACCCTGTCTTTACCTTTGAGCAGTCATGGTTCACTGACGCAGCGGGCGTCTTCCAAGTTTTGAGGCGGCTTTTTTAGGATAGTTTACTTATGCATTCGACAATTTCAGGGTCTGAAGAAGAATACCACTGAAACACTAGTCGAAAAAAGGATAAATCAGTGCCGGTGTACAGCTAAACAGCCATACAACAAGCTGCTGCCATTCGTCTCCAGACCAGACCCCGCCATCGTATTTGGCGGACGACTGACATCGGCTTGCGTGCCATTACTGCATCAGGAGATATCGCCACATGATGGTCTCTGCACAAAAGCTTGCGGTAGTAGTCTGCTAAATATGGTACTGGACAGATTTTACTGCCTTTGAGTCGGACATTTCTTGCATCATACCCATCTAATACGGATCCTATTACCAAACAAAAGAGGTTGCTGACTTCACGGTATCAGTATGGTTTTAAAAATACAATCTGTGGCGTTAGCAAATAAGTGCTTTCGAACGACCACAATCTATACATCTCTCCAAACTAATTTGAATCGCATTTGACTTGTGAACGTATAAAGACGTGAGTGCGTTATTCTATAGCTGCTTTTGAATTAAAATTTTTATCATCTGCAAGATTCGTAGGTCTAGAATGAAATGTTTTTGTCCTAATATAGATGAATATTGTGAGAGAAAAAATGATTCCTTTAAAAGCTTCTAATGTTAGAAAGTGAAGCTGTAAGACTGGAATAGAAAACCGTATCGAACATGTCAGCAATAAGAGTATTAACCTACGATAATCTGTTCCCCATGTTTTTGCTAATCTTATGATAAGAATAATTTATATGGATTGTGCATTGAACCTTTTGTCGGGTTTTGATATAGCATTGGATTAGATACCACTGCTATGCATTGCGTGCCAGGTACTCCACTGGTACAAAACTCACTCCTTGAAGGCAGTGTCCAGGCAGCATGGGTACTCCGCCTAGAAACTGATGAGGGGTTTGAGGCATTGTACAAGCGGCAACGCAAATGATCCATTCATAGCTAGAAATCCATCCCCAAACCCTTCGGGCCTGCGTCGTGACCGTAACCCATAAATGAGCTCACATTAACACTACGTTCGTGCTGGGGCACATCTTTAGTCAGCGATGCGGTCACGGCGCAGGCGGAGTGTTTGGGGATGAATATCTCAGCCATGAATGCATCATTTGTGCTTCCGTTTGGGCAGTGCCTTAGCTAAAACCTCATCAGTTTCCAGGCAAAAACTCAGCGCCCAGGTTTGCTTGGACCCTGCCTGGTAGATTGATTACAACAATGGTCTTTGTAGACTCTGCACAGTTGTAGTGCCTTTTTTGAATGACAGATCCGCATCACGAGTACCTCGCGTAGCGTTCGCTGTTCCTCCTTTTTGGTTAAAGCATTCAAATCGACCGCATTTCGACACCCATGCTCCTCGCTTACGTGCCTAGCGAAGAAATGACTATTGAAATCAAGGCAAACTATTTTCATAAACTTTACAGCTGACGATACAGCTCGAGACTTAGAACGTAGTAAACCCTCATACATCTCAGTTGACCTAAGATTAATTATTTTGAAGAACTTCCTAGAGTGAACCCACGATCGCTTACGTTCCGTGCTTCAAAATAATCAGTTGAACAGTCAGAAGACAATACGGCCAAGTGCCACGATCACTCAAACGTAATGCCACTTAGTCGAAGGTAGATTCAGGGTGAACCGAGGGGAATTTTCTCCCTGACAAAACTCTCTTTCCCTGAGAGATGAAATTTCCGTAGGTTGCTTATGGGTAACGTACGGGACTATTCAGTTGAGGTACTGTTGCGATGCAAGACTGCGCAATTTCGGGGGCCTGAATGGGAGAGGGGATCAATGAACAGATCGCGGCGAGGAAATAGGAAAATATGCTTTTTATTGCAGATGATGCTCCTTTTCCATAAAAACCGCTTTGAATAGAAAAAATGTGAATTAATTTTTCCATTCATCTTTCGACAAATGTAATTTTTCTCCGGCATGCAGAAAATACTGTGAATTTGTTTTATCTCTCCGTTTGCTAGGCGAAATCTCTGATAGCCAATTTTTCGATAGTGGCCTTATCAAAGATTACCTGGCGATGCAGCAAAAATGTGCCATTAGCCGATCTTAACCACGCCCGTAAACGTTGAACACCAATCCCGTTACCCGTTACCCTTACCCGTTCAACCAAACCTCAAGTGGAGCTTTTCTTAAGAAAACGCGATATTATTATATATATTTATGTTTTACTTTATTATTAAACCAGTCCAGTATGTGAAGTAATATGTGACTAAACAAAACTAGAAGTCAGAACTTACGAAGTTTTGCGGAGAACCTTTTCCTTCTCAAAATACGGTAAGGCTTTTTGACACTCAATCCAGGAGCTGCTGTTGAGTTCCGAAGTTCTTAACAAAAGTCTCAACAGAATTTTGACTGCTCTCTCCCAACTTCTTTTATCCGCACCGCTGATTCCTATGCTCTACACGGGTAGATAGTTGTGTATATTACTGCGCTTTGCAAACCTGCGTTGTCCTTCTTTTAGCCAATTTGCTTTCTTTCCCCTCTCCCCACTCCCTCACCAAGTGCTTTTTTTACGAAAGATTCTAGATGAAATCTCTGATCTACTAATCTTTCATTCTTACACTTCTCAAAAACACAGTCGACTTCGAGTCATGCCTCGAAGCTGCTGTATTCAAATGCGCCGCTTACACGTTTACCCAACCCATGGTTCAGCATCACGTCTGCGGTTTGATGCAAATAGCCGTGTTGGAAACTCTCAACCTCCATTCCCTCATTTCTTCGACTACGATGCCATGAGGGCAAATGCAGCGCAAACCCTTTGCGGTGTGGGCGCGCGTTTTCATCGAAGGTTTTAGCCTTATTACGATTGAGACATTTTGTACCTGACAAAATTATCATTCCTTTGACATTTTGCTGCTATCTGGATGCTCCAAACTTTTACAAACTTCAAAAGGTATATCTGGCCGAAGTGACCGTCTCACAATCGACGGAGTTCTCCCAACCTTGACCACTCTCTTGCTCTTCCCATCCGGGGTACTGCTTTCCACATTGAGTGTCACTTCTTGCATGGAACCTATTCCCCCCTCCCTTCCCCCCCCCCCCAACTTCTTCGAGTTCTCTTACTTTTGAATTGGTAGATAAAATCAGCAGATTTCAGCTTACATTATACATTATTTAGTGAACATTACAACATTTGAGTCTAGAATTTTTTGACTTTATAAACTACCTCATTCTTTTCGCGAAGTATTTTTTGGAAACGTGCGAACTTTCCTTCAACTAAGAAAATCGTACAGTCAAAACTACTCCTTCGCGTTTTATAGAGGCCGAACTGTTCAAACACCCATGTTCTGCCAAGCTGGCCCAAGCTGGCCTAAAATCCCTCACTTTCCAGCTCATCTCTAGGCTACTAATTGTTTCATTGAATTCTACCATCAAAGCGTGCTTCTGCTTTCAGCTGCAGAGCTAAGCAAATCTTTGTTGCTCATACGATTTTTGGATTGCGTAGCATTTTGGTAAAAAAAACTGCGATAGAAATGTACAACTTCACACTTCAACTTCTCAGTTTAGCAAGATTTCAGCTGATGGTGAAACCAATGGTTGATTCTATCTTGTCTTTATACACAACTGGAACGTTAACGGCAGTTTACGACGGCGAATAGTTTTTTCGCCAAAACTTTCCTCCCGATTTTGTCCCACTTCCTTCAATTTTAGCCCTGGGCGAAAAACCCTTGCTTTGTTTCTGGTTTGCAGTATCATAATTTTCCACAAACAATTAAGATGCGCAAATTTCCGATCATTCAAAGTGAGAGGATTGATGAGAAAAATACGTATCTACGGTCGTTGTTACAGTACATTTTATATGAAAGTGAAACTTGTCTGATACCATAAAGAATCAACACGTCTTCAGAAAGCCATGGGAGGCTGTCGTTTGTTGGAAATGTAATTAATCGATTCTACCGCTTTGAGAGTTCTTTGAAAGGGCATACTGATCAACAAATCGAGAAATAGGCCCGAGCAAAAAATGAGTCA
The DNA here is from genome assembly GCA_958299035.1 of Cylicocyclus nassatus. Lineage (NCBI taxonomy): Eukaryota > Metazoa > Nematoda > Chromadorea > Rhabditida > Strongylidae > Cylicocyclus > Cylicocyclus nassatus. The sequence goes on from CATQJL010000112.1 coordinate 35,282,487, forward strand.
CCAATCTGGGTGCAGTGGGTGCATTCGAGACAGACGGAATTGTTGACATCGTCCCGGCAGCGTGACGTCAGATGGTCCCCCCTGCGTTTTATATAGAGAGATGATAATAAAATAGAGTATTTCTCTATTCCTATTTTCGGCAAATTAACAAAAGTATATTTCGCTAGTATTCCGCATAAAATCTTTCATATACATCAAAAGGCCTGCTATAATCATTGAAGCATTCATCACAGTTTATGTTGCTAAGTTCAAGCTTCATTGCTTCGAAATTAATTCGGGTAAATGCAGGAAGCAGTAAGAGCTCACAGCTTGAGCTGTCAAAATTATAGAAGAATTCTTTCACATTGTGATCAGACTTAGAGAATGGAGGCTTTAGTAGCAGCCCTGATACGCACTGCGGATCAGCAAGAACCGAGTTTAAGATGGCATCATTACGAGTTGGCTCAGCCACGAATTGTTTCAAAGACATGTGCAGAAAAGAAACTGGAAAATTTTTTGACATTCGTATGACTAAGATTCTGCGAGCTTCAAAGACCTCGACACGCCATAAAAAGGTTGAAATCTCCCATGAGCAAAACATGTGGAGTACAAGAGGCAAGCGCCGAGAGCAGGTTCAGAAGTTCATCGTCTGAGGTGGAATTAGAACTGGGAGGGCGATAAACGCATGTCATTCTCCCTTTGGAAAGATGGATTGGTAAAGATCAATAGCTACGATCTCGCAGCCGCCCGGAGGATTGACATCGGATTTTCCACAAATCACTATCGATTTTATCAAAACACAGACTCCGCCACCCCTTTTGTGCGACCTATCACAACGAAAAATGGAATAAGGCAAATCGGATATAATTTCAGCGTCGTAATCTTTGGTGTTAACCAGGTCTCAGTTATAAACAAAACATCTGGAAGAAAAGTGATCAAAAAATGAAGCAATTCGAACGCTTTGTTCACCAGTGATCTGGAGTTGAAAAGAATGCATCTAACAATAAGCTTCTATACCTGTCAGTCAGTTTCCCTGCTGTGTTGGGATTGCTGTATGATTGGGATATGAATTGGAAAGCTGATGGACCTTTTTGTGAAAGGGAGCTGACTGGCACTGACTCGCTCTTGTAAACTACTAGCCCATTGCTGTACTTTCTACCACTGTTCAATTTCCTTGCCCGCTCTCGTAGTTCGCTCTCCTGTTCCCTTTTCCGGGCCGCCATGCATCTCCTTACGTAAATCTCCCTGTGGTTGGGGGAGTTCCTAAGCAATCTAGCCCGGGAAGGACTGTCTTTCAGTGGCCCCTCGTGGGCAGTCCAACCTTCACTAACCGTGGTTTACCAGGAGTCGCTCTGCCCATCCGATAGATTTTAGCGGGCTTACATTCAACGTCAAGAAAGTCTAGTACCCCCATGACACCATGACCTTTCTCTCGGTGTCGTCTTGCCATTGAGAGGCATGTGGTCTCCCTCCATCCCCCTGAACTTCAAGCTTCGGGAGGCCTGCAAACTATACTGCGCATTCTGGCCTCCCTTTCCATCTACCCATCGCTCAACTCACCTAGGCGCAGTAGTCTCCTCATAGATTTCACGCACCTCCAAGACATTCAAGGCGAGGAGTTTCAAAAGCTGGAGGATTGGCGCGGTATCGAGATTACCGGGACTGACCCGAGGAACGAGTGGATCGAGTGCTGACTGTGGAAGGAAACTGGGCTCAGATGCTTGTGTAGCATTCTCCCGCGTAGCTTTTTGACTTTTGCGCTCTGACCTAGTCGATGGCACAGTGCAGTATAGAGGGATTGAGAGACTGAGGATGGTAAAGATAGCTATACAGATAAATCCTTCTTGATCCTTCTTTGTGTTAAAAGGATGTTTATGTTCTGCGACGCACAAAAATGAGATATTATAGTTATTGATTGTTCCTGTCCATGTTTACGTTTACAAAACCGTCTTATTCACTTACGCTTTGATTTACTTTATGCTTATTCACTTATGCTTTTATTTACACGTTCTTTCTCATGTTCTCTGATGAGATAGCTGTTCTTTGCCGCTATTTTTGTCACACTCCTGAAATTTGAACCATTGTGCGCGAAGAAAAAGTTATCACAATTTTTTGACTTCTTGGACTATCACCTATATGTGATTCTCTGCGTTTCTTACAGTCCTTGCTTACATTACAGCCTGCTTGAATGTCGCTGATCTCTACGTTTTCCAATCCGACGTATAATATCTTTCGCAATCACTTCCTACATTGCCAAAATTTTAAAATTCAAGTGAGGATTGTCTCAAAATTAACAGTTGAGTCTGTTGACCCTTGTCCATCTGATCTCCTTTGTTTGCTTCCAACGTTTTGATCCCATGTATTAGTCAGCCCAGAATTTATGTAAATAGGAGTAATTTCTTTTCTAGTTGTTGTTGTTGTTATTTTTGGGAAGCTTTTGGGACATCGGTCTGCAATCAAGTTTCCCAAAGTAAAAGCGTGGGTGCTTAATCCGCACCACATTAATGCTTGACCTATCGGGTTCCGTAATTGTGCAGTTTGCGCATCCTCGGAGATAATTTTTTGATGTTGCAGAATGAGTTATGAACAAAAATCACTTTCGAACATTTTGGACAGCATGGAATTCCTATATGCCCTGAGATTACCATCCACGAGTCGGTGTTGGCAATACGCGCCAAGAGCATCCCTTATTCCTAGAAACGCGTTTCCGGAAACGAAGTCCCCCATGACTTCGCGAAAATTTACGAAGTCCCTCTTGACGTAAAAATCAGTAGGGAAACCCTTAACTAGTCAAAATAACGTTGAAAAGCGAAAAAAGCGCATTTCGAGGTAACTAATACAACAAAAAAAGCAAAAGAAAACATTTCGAGTTAATTAAAGGCTCTGTTATTGGGTAGTGTACCATTTTAGCGCTCAGAATGTCGAGAACCTCCTAGGCCAACCAAATCTGTGGCCTCAACAATCTGGCAGTGCGTTTTTCGCCACATAGTTCAAAGGACACCGCGTGTCATTGGAGCGCAATATCTATCAAGGCGTACAGATTTGCACTACTTTTGGCTCAAAAGAAGAGGAGAGGCAATAGTTTGATTCGCTCTCTTCACTATATAATAGATTTTTGAGCGTTTTAATCGTCCAAATCAAAAAGGTCCAAAACTTATGTGAACTCTCCGAAATTTATGCTCCGAACCAACCCAGTTGGTTCGGTGGTTGGTCTAGACCAACAAATCCGGAACGGGTATTCAGACACATAAGTTTTGGGAACTTTTTACATAATATAGTTTGGAATAATATTGTATACTCATAGCCCAAATTCGGAGCCATGTGATTGTTTGTGCGCTGTAAACAAGCCATTTGTTTGTTTGAGTCTTGCATTTGAAATTCGCGCGCTTGCGAAAGAACACGATCAACTCGTGAAACCTGACATGTTCGTTTTTGTTTGTTTTTTGGCGCTTCCTCCAGGACCTCATAAAAACGATGTCCCCGTTGCTTCTAACTCCAAAAACGAAGTCCAGTTCGACCCCAAACCATCGGTGCCGGTCCCTGGCATCAGTCATTATTTCAGTGTTCAGCGTTCATGGCAGCAAATAATCTAGTTTTGTGACGCAGAGAAGATCGCTCAGGGCTTATGCATTAGATATTAGAATGTGAAGTGACCGTATTTAACGTGGTAGAAGAAGTTACAGAAGCAATCATACGCGGTTCAAGCATCATGCTAGCTGTGACCACCAATGCACTATGTAAATTAGTTTTGCATCATCAGCTTTTCCGCGTTTGATCCGCTCCAGGCCGGGGAGCAAGTAGCCTCAAGAGCGCAGGGATTTTCGACTAACTCAGGGCTGTGGGATTTATGGATGGGAAGCGCTTCGATTTAGCAGTAACGACATCAAATAGTGAGCTCGTTCAGAATTCCGCTCACTCACATAGCTCTTACTGGATTACAAGTACTATCACTCTATTACCCTACTAGCCATAATTATTGTGATCGTCGCATCCTGGCGTATGACATAGATGCATCTAGTTGCGCCGGCGAAACCGGTTTTCCGGACCTCCGTCATCAAGGTCAGCTATTTCACAAGAACAATGAGAGTGCAATGCAGAAAGGTTTAGAGACTAGCGACCCTAAGGGCCGCTAACAATTTGGCAGGGGCAAACAATTTATTAGCCGTCTAGCTGTTTGGAAGACAAAAAATCTCTCTACATTTTATACCTTTTCCTAGAATTACATGTGAAAACCCACTTTATGAGGAAGAAAGGTCACAAACGCCGAGATTCCACAAATCATTCAATAATTTTTGAAAGTGCTATCACAACCGTACGAGGATTTGAGAACAAAAAGTTGATAGATTTTCGAATATTACGCCCTCCCATCGAAACCTCTTCACAGATTCATTCCTAAATTAAGATTTCCCCTCACCGTGCCTTTTATAAGGTTACTTTCAAGGAGCCCTTCATGCTGACATTTTATGAAATTATGATGAAAATCGACTCTTGAAAACAAGGTCTTCTTTTCAAAAAAACCATGACACATCATGATCATAACATTTGCTGGCGCTATCTTATCATAATATTTTGCGAATTCTGAACTTCTGACTCTCATCTATGAATTGTTTGGCCAAATTTTCCTGACAACTCCATTTAAAGTCACCTCGAAAGCAGTCAACCTCAAAACGGATGTATCGTACAAAGGACTCACTCAAAAAATACCTTATCAGAAAACTTGGGTGACCAAAAGAAATTCTCTTGTTTTCTCATGCCCTCAGCCGTTTACAGATTTTTAATTTTTGTGAAGAATGCTCCACAAACCGCCTACAGAGCGATATACATGGGAACTTTCCTACAAAAGAGAAAGCCCTACGAGCCGCCCACAGACCGATATCTACGACAATTTATAAGAAGAAAAAAGTGTGATTCGCCTACTTACCAGCCAATATTCGAAAAACAACTCTATAAGTCTCCTACCTAGCATTTTAACAAGGAAAACTCCCCTGAGGCCGTGTACAGAATGTTATTTTGAATGTGCCCTTCGAGACCTTAGAATAGACCAGAACTTAAACAATATTTAAGGACAAAACTGCCATAAAAGGCCTCCTTATAAATCAATATTTCAAAAACCAAAATTACGTCTACAATCGCGGATTGGTTATAGACATTATTTCAAAAAATACCCTTTGGGCCCCTGCAGAACTATAATTAGTTATCAAAAGAATCTACCCTATAGGCCGCCTACAGACCATTATATTGGAGAAGTGCTGTCCTGTGGGCTGCTCAGAAATCAACAAACTTCTGAAAGAATATCAAAAAACTGCCCTGTGAGCCCTTTCCATTATATTGAAAAAAAATGCCATACGGGCCGCTCACGGACCGCCCTTCGAGACTTCGAGAAAAGAGTGCCTGTGCACTGCACACAGACCCATCTTTCAAAAAAGCACTGCCCTACAAACTCTCTAACCCGCAGAAAATGTTCTAAGAAGCACTTAGAGACCAACATTTAAGGGATAACCGCCCTACCTGTCCCCAAAAACTAATATTTAGAAAAAGCGATGTTAGAAAAAGTTATTGCCTTATAAGAAACATGTTTTCAAAAAGGGCTGGCAGCTCCTTCAAACCCATATTTGAAAAAGAACCGCCCTACGGGCCGTCTACAGACCGCAACCGTTAATTACAATTTGAATGCCCTATGGACCTCTCGCAGACCGGTGTCTTGAGAAGAAAACTGCTATGGGGACACTGCCTTGTGAATCCCTACAAACGTGCCCTACGAGCCGCTTGCGGGATACCCGCTCTATGGAACGCCAACGCACCGTTTTTGAGAAAAATTACAGAGGCTTACCCGCTCCTTAAAGACCTATTGTAACAAACCAATATTTCGTGAAACAATGAAAGAACTGGCCTTTTGCTGAACCAGAGATAGATACTTCAACAGGAAAATGAGAAGTGAGCAGATCATTTCAGCATGTACATGAATTGCGGCTATACAGAAAGCCATACGCGCAGGTTCAATCTTGCGAAAGAGGGGGGGGGGAGTAGTGTTAGCAGCCTTACGAGAGTGTCGGCACCTTCCCACACTATAGCCTTTTTGCAATTAGTAGTCACATCCCTTTCGAAAACATTCCCCGAGGAGGGACGATGCTCACCCTCTACGAAAACACGCTAGCCTTGTTGACAAATCTGGACCTTCCGCACCCACCGCAATCACTCGCCTCAGTCCGCAACTTGTCAACATGTAAGTGCAAAACCTTGCCATTCTTTATTATAGAATGATATCGGATCGCCATGATGTGATCTTCCCTTTTACCTGAAATCTTGACGGAGTAGGCCCTGTCCAGTTCAAATTTCTCGTGAATAGCGGGTTTGCCCAAAGCTACAGGTTCATCAGACCGTACAGGCAGAGAGAACCAACACGCTAGACAGAAGGAGGTTCAATTTTGAGCGAGTAAAGCTATTTGCTACTGTGCTGAGCGGGTGAGGCCGAGTCCTCTACGTGACAGCATAACAGGTCATTATTTTAGGGCGCGACATGCGATTAAATGGACTTTCGGATTGCTGTCCAAACGTTCTTAGATTTTGACGAGCAGTATTGCTTTGTATTCCGATCGGGTTAAGCGTCTCTGTCTCTCTAACGGTTCGTACTACTTCAGAACTAAACTCGTAAAGCTTGAAAAACCTCTATTTGAGGATGCACAACCTTCCGAGCAGAGACGACCAGTTAGAAGATTGCGAAAAAACTGACCCGCACCTAATTCCTACAATCCTGCGAAGAGACTTAGCGCGCATTACAGATTCCCGCAGCGTAGCAAGCGACCGCATCACACAATACTACGTGGATCAATGTGGGCACGCATGAGAAGATTAATTCGTAATGCTATGTGTTATTCACTGTTGACCAATATTCTTGAACCCGGTGCCGTCTGTATATCTGTACATATGTTGTAATACAAAACTTGTTAACCAATTCGGGGCAAATTTCTCATTATTTTCTATGTCTACTACAATTACTTGAATAATACTTTGCTACTACTATTTGAATACTGAGATTCCCAACCTTTTATCTCTTTAAAAGCTAACAAAATAAAACCATTAGAAAAATGCTTCCATACAGTCAAGATGATTCGAAAACTTCAATCAAACTTCTCAAAACAAAACGCTTCTTCAATGTATGCATAGATATCGAAACAAAAATTGCAAAAACGTCATTCTTCACCAGTGATTGTAAATAACATGATCAAATCGACACAAGAACATAGAATGGATAGAATCAATGAGAAAAAGCCTGCGATTCACTTCGAGTCCGGGAAATGCTATGCCATTGTGAATGAGAGAACTTTCTTTGCGAGTTCGGCTGCAGCTCCTGATATGTTGCGAAAATTCGTAGCGCGGTGGGCTTGCATACTGCGATGGAATTGCATATAACTCCTCATACTGCATCGGCTTCGTACTCCCATTGTACTGGTACTTCGTCATCGCGGCGAACTTCCGGTTCCTCAGTAAACAAGCTTCCCAGTATGAACTGCATTTTCCGCTTTTGTTGTGGCTGCATTTTCCGCAACATTTCAGCTACCAAACCTCTTAAAATGATTAGATACAATATTATTTATAATCCTAAAAAAACAGAAGAACTCACCAAAATGACTGAACTCATCTTTTTTGAGCTTGGCTAATTGCATTATCATTGAATCGGCAGCGTCGCGCACGAGTGCACGTTGTGGAAAATAATTTAACCAATATATAACAAAAAGCCCCTTACTTTCATCAATTTTGTTTTCTTGACACCTATTTTCTATTAGATGCGCCACTATTTTTCTCGAGAAATTTAGGAGAATCTAGCTCCAGTAATGACTTTCTTTCCGAAGACTGCTGGATTGACAATGGGGAATCCAAGGACGATCTTTTCTTTGATGGTGGAACTGACTCTAACGCAGATCCCATAATGGTGGATGGTATCGTGCGAGTCGGCGACAACGTGAATAGATTCGATCGATCCTTTAAGTGGGCCCACCTCTACTAAAGATGCCTTCTTGAAGACAATGACAGTGATTTGCGAGAGATCTTTGGGTGTTCAAGGAGGAAAAGTTTCTTTATGTTCTGTTGGTCAGGCGTCTCAGAATCACGGTGTTTTCCATCCAAATCAGGAGGCTCTATAATTGAATGATGACTTTCAATCAGATGATACATCTCGAATGCTTATTGGGCCCATCATTTTCAACGTCATTCTCTCCAGAGTCTCCGCTGACTAACATTCGCGATCTTAACATTTGCAAAGGAATCAAAGAAGATGATGAGATATTGAAGCTTGCCCTTCCACTTCAGCTAAGTAGAGAACTGTGAGGCATCGGAAGATCCCATGGTACGTCCTTGCGGCTGACCCACTGCTGCGTCTATTTCGAGTATACGAATGGCGCAGCCTTCCATGTTCTTTTTAGGTAGACTATTATTTTTATTAATTATAGTGCCGAAATGCACCTTCGCACACGTCCGCTTTCGAGCATTCTTTCCTTAATATTGTTCCTTTATCCCCTTTCTCTAATGTTCCATTGGAACGCGTACTCTAATGTTTGGCTCCTCTTCGACCATCTCGCGCAAAAGTTCAGAAAACTCGAAATCTTCTGTTCTAAAACACGGGAAAGGTTACAGCAAGATGATCAATTCCATCAGTTCTCCTCGTTATAACAAAAAGGTACCTGAATGGCTTTGACTCACGTTTGCAGCTCATTGTATCGTAGAAATGACTGAGGGCGCTATGTTGTAAGCATGTCTATGCATGCTTCTTCGCCGAACGCTGACTCATGTGTTTAGGGCGTGACGGCGATGGTCAAGCGATGCTCTCGAGGAGATTCTCCGATGCCGAGTCGCCAAGTAGACATGACTCCTCTCTTATCATCATTTTTGGGCCGCCGCCGTACCATCAGTGTCTACACTGATCTCTTCTTCATAATCTACCTAGTTGTGTGCATGTTATTCATATATTGATATTGTAATGTTATTCATATATTAATATTGTGACTGAATTTTTCCAAAACTCCAAAACTTTGCTAGCGGTAGCTATTCGGGCTCGCGTTGCTGCTCGCTATTGCGATATGATAATCTAATGCATAAGGAAAAGAGGACTAAGTTACCTTCCCGTTCCCAGCGTTTAGCTTGTCTAGCAACTATCTTTGCGGTTAGGCTTCTTGATCAACATCATCAAGACAGGCCCCATTACCATCATGAGCCACAGTCCGGTGCATCTGCACCGGCACATAACGACGGACATGTTGACACCACGGAGGGGAGGGGGGGGGGGATGTTACATGCATAAGTCATCTCTAGCGCTTTATTGTAGAGAGATAGAACAACAACTTATCCTTACATTGATAACATGTGTGCGGCAAGAATGAGCAGAAAGACAACTTTCCCAAAACTAGCAGATGTGTGCAGTGAACTGCAAGCAACAGCCCCGCTACCCTGAGATGCTACGCGATTTTATGAACTCACTGAAAAATCAGTGACTAACGCTATAGATAAAAGAACAATAGAATGGCGATAAAATGAAATCGTGAATAAAGCAAAATGCTAAGCATCCCCCGCTTCTCAAACGCAGAGATCGTCTTGGACAAAAAACTACTTGGGAAGGGATAGAGAAAGACATGGGCTGCCAGCAGCCGTTGCCAAGGTTGGTAGTCGTTGTAGGACCTCATAGTTGTGTGTTATGCGCTATCTAATAACCCCACAACCCCTGTTGCCGGCAATTTATGGCCGTTCATGTAGAGGACGTAAGCTGCTGAAAGGGGAGGCCCAGCGCAGATACAGGCAACAATGCGCACTTCTTTCCATCGAAGTACGTGCTAGCTGTTCGCGAGTGTGGAGCCTGTTGGCAACCTAATGTCCTCGACATTCTGAAGAAAGATTCGGTTTTCTAAGTTTGAACTGCAACAACAATGACCGGATAAGGAAGCAGGAGATGAGTAGACTTGGCTTGTAGATGTGAAGAAGATAACTTTTGTGTTTGGCGTGAGGTCACGCGTAGTACGCCTAATGCACGCATGCAGGGGGCCCTGGCGTTTTTGGACGCATTTGGGCGCTTTTGGGCCTTTTTGGGCGCTTTTGGGCACTTTTGGCGCCTTTGAGGGGGTAGGGGACTATATGTGTCGCCGAAAAAGGGTGGTCCTCGCGGTCGTTTGCGACAAATACGCGCCCTAGTACATGCGCGGACATGCGTTCCTGCAGGGAATCCGCGCGGGACTCTTTCATATTCGGCGACATATAGTCCTCTCCACCCCTTTTGAGGCTGGACGCATTTATGCCTTGAGCGAAGTCTGGCTGGGGTCTCATCCATCGCCTTTAAAAAAGTTTCTTCTTGTCTCCTGTCGTATCTTTTTTTTCTGGAACCACATTTTAGTTCGCCGTCGGTGTCACTGATTATCCCGGCCCTCCTTATCGGCAATTTCACGTCCGCTACAATAACTATTGCCAACTTCTACAGTGCAAGAATGATATATTGAGTGGAAAATCTACTTGATTGTAGGTGCAATGAACAGTGGAACTTCTTTGATCAATAAAACTTCAGCAGATAAAATAGTGGTAGAGTTAAACGTCATGTTAGTCTGTCATTTCTGACCATCAGTCAAACTGACTGCGGGCTTATATATAATCTTATTGGAAACTCAAAACAAAAAAGAAACGGGTTTCTCTAATTATGCTGCCTGAAAAGACATCTGTGTAATTCTGTTTTTGAATTATAATTGCAACTTTGCAGCTGGGCTTCGCAATTTCATAAGACTTGTCATGTTGCTTTTCCTATGTAACACTGGCAAAAAACCACTCATACGCGCTTCCCTATTTTTTTGAAAATGGACTGTATTTGAGCGAATCTGTCAGACATCTCATCGGTTCAGCAACAATCTAATGAACATATAAATAGCTGAAGCAGGACAAGAGGTCCAACCACTGTTGTCTCCAACTAATCGAAAATATGCGCGTTTTTATCTACATCTATCTAGAAATGACTCTCATTCAAGAAAAGTTGGGAAAGAGTCTGCACGTACTTCGCCGACAGTACTAATTTGCTGTGTACTCATCTCTATCGTTCATCTCTATGATACCTATTTCTTCTTTGCCTTATCTGCTGGTTGTGCAATTGTAGGGTAATTTATAGAACACTTTGTATTGTATAATAGGTTTCCGTCGGTTATGACATTTAACTACAAGATTCTTGTAATGATGCTTCCTTAATAGCAAGTTGTCACAACTGTATTTTGATAGCTCAGTATTTTTTCACACTCTAAAAGGCTGGGCATACTTTACGCGATTTCAGTCGCTTCGCGATTTGGCAGTATTCCAAATGTCCATAACTCACTGTAAGCACATTTCAAATGTACAGAAGAAGGGTATTTTATCAATCCACATAAGTTATACGCACTATGCATGTGCAGTTTGCTAGTGTTGGATCTGAAGACTTGTGGCGCATTGCCAAATCGCGTCGCGACTGAAATCGCGAAGTATGCCTGGCCCTTTAGGCCCAAGGCCCACGCTATTCCAGTCGCGACGCGATTTGGCAATACTCCATTTGGTCTTTTTGTGGGGTTTTTGAATGTGCAGAAGATGGGAATCTTACCAACTTACGAAAGTTATACGCACTATGCCTTTGAGGTCTACCAGCTGAAATCGGGTGAGGTATGCCTTGGGTGTAACAGGAGCATAGGTGCGATAGGGGGAGCCGGGCTCTCCCTAGGTGAAGGGGGTCTCGGCTGTTCCCGACCTTCCAGGGTGAAGGGGGTATGTGAGTCTAGGGGGGGGGGAGGAAGAGAGAGGTAGAAAAGCGTAGTATGAAGAGCTCTAATTTGTACCTTATTTAGGCACAAATTGAAAAAAAATTTTAAAAATTTTAAAAGAAATTTAAAAAGTAAAAAATTGACTATATGAAGATCTATGCTCCTGTTTCATTGCATCAACAAAAAACGAAAGCAATAAGGTTTATCCCAAAAAATGTACAAGTTAGGAACGACTTCAATTCCTGCACATCATCATCAACAATATCACTATCGCTAACGTCAGAGACAACAAGTTCGCTGCCTAATAACTTCTTCTTCCTCCAAAAGGTCATCGGAGTAGAAGTAGAATTGCGTGCAAAAGCGTTCTGAGTCAAAAACGGATTTGAAACTTTCTTCTTCTTCTAAGCTCTATTGTGATTTTTTTCCTGGCCCTCTGGTAGCACCAGGAAAGTCAGCAGGTAGGTGACCACTTTCTTCATACCATCTTTTAGGATATTTCAAAAAGTCATACGGTAACAGCCTGTCTGGACCAGGGCCCGGCACAAGTCGGTTTCTAGGGTTTCTGAAAACGAAGTTCCCCTGACTTTCAGAAATTATACGAAGTCCCTTTTGACCTACCTACTTAGGAGAAGATGAAAACGAGAGAGGCTTACTACTCTGAGAAAAAATGTGAAATAATTGTGAAAATCCAGATTGGAGCTGAATACTACACATGCACAAGAGTTTGGCATTGGAGCGCGATATTTAATAAAGCGGTTCATGAAGAAATTAAGGTAAAAAACAAAGGAAAGGCAATGATATGAAAATGTCCTCATGCTCAGGGATAGATTTTTGACCGGGGAAGCCGTCCATGATAGAAAATCCAAAACTTATGTGAAGTGATAAAAATATATGCTCCAGACGATCTCAGATCGTCTGGTGGCCGTCTGGAGACGATCTAAATTTGGAAAAAGTATTTCTTCACATACGTTTCCAAAACTTTTTACATAATCCTTCCGCAAATAATTTTCTAAGTATACAGTTCAATTCTGGTGTCATATGATTTTGTGTGCGCTGTAAACAAGCAATTTGTTTGATTTAGCCTTGCTTTCAAATCGCGCGCACTTTCCGCCATACTCGATAGAGCATGTCAATCGTGTGATAACCTGTCCGAAAAGCTTGCGTTCGACTAAATGGCGCTTATTCTTGATGTTCGGCACCAATTCGTCAAGAACGATATCTCCTTTGCTTTTTGCTCTAAAAACGAAGTCCAGCCTGCTTCCAAACGATCTGTGCCGAGACCTGGTCTGGACCACTTATACCAATCCTTTAAATGAAGTTTTTAGATAACAATATGTTTAGTAGAAGGTTGACAAACCTTAAGTAATTGCTTAGATGCTCATCGTGATAACAGAGTAGATAGAAAATTTCTTTTTTTTGCCTCTGCCATGCTAGTCGGAATGGAAATAGCTTTGCTAGTAAGTCCATCAGATTTTTGCGGTAAGTAATGGGGAAAGAGCCAGATCGCATATGCTTTCGCAACACGGGAAGGAAATACGGCATCCTTTTTGGGCCTTGTCGAACTCTGGCTTCACCTCCTCTGGCATACGTCCTGTTAACTGATGAGAAAGCTGCTCAACATCTTCTTTAACAGCATCGCGGCACAGCCGAAAAAAGTAGATACTATGCTGCGCGTTGGTTTTTTCAATATCATAGGTCATAATGTCACAAGGCGAATAACTTCCAAAAGCATAAAGCACAGAGTTGGGTTCGCACTCTAGTCGGGATCTAAGAGCAGTAGCTATGCTTTGTACTAACACCTTCCTTTTGTTCATATCCAGGTTCGTGGATTTAGCAGTTTTGAGATCTTCAGCGGCCTAAAGATCAGCAATGATTTTCTTGGACATTTTCTCTTTGAAACTAGGCAATCTGCTTGGAGTTCTGATGTACAGAGAGTTTCGCTCAATTGTCAACTCTGTATCAATGTCGACAACATTTTCGTCGGCGTAAGATTCTCTTTCTGCCTCGCTGTTGGACTGGAACACATGCGAGTCATCTGCGATTTTGTAAAGTATTCTGCCTGCCGCTTCCTCTTCAAACTGCCAACCTTTCCAAAACATTGAGGGATATTTCAATAACATGTTATTCTTCTGAATCTCTTAGTTTTTAATTCATTGAAACCAACCATTCTCTACAAATTAGGTGAGTCTAGAGCGTTTTCACGAAAGTGACCTTCTTCAGCACTAGGTTTACAGAGTATAGATTCCAGAAATGGGCGGGTTTTTGTGTGAAGGTGTGGAAATTCATCAATCTCCCATAGTTTTTTGAGTGTGTGCTAATAATGATGGCATAACTGTCATTCAAAAGCGCATTTTTTACCAAAAAAAAAACATAGACATATAACAACGATAAGCACGCCTAAATAGATGCGTTCGCCCACCTTCCCGTTAGTGCTGATAACGAGTCAATCCACAGCACTTTTTTTACTATTAACTTGCTCCATCTCGCTCTTATTAGGTCGTCCCGAAAGTTTTTGCGCACGATTTTCAAAAATTCATAACTTCTGATTTTTTAACCGATTTGAGTGCTTTCACTTTTATGTGAAAGGGTAAGTCATGCTCTTCATAACGACATCTCAGTGCTTAGTAATGCTCATCTGTTGCATAGATAGGAGCGATAGAAGAAAATGGTCAAAATTTGAATTTTCTGTGTAGGGTCATAAAAAATCGGAGACGTGCAACAAAAATCGGAACACTCAGTATTGTAGGTTCTTTCACCAGCTCTCTCTAACAGTGCGAAGTTTGCGCCGATTGAGGGTTTCTATGGAAAGTTATGATTTCCCTGAAAAATGCCAAAATAAACCAAATTCGCCCTTTTGAATTGCTTGCTCGAAAATCATAACTTTTCATAGAGACCCTCAATCAGCGCAAACTTTGCACTGTTAGAAAGAGCTGGTCAAAGAAGCTACAATCTGACTGCTCCGATTTTTGTTGCAAGTCTCCGATTTTTCATGACCCTACACAGAATATTCAAATTTTGACCAATTTCCTTTTATCGCTCCTATCTATGCAACAGATGATCATTAGTAAGCAGATAAGATGTCATTATAAAAAAAATGACTTACTATTTCATACGAAAATAAAAGCAGTCAAATCGGTTGGAAAAATCAGAAGTTATGAATTTTTGAACATCGTGCGCAAGAACTTTCGGGACGACCTATACAATGTGTTGGCTTCCATGGGTCACCGGAGCAAGTGCTTTTTAGAGCCGGGAAGCAAAGAAGCCTTAACATGCTGTAAACCATTTGAAAGCTGAGATCATGGAGAATCGACGTAGGCCATCGACTTTTTTCTAGGTCTTCTGTGCCGCGAATTATGAGGGATTTTACGTGCTTCAAAAATTGACTGATTTTGTGTCCTCACTTTCTGCTCTCCAAATGAATGCTACGAGAAAGTCGACGGTCTACATTTGTTAATGAAGACTTGCTCTTTAACACAGATAGATAATCAGCAGTGATTAGGTCTTCATTTGGCGGAAATCTGCTGTTGAAAATGACCATGTTTTTAAATAAAATGCGGTGTATCTCTCGGTAGAGGGGGGCTAGAAAGAAGTCGATGGTCTAGGTCGAATCCCCTTTTCCTGAGCTTTCGAATGGTATATAGGTTGCTGGGCGAAAAAACTAACCAGTTTTCAAAATTGGGGTGGAGATATTTACTATTAGCTTGCTCCGCCCAGCTCCACCAATGTATTGGCTTTTATCGGTTACCGGAGCAAATGATTTTTAGAGCCGGGAAGCAAAGAAGCCTTAACATGCTGTAGACCATTCGAAAGCTGAGATCATGGAGAATCGACGTAGACCGTCAACTTTTTTCTAGGTCTTTTGTGCCGCGAGATATGAGGGATTTTATGTGAAACCAAAAACCGACTGCTTTTGTGTCCTCACTTTCTGCTCTCCAGATGAATGCTACGAGGATAAATAAATAATATGAATAAACATAAATGCCGTTTTTTTTAAATTTACGAGTGTACTTGTTGTTTGAGGTACTTAGCCTGCAAAACCTTTTAATAACGATTTTCATCATATTCTCAGAGTACAATATCAATCTCAGCCCAGGTGAAGGGGGTCATCGGGAGTTTGGCCTCAAAGTGAAGGGGGTAAGATCCATCACTCCCCCTATCGCAACTATGAACAGGAGAAGGTAGACTGGTTACGGTGGCATTATGAAATATGTTGTATATTAGAATGCTTGCCTTGAAACACTTATCTCGAAACTACGTTTGTTTGCTGCGGAACTTGTTCAGAGAAGAAATAGCGCTCGTGAAAGCAAACGTAAAAATATTCGCACCGACAAAGATCAAACCGGCATCCGTTCTGCAGTAATTGCTAACCGCTAGGCTTTGGCCATACCTGGCGCGATTTCAGTTGCCACGCGATTTAGCAATCTGCCAGATATCTTCGATCCATTATTAATAGAGTCTGAAAGCACATGTATGTATAACTCTTACAAGCTGATGAAATATCATACATTATATGAATTCAAAATGTGATTAAAAAGAGATATAAACTTATGTTACATTGCCAAATCGCTTGGCTACTGAAACCGTGAGGTATGGCCAAGGCCCTAGACCGTTTAGCACATACAGTGACCGCCAAAAAGTTGCGGACAAGTTGCCCTCCTTTTTTCAGCGTTCATTTTCGGATGGAAAACCAAGATGAAAAAATAATTGGATTGCATGAGGTGATAGAGCTCTTCAAGAGCTACAACGCGCACATTGCGTTTTCTGGAAAAACAAGTATTTAAGAAATTTTAAAAATCTTTTTTCTGGAAAAAATCCGAAAATGGCCGCGTCACAATGTCGCGGACAATAATTCTTCGAACGCGAAAATGTTCTTTTAGGTCTTTTTTTGGAGCAAAACAGAAGTTTTTCGAACAGGTAAGCATACTATATCATAGAGCTCATCGAGGACAACAATAAGGTAGTGGTTAATTCCAAAAAAGAACGCGAGTCCATTTTGTTTTGCTTTTCAAAGAATAACTTCTATTTTTCTCTTTCAAAGCCAATTCCTTCACATGGAAACTTATTCAAGGCATCCCAACAAAGCTGTTTGGATGAATTAGATGCTCTTTACCATTATCCATGCATCGAACTTGTGCTGGTGAGTTTCTTGGCTGAAAATGACTCCTGACAATGCGTGCACATGACCCCACCTGCGCCTCACTACTGACTTGTGCCGCTTTGCAGGCTTGTTGCTCAGCCGTCAAGCAATCTACGAGCATGTAATTGGGCTCATTCGAAAGGGCGTGACTTCCACGACACGATGGTATGCAAATAAGTTCAATTTGAGCCATCCCAGAGATTTGGCGGATGGGGTGGAAGAGGGCAGCTTCAGTTGTAGGCTAAGCACTTTTCAGCTAGAGTTGAAGAGAGCTCCTTTCGCTACCAATTTCATCCTAAAAGTTCAAAACTATCAATTTTCTTGTAATAAATCCATTTCGAAGCTCTAAGACTGTTCTGGTGTTCATAAGAGCCTTCACTCCAATCACCTCCAAGGTTGCCCTCTTCCACCCCATCCGCCAAATTTCTGGGATGGCTCAAAATGAACTTATTTGCATACCGTCGTGTCGTGGAAGCCACGCCCTTTCGAATGAGCCTAATTACATGCTCGTAGATTGCCTGATGGCTGAGCAACAAGCCTGCAAAGCGGCACAAGTCAGTGGTGAGGCGCAGGTGGGGTCATGTGCACGAATTCTCAGGAGTCATTTTCAGCCAAGAAACTCACCAGCACAAGTCCGATGCATGGAAAATGGTAAAGAGCATCTACTTCATCCAAACAGCTTTGTTGGGATGCTTTGGATAAGTTTCCATGTGAAGAAATTGGCTTTGGAAGAGAAAAAAGTTATTCTTTTGAAAAGCAAAACAAAATTCAAACTCGCGTTTTTTTGGAAGTAACCACTACCTGATTGTTGTCCTCGATGAGCTCTATGATATATTAGGTTGTCCCGAAATTTGTCGGTTTTTTCAAGCCGCTATAAAACTATGCAAAATAAAGACCTGAACGAGTTTCAACATGCATTCGATGCAGCTTTTTCTTCTCTTTCAGATGGATACATTTTCGAAGCACAATCTTGTATGCTTTCTTTGATATTTGCCAGAATTCTCCACCTGCCAATTTTTTCTGCTTAAAGTTAGGCTAATTTTTAAGAATTTCTTTCCATGGTTGCGGAAAGGTTTAAGTATGGGTTGAATAGAGCAGCTCTCGGGCTATATGGCAATGTTTTTAGATTCTCCCAATCTTCTGTTTTTAGCTTCAAAAAATTGGAAGTCTCGATTTTTGGCAAAGTCATGAAACACGCAGCCGCAGCAAAAACATGAAAGCTTTTGAAATTTCTGCGAGTTGAAACTCGATTGCTAAAAAACGATAATTATCCAACATAACCAAGTTTGATTTGTTTCGAAAAAGCAGCTTTTTGGAAATTTCGGTACTTTTACGTGGTAAACGCAATCAGAAAGCCGCGGTTTTTCTTCAATAAATAATTATAATGGACTTGAGAAACCTGGTCCATTTAATTTTTAAAAAAATACAATGTAGCCAAAGATTTTCTCTACACAACAGCCATTAGCGCTCTTTGAAAACATCAGGATAAAAATTTTTAAAATTCAGGAAAGATTTGGCGTTAGTGCTGAACTGCTCAAAAAACCATGGCGATAGCATTGCAAAGACAGGGTAGATCAGAGAGCAGATTTAGCTATAAGAAAGAGGATAAAAATCTGAATCAAATGATACCTAGATCGTCCATGAATTTGTATTCTTTGGGTTTTAGTGGGCGATGAAAAAAACCGACAAAACTTTCGGGACAACCTAATAGTATGCTCACCTATTCGGAAAACTTCTGTTTTGCTCCAAAAAAAGACCTGAAAGAAAATTTTCGCGTTCGAAGAATTATTGTCCGCGACATTGTGACGCGGCCATTTTCGGACTTAATTTAGAAAAAGATTTTTTAAAATTTTCGTAATGCATGTTTTCCAAAAATTCAATATGCGGATTGTAGCTCTTGAAGAGTTCTATCACCTCATGCAATCCAATCATTTTTTCATCCTGGTTTTCCATCCGAAAATGAACGCTGAAAAAAGGAGGGCAACTTGTCCGCAAGTTTTTGGCGGTCGCTGTAGCAACTATTGACATTACTCGTACTCTTATCAAACACGTCAACTGCAAGGAAATACCGTTTTTCTGGAGAATCCTTCCGCAAATAAGAAACACAGTTTTGAGATCAGAATTTGAAAGGCCACGGTCACCAAGTATTCTTTCCCTGTGAGCTAACCATGAGATCAATATGTTATATCGGCGCGATCAACTAATCTTGCTTAGCACGTGAATTTTGTCGGTTTAAAGGCGCCGAACTGAGGTCCAAGTTTTTGATGGTTAAATAGCGGGACCTCAACTAGGCTTTCGCCCAACTCCCTCTGCAAAAGATGGATTCTGAAGGGAGAAATTCGCTACAGGTAGAAGCGGCATAGTGGCTTCTCCCATGAACGGTGATGGTCAGAAGATGAACTCGAAAATGGGCTTTAGGTAGACAGAAATGTCGAAAATCTGATAACCACAATGAAAGAATCTATGGCAACTGTATACACACTAAAGCCCAATTTTGGAATTTTAATCTTCAGACTACCTACATTGGTGAACGGAGCCAACTGGGCCGCTTCAACCTTCTAATCCATCTTTCGCACAGGGACTTGGGCAATTACTTATTAGCTGAGAGACCCGTTGTTATACAACGTCAAAATCTCACTAATCTCAATATGGTGGAAGGTGCGTTTGAGTGAAAGTACAGAAGCAGTTTTTTGTGAGTTCTCTGGAAATGTCTCCGCTTATTCAGACGATGCCTCCGAACGACGGACTTTTATTTAGAAATGGGTGGAGGAGATATCTGCCACACGAGTTAAGTAATTTATTTGCGAGTAAATAGCTCAATGCTTTCGTTGGTTTAGAATTGTACAAAACAATACAAACAAATTTAGTGATTACAGATTCCAATGCCGGGTGGGTACCATTTGCCGTCCGCACATGTGGTGAAATTATTGCCTAAGAACAAATTAGTAAATGCAGTATAGGACGCAAGGTTGCCTTGTGTATATACCGGCCATCGTTCCGTTGTAACATTTGACGGTAAGAATTGTGCCGTGCTCGAGATCTCGCATCACCGAGCCAGTCATGTACTGATCTCCGTATCTGTATATGAAGCCCATATCACTTGATGTCACATTCATGGGTGGACATGATAAGCCTGAACAGGAAACAAAAAGTAACAAAAAAGTTCCTAGTTAAAAATATCTTGTCTTCGCTACCTGCTGTAGGTCCCGGCCAAACGTTGCAACTGCCAAAGCCAGCAGGTTGCCATCTCCCATTGGAGCATATCATTTGACTAGCACCTTAATAAAAGAAAATCGTTAAAACAAATCTTCTCTACTAATAACCTCTGATAGACGCTTTATTGACACAGTTCGCAGAAACAACTGTGCCATTGTGTATAGGTCCAGCGATATCAAATGAGGACCAGTTCAAATACATCCCATTTGGAGTGGCTGGCCATGGACAACCTGTTTCCGTTCCTAAATCGAAAAAGAAATTGAAAATAAAAGTTCAGCTTGAGATGTACGAGATTAAGATGTTCTTTCTCAGTGCGAATGACAAAGTTCAGAAAACAGAGCGATCTGAAAATCAGAAAACTTTTTCTCTTTTATTAATTTTAAACAAATTATTGCTCAAATTATTGTTTGTTACTTTCTAACATGCACCTTTCAAACTTCCGAATGGAGTGTTTGCATACGGAAAAACTTGAGGAGCAGTTAGTCAGAATCTCTACGTGTGTTTTTTATTCTATATTTGGACTTGAAGCGTGGTAATATCTGGCAGAACACAACATTTTTGTATTTCTTAAACACAAAGCAAATTAGCTTCGTAGACAGAATGATGTAGCATTAGTATTGCAGTCAGTTACTGAAGGCTATATGATTTCGCGTCAAAAGGTTTGAATCAACTGCATCCATTTGCTCTGAGCAGCTGGATCACTTGGTACAGATGAAGAACTTTTCAGCGATTTTCAGCAGCGGATTTTTTTGCTTTCATATGTCGAGTTCTGGGTATTGAAAATGGCACAATTCGAAAATCACTCTGATTAGGGGACTCCAGTGTGGACCAGTACGAAAAATTGTAAACTCGGTTGTTGAATTATGACTTTGTGAAACATGTGTCCAGGATTTCCACCAGGTTTGAGTATGCTCATTGGAGCAAATCAAAAATCTTCTGGTTATAGAAATGCATTTCCTTGCAGAAAATGTATTCATTCTCTTTGGTGAGGGCGCAACGTTGTTGCGTGTTTTGATGTTCAAATTTTCGCAAATCCACACCGGCAAGCCATGATGTGGTTGATGCTCCAAAATCACATAATGATCGAAGAGATAGGGCATGGATATACAAACAGAGAGAGAACATGACTATAAGCGCTTGCTTCTCAAAGAAATATTATTTTTGCTTACCTCCAGAGCTAGCGTCATCGGTACATGTACCAAGCGAGGAAGGCACCCATTTACCTTCAACGCACAGTGATGTTGCAGAGCCTGTAATATGTATTTATTTCGATCTGGAGGTGAAAAGTAGAGGATAAAATACAGGAAGATTCTATGGAGTTGAAGGATGACATAAACGACGGCTTACCAAGAATAAATTTCCCAGGTAAGCATGTCAATGTAGCTACGACTCCGCTTTCCGCAGGAAAGTCTGGTAATCCTCTCGTAAGCGATATGTTACCGTTAGGCGGAGCAATCAAAGGATGGCACAAGTTGGCTGAAAATTTGCACTTTCATGTATAGGACACCCGAACAATTATTCACTTACAAATGTTCGAAATGGGTTGACCTTCGCATTCGCCCACGGAAGAAGGATACCAACTTCCATCGACGCAGGTTGAAACTCCGGTCCCTGGAAACGGGATTTGCACTTAATCTTGATTCATAGGGATTCGTTAACGGAATTTATACATCAAGAGGGTGATGTTCACCATTTACTACTTCTCCTGTAAGGCATCTTAAAGACACATTGACTGAGTGTGGTATGTAACCTAACAATGCATCACTTGAATAAACGAGCTGTCCATCAGCTGGAGGAGCCAGGAGAAGACAGCTTGATCCTAAAAACGACATTATGCTTTGTCAAATTGCAGATGCAATACCTGTTAAAGGAGAGCAGATTCCGAGTTCTGGTGGAACCCAAGTTTTGTTGATACATCGAGCAGTGGCAGTACCTAGAAAGTGTCAATAAGAATCAAAGAGATGTTGGAAAAAACTTACATTGCGACTCAAAAAAGCCTAATTTGAACATTTGGACAATGGAATGGGTCGCCGCAAATACAAACTCCCTTTTCAAAAAATCTTTTTTCAAATCGCCGTTTATTCTTTTTGTAGAACTGCAGGTCGATAATAACTGTTTTTATTGCCTGAACTTCTTTATGAGCTAACACTACTTGCTCATTCGTTGTCTCTTTTTCGCTTGACACTCTTTCTTTTAAGGAACGTATTGATTACCCTGCGAAAATTACTGTCTATACAGAGTGTCCCAAAAGGATGCACACAATGTTCGTTCGTTAATATTTCTCTTCCCAAGAAGCCTTTTGCCTAGCTTTAGGTACCACTTTGTAGAGCTGGCTCTCGCTTACATTTACAGTATGGAGCAAATCACTATTCGCTTTTTATTACTGTCGTATTAAGGCAGGAATCTTGGCTTCCAGCGTCAACGTGGATGATTGCGTTTCAAAAGTCAAAAAATCTCAAAAGTAGTATAGCACGATTTCCACGCGTGCTTTCATTACTCAACTTTTCATGAGTTCGTAAAACCTTTCAAACGGTGTAATCACTATTTCGAGGAGCATTGTAAAAACAGCTATTGCGGTTAGCATAACTTATGAATTCAATTGCGGTATAGTGGAACTTCATATGTAGTTATTAGAAACTCGAACTAGCCTAGTATGAGAGACTTCGGTTTGTTTGCTTTGCTTTCATAGGCGGTAGGGTCCTTAATGGCTCAAAACCCCTCTTGAAGTTTCTACCGTAATCCTACAGTAATGATGAGCGATTGGTGATTCGCTTCATACTGTAAATCTAAGTTGACGCCAGTTCCACAAAATATTTCTTGAAGGTAGGCAAAAGCCTTGAAAGAGATTTATCAACGTTAAACAGCATATATATTAGGTCGTTCCGAAAATAATGTCGCTTTTTTCAAACGTACGCCACATCTCGTGGAACAAAGGTATGTAAGAGATTCTGGAAGCGTCTGATGCAGTATTTCATTCTCTTTCTTATGGTCATAGAATCACTGCATAAAATTCAGTAACCTCTAGAAAAATTATCGAAACCTGCGCCCATGCTTTTCAAAAAGGCCAATTTTCACAATTTTTCTAAATTCTTATTGCAACCTTCGGAAGGAGCCCAAGTAGTGGATGGACAGAGCAAACCCTACAGGAAATAGCACAATTTTTCTACTTTCCAGAGCTCGTCATAATTTTTGTACAGATTTTTCGATGGAACCACCTTTAGCAGGCTCGTCTCAGACATAAATGCATCAAACACCACTAAATCTTCGCATTTTGAAACATACAAAGATGGGTTATTGTTTAACACTAATTTTACAAACCAAATGAGCATTCACCGTTTCAGATTAGCAACTTTCGAAAATTCCGGGTACAGCCTGGGGCGGCTTGGAAAATCTGAGTTATGATGATTGTATCCCGGAAAACTTTATAAATCGAAAAAAAAACAACTGGTAGAAAGAGGAGAAAAAGTTGCGTCGAATGACACCCGAGTTGCTTGCCAGTTGTTGTTCTGTGAGATTTGAGTTGACCAAATATGGGATTTGATAGCATTGAAAAACTGATTCCAGAAACTCTAAGAAGCAAGCTAAGGAAAAAAAATTGCTCTGTGTCCTATAGGGCTTGCGCTATCTATGAGTCACTTGTACTTCGTCGGAGAATAGGTACAAAATTTTAGAAAAAAGTCGAATTTGACCATAGCAAAAAGCACGGGACGCAGATTTTGGTAATTTTTCCAGAGCTCATTGAATATTATGCAACTGCATTACAACCATTAGAAAGTGGACGAAATGCTGCATTGAATGCTCCTAAGATCTCTTGAAAATCTTGATTTCATGGAATGTGGCGTTCGTTTGGAAAAAACGACATTACTTTCGGAACGACCTAATATATACTTTTGGGACACTTCGTATTTTTAGTAATTCCAAGTTAATAAAAATTTTCTCGTGTAACACAAGAATGGGACTTTAAAGGCTGCCTTGGATTCAAAAAAAAATTTTTTTTAGATGTGTAGGGAAACATGATGCTCACTTAAATCTATGTTCAAAATGTCGAGAAACTAATGACAGCTAAAAAAAGCTGAAAACGCTGGCTGATCAACCTTATGCTATTGGGTTGTTAAATTCCGCTCATTTTCATCTTTTGAAGATTTAGACCAATCGCATTGACCCAGTCCCCTAATGTTGTCTGCGGAGGGAGATAGCGAGTCGGATCCTTTTTGCGCTCCGCCTCCGCCCCCGTTTTTGCCCTCCACACACCCACGGAGATTGCCACGTGTTCTGACATGACAAACAACGTCGCGACGCATAGTTTGTGATGTGGCATTGTTGCACAAGATGAGGTTTCCTGCAGCATACGACATGACAAGCACAAGGCACTCGTCCACGTCTGCCAAATTAGGTTTTCAGAAAGGGGCAGTTTTGGAGTTTTCTGGTGATTTTTCATATCCGAAATCAGCGCCCTGGAAAGATCCGATAACAATAAAAACATGAAAGACGGAATTTTCGCTGTCTTTAAGAACCTTCGCTCTCGGTTGCGAGGCTAAGCTTACCATTTAGAACGGAAAACTTTTCACGAATGTTAGAGAGGAAAAGATAAAAAAACTCAACAACTGGATTTCCCACTCTAGACAGACCAGAGTTTGTTCGAGATTTTGTGCAAGATTTTTTGTAAAGAAAAAATAGTGAAGTACGAGGCTAGTTTTACTGCTGAGTCGATCACTGGTTGCACAGATCAAACTTTGCGCTAGCCTACAACTTTTCAAATTGAATCAGGTTTTTTCGAATTCAAAGTTTTACGTCACAATGTTCGAATTTCGATTACGAAATCTTTATGTTGCTGCTGCATCAATTTTTATGTAATAGATTACTGAGACGGACTTGCTGATTTTAAAATGATTCTATCTCTGGAAAGAGTTAGATTCAAACATAGACAAACAAGAGAACGGATAAAACTCTCGAAAGAACTCGAATCACTGCCTACACCGAGTTATCGACCATCAAATCAATTCCATACTCGATTATTTTATCATATTCCTCGCCCATCATAGCTGAAAATTAGCACTTCCAGCTGATATCAATGCCAAGCACGAAGAAGGATAAGAGTCCCATATCACGATAAATCATGCCATTCTCAGCTGTTTTCATTTGCTTGTTGTCTCAAATAATCTTGAAGAAGTGTCTGACGCCACATCTCCTTACAAAAATCACATGTTAAGATAGCAAAAAAAGAATGCTGCGCACCGCTTAGTCTCCCGCAACCCTTTTTCAACCTAGCGTAGATTCGCTTACCCACAATAAAATAGGATTCGTCGCATGTCAGCGTTGCGTTGGTGCCTTCGGAGAGAAGATTCGGACCGGAATGATAAACAATTTTACTATGTGATCTCGATGGCATAAAGCCACAGTCTGTCCCTGAAACTACCATCATTATGTAACATATTCATCGAGAATGCAAGTCTTTACCTGTGTTTGCACATCTGCCCAGCTGCGGAGGTGACCAGCCCGTAGAAAGGCATACGGATTCGTTGTTACCTAAAATAGTTTTGGAAAATACTCGAACATAAAGTCCGGGTATTACGACAATATGTTGCAATTATATTGTTTTGGCTGGTGATGATGCGTGAGTGATGCGGTTACTGTGTGTACAATTTCCATGACTAACTCAATAGGTGACCTGCTCAGCCTCAAACGACTTATCGTCGCCTTTACTCGGTTGGATGGCTTGGGTTCGCTTCAAGTATGTGAGCTTAACCTTTTTCGGCTTCTTCTCTTGTTTCAAAATAATGGATCAAAGTGATGGTTGGACTTAGTAATGTAAAGTTAAATAGATAAGAAGGAATATTGAAGTAAGGTGTCAAGGATCTTTTCTCAAACTCTGACACAGATAAAAGCGCAAAAACTCTTTTTGAGTAGTTCTCATGTTCCACTTGCTTTAAAACTGAGCATCGCATGTATTCTTCACGTGTTCTGAGCCACATAGGTTTTTAGATGGTCTTTAACCATCCAATCACGGCCTAACGTTTCGGCGCCATCGTCTTACTCAGAGGTCTGAAAGTGGTACAAATCTCAGGCGACTCCGAGCCAACAAACACCTTCCCCAGTCCTCTCAACCTTGCCTCAGGTTTCCTACTGTAAAAATCGTCAGGACAGAAGATGAGCATACCGAGAGACCATCGCTGTTTATGGTATTTCGCACCGGAAATGATGGTCGTGGCGGAAGGAATAGACTAAGCGGATATCGAACTTGATCTACGAAGAGCATAACGATATAAACGTAAGGAAATCAAAGGTTATGACAAGCACTCATTCTTACTGTTCATTTCTGTTTCTTTGCAGGAATCCAGAAAGTCTCTTGTGCTTTTCTAGCCGAGGTCTCCTATCCACAAGCCAAGATCTTACACTTGACATCAAAGTCATCTCCATTAAGCGCCTCGCTTCTGTGCCTCCCTGAAGCTGAAGACAATATTTTGCGCATTTGTCTCTAGATGTTCTTTAATACGAATACTGAGTGCTCTTCCGGGCTCCCCAACATAAAACGCGTTGCAGTTGAGACATTCTAATTGATAAACCATTGCTTTTGCACAGTCACCTATACCATGCGGGCAGACTACACAGTGTTCTACTACACAGTACCGGTCGTAAGTCTGCTTTTTGATATTGTCGTTCGGAATGTCTACTAATACAATATCATCCTGCTGTTGTGCACGTAAACTGTATTTTCGAAAGCCGATGACATTGATTTTATCGTTGATGTTGTTGAAATGAAAGCATATTGGAAGTTTATCATCATGACCGTTGTTAAAGGCAGCGTCTAGGCGAAATGAACATAAGGAGTCCTGATGTGTAAAGTAATTTTGGGGCCTTAACTAAAACACTGCCCAAGCGACAGCTCAAATGGTGAACTCACAGTTGAGATAATCGCCTCTAAACTCGACTCCGAGAGCGTATTCGCATAGATTCATGGCGCGGTACGCGTGGGACCACGCGCGAAACTGATGTGTCGCGCCATGAATCCATGCGAATACGATCGCGGGGTCCAGTTTGGAGGCGAATTTCCCAACTGTGAGCTCACCATTTGAGCTGCCGCTTGGGCAGTGCTTTAGTTAGGGCTTCAAGAATACCCTCCGAGTAAGATCCCCCTACGCTCAAATTTGCCTGCACGCTGCCTTTAATATTGGCTGTCGAGTACGTGGTAAAATGGTGGCCATTATGCATGCGATGTGAGGAGCCAAATTTTGTGACTCGCATCGCTTTTCTCCGGAGCACATCTGCATAGCCGTATTGAACAAATTCCTAACTACGGAATGTTTCACGGATAAAGGATGGGCAGATTCAACATTCAAGAGAATGGCCCGTAGTAAAGCTGCTTCATTCGATCTCAGCTGAATAAAATTTCAGTCAGGTAGACGGACGGTCAGCCGAAATCTCATTTTGCATTCTTACAACGTGGAGAGCTTGTGATAGGCAGTCTACTTTACTGAATCTTGGATGAGGGCCTTAGTTCAGTTCACCTGAACTGAATTAGCTTTACTACGGGCCAATGTTAGAGCTTGGAGCCTCTTTGGAGCTTTTTTGCGATACCATTTAAACTCAGTTATGCGGTTGGACAGCCCCACTTGTGCGTTGAGATAGGTCAGCCATCCGTCGCGTGGTGTCTCGTGTGAGCTTTATGTACTGCGACTGCTGATTGAGGCCGACTTGTGGAGGTCGCTGTACAGCATTCATCGATGTAACAGCAGTACTTAGGGGCATTCGAGCCATCACTGGTTCCTCGATCTTGCTCATGAAGCAAATAGTGAGTACAGGCGCTAGTCTCTGACCCATTGCCATTTTACGTATTTGGTAACAGTAAGTCCCAGGCCATCTAAAATGTGACATTTCAAACATTGTGTATCGGGGTCATTGTCCGCAATTGCCGAGTCCAAAATATTAATGGTATTGGCATGCCTATCCAACATCTCTGATAGCGCTTGCAGTGCATCTTTATTCTGCGCGTAAAGCTAAGCGAAGTGTAAAGCGAAGTCACGTCAAATGACTCGATTACAGTGCTTGAATCAAACTTATCGCTCCGAAGCTATTCGATAGATCTGTGTGAGCTGAATAGATGTGCAGGTACCTTGTACAGCAAGTAGCTCACAATTTTATTCAAGAATCAGCAATTCTGTCGGTAGGGCCGCCTACATTACTGCCCATAGGTCTGAGCTTGTTAGTTTCCTCCGACATTGAGTTTATGCCTCGTAAAGAAAGCTTGTGTTTTTTTGATCAAGCTGTAAAACACTGGACAACGGGCATTCAAGCTTCAAGCTGTTGATAGTCGCCAAGTCCAGATGATTTTGCTGTCGTGGCCAAGCGTCATTCGACTTTTTATATGGGTGTGAAATTGTTTCTCAGAGACGGTTCTGCACGTTGTCCGCAAAATGCACTGCTATCATTCTGCGATCCAACTCCTGAAGCACTGAAGCGTTGCCACAAACTTGCTACCCTTACTCACAAACACGCATATCAAAGTTCGAGATGAATTCGCGCACCTCTTTGAAACCTTGCCACTTGGTATTACGGAATGTTCTGATGTTGACGTTTTGCTCTTTGAGATTTCCAAAATGCAAAAACGTGAGAGACGGAACTTTATGTGTACGCATTGTCATTGAGACATTCTAGTTCATCAACTAGAATATCTCTATTGCATCGTGACTCAATCGCCTTTATTGCTGGGGTAACCGGAGGAGCACTAGTACTCGAATCAAAGAACTTTTAGCACATAAAAAGGGCGAAACATTGTTTTCAGCTTTAGGCAGGCATACAGTCAAGGCGCATAATGGAGATGACTTGAAATGTCAAGCGTAAAATCTTGATTTGTGAAAAGGAGTCCTTCTCTAGGAAAGCATTAGAGATTTTCTGGATTTCTGTAAAGAAACAGAAATTAACGATAAGAATGGGTGCTTGTCAATAACCTCCGCCACTACTATCACTTCCGGTGCGAAATACCAGAACAGCGGTGTCTCTCGGTATGCTCATCTTCTGTCCTGACGATTTTTACGTCAGGAAAGCTGAGAGAAACTAGCAGTGAAAGAGGATTTGGTGGCTTGGAGTCACAGATGACGTTTTGGAGCACTTTCAGGCCCCTAAGGATGACAAAGGCGTTGAAACGTTACTCAATGACTGGATGAATAAAAACCACCTAATTACCTGTTTGGCTCAAAAGACTTGAAGAATATATACGTTTTTGAGCAATTTATTGCTTGAAACTAGTTTTATCTCTAAAAAATAAGAATTACAAATAGAGGAAGTGAAAAGCGCTAGCGTTGCAGTTACAATAAAAGATTGTTCAAAGTCTTTCGCCTTTGAAATAAAAGTCTGAATAGCTGCCTTGTTCCAGAGGCATACTGTAGTGCCGATGTCGCAAACTTGCAATGAGAATCGGATCCTCGATCCCTCCCCTTCAGTCTAGACTAAAGTAGGAATTTTTTGAAGATTTGCGCCCATAAACATTTATCGCCACAGCGTTCTCTAATGAAGTTCAATGTCATCTTTTCACAATAACCATCAAAAATCTGAATATATTAGGTTGTCCGGAAATTAATGCCCGTTTTGAATTTCAACCTCAATAAGTCGTACACTTCTCATTTCTAAATAGTTTGTAAAGTATCATTCGATAGAGCAAATTAAGGCTCTACAAGATGGCTCTCTCGCTTTGCAACAGCTCTTATCCACCTCGAGATTTAAGGTAAAAATAAAAAGACTCAGCAGCCCGAAAAATCGAAAAAAATCGCAACTCAGTTCATAAAAAACCTACACCAAAACCTAAAAATTCTAACTAGCTCACGTAAACGCTATCCACATAGGACATCTATATACGCCTTTGCCGTATTATTTCCTCTGTTAGAAATCAAGAAAACGGAAACTTTCGTGCATTTGCCAAAGTGATGCTGTGCCATCCGCACATAGGTAGTTGTATACCACAAGCCTGTAGAAGTACAGACCTATCAGCTCTCTACAAGCGCTAGTTCTCGAGAAATAACAAATACAACTTTCCCTAGTTAGGTGGTCCAAGCTAAAATTCAAATTTTTGGAGAACTAAAGCTTGTAGAGAGCTGAAAATCTATGGTATACAACTACCTATGTGGGTATGGCACAGCATCACTTTGGCAAATGCACGAAAATTTCCGTTTTCTCGATTTCTAACGGAAGAAAAAAATACGGCAAAGGCGTATATAGATGTCTTATGTGGATAGTGTTTACGTGAGCAAGTTAGAATTTTTGTAGGATTTTTATGAACTGAGTTGCGATTTTTTTCGATTTTTCGGGCTGATGAGTCTTTTTAGTTTTTGGCTCGAAACTCGAGGTGGATGAGAGCTGTTGCAAAAGCAAGATGGCCATCTTGTAGAGCTTGCTTTGCTCTATCGAATGGTACTTTGCAACCTATTTAGAAGTGAGAAGTGTATGACTTATTGCAATTGAAATTCAGAACGGGCATTGATTTCCGGACAACCTAATATCATCCAAAATGTAAACAAATCTGTAACCTATTACTCATTAGAAAAAGTGGGTTCAGAAACAATGTACTCAGACAGTCGAAGGGATATCTCCGGCGGGCAAATGGCGCGTCTGCCATTTCGCGGTCTGGAGCGCTTCGGAGCCTGCCATTTCACCCATTTTGGTGCTCCGGGGCTCTCCCAAATCTGCCGCATCTCCGGAGCAGAGAGATTTGCGCGTCCCGGAGAGGGGTTCCATTCGTTCACCGTGACGGCACAAGCAGGCGAATGGGACCCCTCTCCGGCACGCGCAAATCACTGCTCCGGAGGTGCGCCAGATTTGGGAGAGCCCCGGAGCACCAAAATGAGTGAAATGGCAGGGCTGCGGAGCCCTCCAGAGCGCGAAATGGCAGAGTCGCGCTCTGGAGCGCGACTCGCCATTTGCCCGCCTGAGGTATCCATTCGACTGTCTGAATAGAGGTTTTCAGACGTTTGGAATTTTTCTGCGCTAGCTAATTCGCACTGAAGACAGTTAGAATTCTTCTACCATAATCCTACAGAAATGAAGAGCATGTTGGATTTGTTTTGTACTCAAATCTCATTGAATACATTATGGCAGACAAAAAACTCCCCAGCACTTGACGCATAGAGTTATTTAGACTTGAAACCAACCTATAACTGGAGCTCCATCCAAACATCTTACTGTCACTTTACTAAAGAGAGATGTATTTGTGGTACTATGGCGGTGTCTGACCTCTGCTCCAGCGATAGCGGCGAATTTCGGGCAAACTAAATTACAATTTCAATTACCATAAAAATACTTCAGCATATTCATGATAATCACACCGACTGTACTATCCGGACATTTTCCTAAGCTGCTTGGCACCCAACCGTTCACAAAGCATGTGGCACTAGTTTCTCCTAAAATTTGTTTGATATGGGAAACACACTATGTGCCAACCTGAAACAAGCCAAAAAGTTTGACGGAACAGCGCTCCCGCCTCGCTGGAGACCTGCATATTACCGGCGAGCTTACAAATCTGTCATTTAATAAGGCAAAGATTGAAGAAAATGAGAAGTGCAGACATGGTCCTGCAGCTGCTACCGTGGCAAGGAATTTAAGAAAACATGATTTTCTGCGAAGCGGGCGCAAAATCTCAAATTTCTAATTCCGGTTCGTAACAGACACTAAGCCTAAAAATTTTGTCCTCATCAAAAGCAGGGAATTTGCTTACCCTCGACTTCTGCACCGCTGATGCAACTCAATTTTGCCGCCCATAGGCCGATATTAGTTTCGCTCGGATCGTAAGTGATGTTTGCACCTTCGGGAACATCAAATCGCGGGCACACTAGAACATTACGGTGGGACTTCAAGAAACACTTTCCTTGAATTATTGTGCTTTCTACAGGTGGGTCATGTGTAGCATGAATAGTGCCGAAATTATACGGTACTCACCAGATTCATCAAAGTTGCAGGTACCCAACATGTCAGGGATCCATTTTCCATTGTTACAGATTGATGTTTGTGCACCTGAAAAAAAGTTTTGTATGCATGTCATACAGAAAATGATCGAGGGGTAGGGATGAGCTACGAATGGATTGGGAAAATTACCAAGGTCCACATAAATTACAAAACATTACAAGCGACTTTTAAACAAAAATTAGCGATTGGAATACAATCACAAAAAAATCTTTGTTAAACCATTTTCGAAGTGTTTTCTCTGAATCCAAGGGTTATAAGCATCGAAAAATGATGTCAAAATCTATTCCACCTCTCAAAAGGAAGAATGACAATTATAGAGCAGTTATCCAGATTTCTGTCGCTTGTTACCTTAAAAATAATCAAAAGGACAGAAGGCCAAAATTTTTCTAGCTTGTGTAGGTAAAGGAAGCCTTGTATCGAAACTCTTCTAGCTCTAAATTCTTATACGTTACCACCTGCGAGGACCAGTAGCGGCGATAAACAGTTGAGTGTAGCTTGAGTGCCGTGTAGTATATCGCCGTTGGCGGTGACATTTTTCGAATAATCAATGTAACCATTTTTCGGACCATCCAAGACATGACAGTTTGCACCTGAAAATTGTTCGAAATTTGTAGGAACGATAATCTGCTAGATCGTACCAGTTTTGTTCAAGCAATGGCCTATTTCTGCAGGTTGCCAAATTTGGTTGATGCACTGCACAGTCGGAGCACCTGATTAGTTGACTTGATAGAGGCCTCCATTTTATGAGAATGAGAAGATTTGCAACATATATCCAGTTCTCAAAACGTCATAGTGCTTACCGTCTTAAATGTACAATCAGAGCTTAGACGCAGTGCCCGTTACCTAGGAGAGACTTATATCGACTCGCAGGATTTCGCGCGGGACTATCACGAGTACGCTGTGCAGTAAAAGTATAAAGCCGATGCAAAATAGCGGGCTCTAGTTTGGAGGCAATACCTCGGATCCCTGTCAGCATTCGCGTTGCCGAAGGCAAGTTAGATCCCCAAAATCTGTTTCCGCTGCGATCCCCATGTGTCCAAATTTGCCTGGACACGTCTTTATCGATGTTGATCATAAACTAGTAGATGCAGGGCTCGGCACAGGTGGCTTACAAGCAAGCTGGATATCGTTTTTGGGAAGAAAAGCAAAGGGGGTTTCGTTTTTGTGAGCGAGGACATACGGAAAATTGACGACGGCGACCTTTTTTTTTAGTCGACGTTTCGTTTTTTGGGGGATTTTCGGGAATTTTTCAGGTTTTTAGAAGAAATTTGGTTCAGGGTCAAAGGGGACTTCGTGAAAATTCCCAAAAGTCAAGGGGGACTTCGTTTTTTCCATTTTCATCTAGCCACCTCGTGCCGAGCCCTGAGTAGATGTGATGTTGTAGTGCCCTTAAGGTGAGGAAAACACCTGCAGTGAACAAAATGAGTTAAGAAATATGGAAATTTGTTGTATGGCCATTTCATACGAGCATTGGTCCTTACAGTCGAACCACTTCAATCACGACCAACTGCTGTCCTTACCGCAAGGGCATGAGATGAACCGATAACTGTACTTGATAAATTTTGCTGTTGCCACCAAAGTAACAGACTTCATCTTCCTTTCTGTTATAGTATATGAAATAGATGACTCGGAGTAAATGTGCTTAAAAATCCTATTCCTATTTGCTATTCACCTAATTTCACAACCTTTGTTCAAATCTGTAATTTTGTAATTTCACATTTTTTCAAAATTACCTGGCTGACTGCTTTAATAGAACGCTGACAAACATACCCGCAACCATTTCGGTGTCCGCACATTCCAGTCTAGCTACAGTTCCTTTGGCGTAATGACCATTTACTATACCCGATGAATAAATTATTTCCGAGCTGTTGTCAGTAAACAAAGCTGTGCATCCCACTTCTGAAAAACACATTCATTTCTCTCAAGGATCATCAAGACTGCAGACTCTCCACCGGTAGTTGTATTTGGACATTTTCCTAATTCGCGTGGCACCCAACCGCTTGCAAAGCACGTCGCAGAAGATTCTCCTTGAACAGCCTCTTCACTTATACCGACAAAAGCAAACCTTTCATCATTAATATTCAGTTTTCTCACCAACTACTTCAGCTCCGTCAATGCAACTCATATTCGCAGTGCTCCATAGACTAATGTCGGTTATATTAGGACTGTAGTGAATTGTCGCTCCTGCTGGTGCAGTGAACAGAGGACACGCTGGAATTTATCAAAATAGACGAATAGTTTATTAGATTCGTCGTCTGAATGGTTTCCTCTCATGATTGATAGGTCGTATTTGGTAATTTCAAAGGAAGCTTATTCCATAAATTATATCGCTACCTTGTTCTTGAATGTCGCACGTTCCCATGGTTTTTGGAATCCATTCTCCATCGACACAAGTTGAAGTCGTTGCACCTGGATGCATTTCAGAACATCTATCGAATTATAAATGCTCGTTGTGCTCGCTCAGAATGGCTGGATGCCGTCATAGCAGTGGAGATTAAACCATGTAATCCATATTCTGCCGTAATAATACCAAAGCTATGCACTGCACGGCAAATTCTATCAGATTACGTCGTTTTCGTTACAATTCATTTGAAAAAACTCCATCTTTTTTACATGATCTTTTCTTCTATCCACATTACCTATGTGGAGAGTTGTAAATTTTCAGTATATACGTATAGTGTGGACCCCGGCCAGGTTCCCATAGGTACTTCCGCAGCGCGCACGCAGCGCGCGCCCTTCTCAATGCCTCTCGCCCCACTCATGAGCAGTAGAGCATATTTATGCTCACAAAGGAGAAAAATGTAAGGTGGAAACCTCTAGGTTCCCTTCGAAAGAGACGTGTGCAAGAATGAAACGCAGGCAACTTCCATGAGTACCTCAAATTCAATCAATGGATGCATATTCCGAACTTGCACTGATTGATAGGCTGTAATAAGTATACGTAGAAAAATTAAAGAGCAGCATTCTTAAAACATTTCTCTTCGTAGACGTAGAATTTAGAGTGGTGACTCCAAAAAAGTGGATATTTCAGTAAATAATTGCCTATTGGCTTCTCGGAAGGCTCAGTTTTGACTTGAGACACTGTCCACACCTTATACATCAAAGGGACTCTTATTTTATACAAGAAGCTTTTGCAAAATATTGTCTTAATATCCATTCAAATCTCAATTTTTCAGAGAAAAGGGAAAACACAAGATACTATACAAGACTGAAGCTCTTAGAACTATTGGAGCACGTATAATCTCGTCACCGGATCTCGCAAGTTGTTTATACCTAAAATAGAGAGAACATAGTACACTGAAAACAAAAAAAAGAGAGAGAAAGGAGGATTTCCATCAGAAGCTAGGACAGGAGACGCACTGAAGGCGTGCGCTGCGGGTGCGTCGCGCAGGTACCTATGGGAAGCTGGCCGGGGTCCACACTATATAACACTAGATGAATCCAATTCTTGAATTTTTTGTTGAGATTTTTCCGATCTATTAGGTTGAACACTAAGTTTTGCAACTTGTTTCATAACTTCACTCTCATTCAACATGGCGCACTCAAACTTTGGCATCATGTAGAATGCAATGTGAGCTACAAGTGAGCACAAATTGTCTGAATTTTGAACGCGAAATAGAAAAGTTTCAGGCATTTTTCGAAAACTAGTAAAATTTGAGAATTTTTGAGGTTTCAAGCTAAAATGAAGCCTTTGGCAGCCTAGACCATGCGCAGTAATCCGGATTCGTCTACAAATTATTGCAAGAGGTTGACTCCTTTGGCCTAGCAAGAAAGAAACAAAATTTATAGGCATGTCGAGGTTTGGCGTCCTCATAAAGTCGAACGAGTCGATGTACGCAAGAGCTGCTGGGGACGACCGTCAATGACTAAAGAGTCCGAAGCTCAAATTCCGCTGAGACTTCACATAGTAAGGTTATTTGACCTGCCGAATGCGAATATCATATTCATTTGTTGAATCAACGCCTTTTTCCTTGTTTAGGGTGAGACCCCATATCGTACACCTACAGTAATCCTATAAAAAACCCCTTATCACGCAATTTCACTATCGCTTTCGTGATCAGCATGTCGGATAACATCCCTATGCCAAGTTTCAGCCAAATCCGTCAAACTTTGAATTTTTCCCCTTCATACCATACACCTACCGTAACCCTCACTGCGACGTCAGAATTTGGTAGGACAGCAGCTGCGCTTGTAGTATACATAATAACCAACACAGTGGCAAAATTTGAGTGCACCATGTTGAGTGAGAGGGAAGTTATGAGAAAAGTTGCAAAACTTAGTGTTCAACCTAATATTTGCAAGTTTCCAACTACGTTAGTGAAGAGTTTAAACTTCCGCACCCCCCTCGCATTACTATTACGTCGGAAAAAAAGAATGGCGTTTTTTGTAACAAAGCAATATGACGGATCCAAAAAATATGTGAGGGGTACCATTCAAAAGAGCAAAAGAAGCCCTACAAGATGACCTCTGCGCATTGCCTGATTTATCCAAAGTTTGCAGCCAGGACATGAAAGCAAGTCATGATGCCACAAACTGAATTTTTGCTCCAAAAAATCCTACGATCCTCTCACTTGCTCCTGCTTGTGACTGACACATGCAATTATTCATAGGTACACTTGTTGACCGAATTGTTACACAAGTTTGTTACATTTCCTCCCCCTTTCTTTAGGAAACTTTGAAAAAATTCGCGAAAGTTTCATTTTCGGCATATATGGACGAGAAATGTAGAGCTATCTCGACATTAATTCTGCCTTTATGGAAATGACTTACAATAAACGTAAAAGCAACTTTATAAGGCATTTCAACCTCCATTTTTTACTCATTTTTCAAAAATTCTTATTCTTCTTTTACATCATTTTGGATTTTTATGAACTTCCAGGAGCGTTGTATTAGGTTGGAAAGAAAAGAATGTAGCTTTTTCGGGTTTTTTCGCAAATTGATCTCAAGAACTAAGGCATATCCAAGGCCAAAATTTTATGGTCAAAGTATCAAAGGCTGCGTGCGGCTTATACACCTATTTTCAGGTGTATAAGCCGCACTTTCTCAAAATTTCGCCCGGGCTGCTCAGCCGCTTCATTGTGTTTCGAGAAGCAATCCTTATGCCGTACGACTCTTTCAGGCAATACACAGCATGGCGTAGGGTCCTTTGGTTGCGGGGTCCTTTGATGTATCCGGGCTGGTCGATTTAAGCTAGGACCACCCCGCGGCTTATACACCTGAAAATAAGGTAGTATATAACGGCATGTACGTGAGGAGCTCAGGACCACTGGGGTTGGAGTTCGCCATTTTCCGCTTCCAAATTTTTTCTTTATTTCTAGTGACGAAAAAAATATAGCAAGTGTACCTATGAATAATTGTGTAAATGTGTCAGTCACACGCAGGAGCAAGTGAGTGGATCGTAGGATTTTTTGGGGCGAAAATTCAATTTTTGGTTTTTTTTTATGGTTTGCTCTCATGTTCTGGCTCAAACTTTGGGAAAATCAAGATTTCTGAGCTCTGTATAGAAAACGTATTCCTTTACGTGAGCCTACACCCTCTGAAAATTATTTTATTGTTCAAATTCAAGAGTTTATACAAACCTTGTTCATTACAGTTTGAGTTTTAGTGTGTCATAATATTGCTTCTCTAACTATCCTCTTCGCCCTACCCCTCAATCTATTCTCAACAATTTATCAAATTCGACTGTAGTATGGTGTCTCTTACGTTTGTGTGCGTAAGTATTTATCTGCAATATGCAAAAAATGTACAAATTAGACTCAAAAAGCTCTAGACATGATATTCACCACTCCAAATACGGAAGCAAACCAAGCTAAAAAATCTTTGTTCAACGTTTACGAAGTCAAAAGAAGAATCATGGAACACAGAAAAAGTATGCATCTGACTAAGCGCAAAGAAGGATAAATTAGTAAATTTAGGATGTAAAAACAATGTACTCACTAGAATAAACCCTCAGGCATTTACAAAACTGATACGATAAATACATTCCAACGTCTGTATGATATTCAATTCCGAAAGAACTCTTTCAAGTGATTTGCTATTGTTGAAATAAATCTCAAGCTTAATAGTGCTAAGAACGACTTTTGTTCATTGCTGTACTCATATTAGTTTGTTTTTTTTTCGACGGCAATGATCGCGTTAAAATAATTATACAAGGTTTTAGGCGCTTTCTGTGCAATCTAGAACTAATATTACAATCCAGCTCCCAACTCGGGTGGAAAAACGGGTTGCGACGGCTAATCGAGAAAACCGTAGGGACCCTCTAACTTTTTGTTAACGAAATGATCTCCAAGAGATTGGGAGGTGATTTTTGAAAAGCCAGTGTTACAACGATTTGAAAAATCATCATTTATTCTACATCTAATTTTGATTTAGAATTCAATAGAAATTCAATATTTCACATAGTTTATTTTCAGTGCGGCAATAAACCATGATTGTTGAAACATTGATCAAAAATCTGAAAAATCTGTTCAAGCAGGAATTCCGTGGTGAGAACGGCTTCGCTGAGATTTTTTCGTTGCGGCATTTCAAAAGAAAACTTTTCAATGAAAGTGATTGTAGAACAAATGATGGTTCTTCGAATTCTTGTATCATCCTTCCAAAAATCAAAGTCAGACTTCATGAAAATCATTTTTAAATAAGTTACGGGGTTCAGACGGTTTGGTCGAGATTGGGTAACACGCCGCAATCCGTCTTTTTCACCCGAGTTAAGGGCTCTACTGTACAATATTTGACGCAGATCCATAACAGAATAAAAAAAATTTATTCATAATTTCATATAGAATCAAGCTGATGTCCCTCCTTTAGAAGTACGGTTATTTCTTGGAATATGTTGCGCCATTCAACTCACCTCTTTTGACAACAAGTGAGTCGGAACACATGAGAGTAGCGAGAGTACCATGTGGCACATCTCCAATAATGGCACCATTCGAATAGCTGAAGTATCCACTTCTCGGCAGATCCATAGTGAAACAGTTTTTTCCTGGATGTGCTTGTTTTGTAGAGCCAATACAAGAAGAGCCCACTTTACATACCAGTTTTAGATATACATCGGCCTAGTTTTGCAGGTATCCATGTTTGATTCACGCACTGTGCCATGGATGGACCGGAAAATTTGTTCTTTTGGTTTGGTTTTTCATCTAACGGTTTGCTTCAGTTCTATTCGTTTTGCAAATTTTTTTACGAAAGTGATCGCCACAGCTGCGTAGTTTTTCTTCATTGGGCAAATTTTCATTGAACTGTTAATGAGATCCATTCTTACTTATGAATTGCATCTTCAAATTTGTGGGTAGAGAGTGCGAACAAAGGGTGGAGATTTTTCTCCTCTAGCCTTTACCCTCTCTCAAAAAACAGTTTTTTGGCAGATTTGCTTATACAAGTTCCAGGAAAGTTCTCAACAAAATTATAAATTTGAAAATGAATCTTCGTTTAGATTGAAGAATTATTTTGATATGTCGCTTGATCAACCAATGAGAAAAACAAATATCCTTCTTCTCGCCTTCCGACTGCTCAGCACGAGTTTCTATTTTAAAATTCAAAAATCATTTTTTTCTGCTCAAAATCTCTCGTTGGTTTACGTACAGGGCACTGTTTCACGAGTAAGAGCTGCAGAAAGATTTTTGGAAAATAAGCGGAAATACTAAAAAAATCAGAAATACATGCTCACTAAGCTTTGCATCTTGTACTAGTTTCTTGACGTTTTGCTCAAAAAAGAGTACCGACTATTTATCGCCCAAACATTTCAAGCCAATTCATTTCTTTCAACATCAATTTTGCTTCTACTTTGGATGATGACTGTATGATGAAATCCGAATTTTTTCCATGCTCACCTGCAATCATTTCAGTATCACTGCACTTCAAAGTGACATTCGTTCCATCGACGAAATGATCATCGACCATAGGCTGTGTATATATAGCTCCGGAACCGATAATACTGAGTGGTTCGCATTTTCTTTCTATAAAATATATATTGAGTTCGCCTAGTAGATCAGGCAGGAAAATGACATGCTGCAAAGAGTCTTGTCCGAAGATTGTCCCCTCTCTTTAGTTTTTTTTTATTTTATTTTTGTTTACGGGCATAGGTCTTTGTATCGTTTGGCTACTGACATGGGGTGATACAGAAGGAATGAGATTCTGGCCCGTAGTAAAGCCCTTCAGCGCAACACGGCTGAGGGCGGGCCTACGTTGAACGTAGTACGCCTCAGTCCAGCATTCAGTAATAATATTGAAATGTGGATCACCTTCTAGATATAAAAATCGTGGGCATTCTCAAAAACAAAGCTCCTTAGGCAGGTTTGGTCGAACGGTTAAGTGAATGGGACTCAACACGAAAGCAGTGGTTCGAGGCCGGCTAATGTCAGAATTTTGCGCCTTCGCCGGACCACCTCCAGTAACGGCCACTATGGAAAAAAACGATAGAGGTGCTATCAAGGATGTTGTCTAGCAAAGGAATGGATAAAAGAAAACCAAGGCACTTTAGTTATCACGAAAAACTGTGAATCTTGGAACGCAAAAAAATGAAAGAAAAAATAAATTCTTGTTTGATGTAGTTTTCAACAGAAAACCTAAGCAAACTCTGCAAAAACAGATAAAAAAATCTGTTTTCTTTCACTTCATCGCCTAATCAGCCATTCATTGATCCTCGCCTATTTGGGCCCCGAATTGTGCAGATTCGTGAGTTTTGCACCGCAAGATTACGTCAACTAAATTGTCCCGTAAGTTACGCACGAGTATTACGGAATTTTGTCTGATCCTCTTTGCACGCTATCGCCCTCGGTTCACCCTAGGATCTACCCTCGACCAAGTGGCATTACGTTGAAACTTAGCCGGACGGTCTTCTGTTTGTTCGACTGACTATTCTAAAGCACGAGGAGGTGGGCGGCCTTAGGTTCACCCTGAGAAATTCTTCTGAGTGACTAATCTCAGGTTAACTGGGATGAATGGGGTTTTACTACGGATCGCTATGACGAAAATATTACGCTTTGTCACTACTTCATCTATGAATTAAAAATGATAAGATTTGATAAAGTTGGATACATTATACATATTCAAGCTTATAGAAGAAGAAATTTTCACCGCTGCTTGTGTTCGAGCACGATCCCAGCTCCGGAACCCAGCCACTAGAAGTGCAGCTAGAGTAGGCGTCTCCTGCAAAATCTTTAGTCATTTATCAGCAAGGTAAGTTAGAATTTTGTAAGTTTGGCGGTTGATATAGTGCACCTGCGGTGACGACACGCTTGCGTGAAAAATGGCAGAGCGTGAAAATGAAAGATATGCTCTATAGCAACTTTTTCGCGCAGTTTGACATTACGACGATGACACTTCATTTCTCCTTTGGAAAGCGCAAAGGCGCTATATCAGCTTTCAACTGACTACAAGATAACGCTTATGCTGTCTCACCTATAACTTCTGCTCCGTTTGTACACAGAAGATTTGCTCTGCTCATCAATGTTATATTCGATGCATCTGGAGTGTAGACAATCTTTGCTCCAGCAGGTATAGTGAAGGGAGGACATAATAAGGAATAATCTAAAGAAAACTCGAGCGCTCATGTTGCTGCTAGCAAACAATTTTACCAGTTTCGTTTGAGCAAGAGCCAAGTGCAGGTGGTGACCAACCGCTAGCAGTACAAGTGGAATGAGTGTTCCCTGACAAAAAATCATGAAATAATTCAGAACAATGGGAGCACAAGAGATATGAGAAGTGCATACCGATTTCTCGTCTGCCTAGGCACCTCATACCTACCGTCGTTCCAACTGCAACGTCTATGTTTGGGAAATAGTTGAGAACGGCTCCGTAAGGTACGTCAAATAACGGACAGACAGATTCTGAATATTTATAAAGAAAAGGATAAATTTATTGATTTGTATAAAATTTAGATATTCTTTATTGCAATAGCTCAGAGAGGTCGCTAAAAATTGTTTCGGGAAGGGTGGTAATGTCAGGCGAGTAACAAATTTGTCGAGCAGACTTACTCAGACAATCGCAAGTGAATTCCGCGGAATACCGAACTTTTAAAAATTTCGGGCAGACGCTCCTATTGGGCCGTGTGGGTGGCCCCGCCCTACCTGGCAGCTGCAATAGGAGTGTCCCCCGGAAGTTTTAGAATATCAGTTTTTCCCTGAGTCATTTGCGATTGTCTGAGTGAGATCTACGGAACTCATACGACTTTTTTTATTTATTAATACAACAAGTTCCCTGCATGATTTCATAACTGACACAAAACTTTGGAAATTGCGTGCCTCTTTTATCGGAATACTATCTCAATCGCATCGAAAAGAAATATTGGATAGATGATTTTTTCGAAGCATGTGATGAAAATTTTTTGAATAACACTGTTAGTCAGCACTACAAACTCTGCCACGCTAAGATCTATTGTTGTTAACTGATATTCTAATTAGATTCATATATTAAAAAATATCTTCAGCAAAACAAAGGTGAACACGTTTTGTGCAAATGTTTTGTACAATTTATCCATTCGACTTATACTGGAACAAATTGTTGCAGTACTAAAAGTGAAAGACAAACCGTTCGTGCTGCAATTTCCCAATGGTGCAGGACTCCATTCTCCATCAAGACAAACAGTTTCCGCTAGTCCTAAGAACAATAAAAAATTAGACACGTATATGAGAAACAAGTTAACGACTTTAAAACGATCAGTCACATGTGGGAACGAGGAAGAGCCCGTTCATAAAGTTACTTTACGGGGTCGGTTGAAAGCCTTGAACTTTATTGTACGAGCCTTTTAAAGGCAGCGTTCGGGCAAAATTTCGAATGGAATTTTTTGCGCTTACCTGGGCTTATTCCTCCCGCTGATTCTGAAATTGCAGCTTGGAGGGCACGAAAACGCCGAAAACGGGCTTTTCCAGAAGCTCTTGAACTGAATCTTGTCGCCTGCCGCCAGGGTTAAGACGCAGAGCTTTGTGGGATCCTACGTCTTGACTGTGTGCGGTATGCGCACTCTAGCTTATCGAACTAGCTCGTCCCCGGTCGCCGGGGCGTTCCAGTCGCCACTTCTGAAGCGGATTTCTCGCTTCACATGCAAATTGATGCATTTCCAGTTGGGCAATAGCCTTACCACGACGAGCGCCCTGTACTCTACATTTTCGTACCTGCCCGGAAGCTGCCCTTAAGACACTCTCGGTTGCTTAACATTCGTTAGAGCCACTTAGTTTGTCAAAAGAGAAGCGGTGAACACATTCACCAACGAACCTCAAAATTACCATGGCATACTTGGATACAAGGTAGAAATCAAACCTCATGAAAGGTTATTGTGCTGATCGTGTCCTTGGGTTAGAAATTAATCTTATATAGCCTTTTCAAGGTAGGTAAATTCTTTTGATGACGGATACGGCCAAAGCGCTAAACAAAAATCCTCTCTTTTTGAAATTAGAACTCAGCCGTGCAACAAGTTCATTGCAGTACCTTGCCCTATTAATCATAATAGTAGTGATTTCAGGAAAATAATGGTTAGGTTCAAGTTCCAAAATCACAGAATTCTGAAGAATTCATGTCCAGCAGTTTTTGCCGAAAAAATTTCGATACTCTTCAGAACCACCCAAACACTGAAAGGTTTTTGAAAGAATAAATGTTGCTCGAAATTTCTTTAAATCCTGGTACTTCTAAGCACAATTATTGAGAAGATGCAGCATTGAAACAACGTTGTTACTATGCTTTAATGGTTCCCATTTCTGACAAACTGTTACATATGAAGCGAAATTCAGCTAGCTCTAGACAGAAACGATAGTGGCGGTAGGAGGAGGGGGGGGGGGGGAGGGCCTCCCCCTCCACCCTCGAGGATAGGTCGCGAAATTTTGCAAGTTACTTATATGGGTTATAAAAATGTGCAGGTGACTTGTTTATACTTGTATTAAATGAAATAATTTTTAAAAAAATTTTAAAAATTCAAATTAGCCGTGTAAAAAAGACTTCGGAGACATGGCTGCCGCCACGTCTCCTTTTTCTAATATTTTGGGGTCATGGGCCCACAGTAAGAAGCATCTCAAAAAAAAATTTTAAGTGCGTTGGCTAGCGTCAAGCGCCTTCGCTCAGGAAACTTTTTGCCGCCCCGCCCGCCCCCGGTCCGAAATACTGGGACCGCCACTGCATCTCAGTACTTTAAGTTCCAATTCGAGCAGCTCACCCTCAACATTATCTGCATAATCACATTCAAGTGTTGCATTTGTCCCATTTACATAGTAATCCCCTCTCCTTTTCGAAGTGTAGAGAATAACGCCGTCGGATTTGTCGGGCATGCTCAGACAACCTCGTGCTATAAAAGATGTTCGTTGTTTCTGGCATCTTGCGTTCGAAGAAAAGCCTTCTCTACCCGTCGAGCAATTCCCGAGCTCTGGGACCCAGCCTCTAGCTGTACACGTAGAGTGCCTGTGCCCTAAAAATTTCTATTTCAAATAGAGGGAATCTTGGGTTAGACTATGTGATACGGATTCTCAAACTATTAATGGTTAGGTTTGCCGTATACAGTTCTGTTGCGGTGTCGACAACACTTGTGCGTAAAAAATAGTCGAAGAGAGCATACATTTTTAGACTATGGCTCGCCATCTTTTACCCGCAAATATTGTTACCAATGGATAATACTATATTCGCAAAATTTGTTGTACTTGACAGTACCCTACCTAAAGCGGCCCTTCCCTCTAAACAAATCAGTTTTGCCTTCGTCAATGTCACATCTTCAGTTACATTGGTAATGTAAGAGATCTCTCCTCCAGGACGATTCATGTACGGACGGCA
Source organism: Cylicocyclus nassatus (assembly GCA_958299035.1). NCBI lineage: Eukaryota > Metazoa > Nematoda > Chromadorea > Rhabditida > Strongylidae > Cylicocyclus > Cylicocyclus nassatus. The sequence goes on from CATQJL010000112.1 coordinate 35,327,262, forward strand.
TATCGACGGGTAGTCTGCAGATCAAAAAAATTGCAAAATCTCTTAGTATTGCTTTGCTATTGAATAGAAAAAAGCAGTCCTACATGTTTCACGAGAGCAAGAGCCCAGTTCTGGTGGTATCCATCCGCTCTCATCGCATAAGGAACGGGTGTTTCCTAAAGAGTAGAACTTTTGAGGCATTTCCAAACCTGGAAAGGAGTTAGAGACCTTAAAAAGCACGTACCAATATTTTGTCTTCCATCGTGGCACCTCATATCCACCACTGTTCCGAATACAATATCTGCATTTGGAGTATATCTGAGAAAAGCTCCATTTGGTGCGGCAAACGGTGGGCAGACCGATTCTAAACTAAATGGCTAGAAATCAGCTTCATACACCTCAAGTACTGCGATTATGCAGATTCGTAGGGTTCAATGACTCAAACGTACATAAAATTCCGTTAGCTTTGATGAAAAAAATTTTTAACTTGCAGTTTTACTTTTTAGGCAGATTTTATCAGCATTGAAAGCGCCACTCACCAATGCAGTCAACAGTTTCCAGAGCAAGAGTATGGCCGTGATTTCTGATCATTCACAAATCTATTCACAAATGGTGTAGTAAATTCGAATTCCACTACTTATTTTTGAGTCAAAGAAATCTTCGTGCTTCGTAATTACTAGGCTTTTCACATCTTCGATAAAATTCGCAGATCTAATAATTACTTGAAGTAGGTCAATCAATGATAAAAGCATCTCGGCGTATTTTTTCAAGAGTTATTTTCTGGCAAACGGAACCGCTACTCGTCAGATTTTCGCTTTAACGCTGTATGATGTCTGGACTTCTTAAAGCTACAAGCTTTTGAACTCTGTGTGACTGATTGTGAGTACCCTTGAAGGCAGCGTCCCCTCAAAATGACGGGTACCGGGATTTTACAGTGTTCCAATGGCAGACCCTCTAGATAGTCTATCAGTGAAATCTGGAGCAAAAAAGGGCTTCTGGAAAGCAAAATCCGCTCCGCAAGGCGTCCAGACACCGCCCATTTCCAGGCCACACCCACTTCTTACGCGTGATTTGGAGCGAACGCGGACAGGGAAAGCTTCGAAGAAAGCTCATTTTTGTCATTTTCAAGCGCCGAAAAGCTCAGATATGGCTTCAGCATTGCAAGAAGGCTCCGAAGAGGTGAACCGGAGAGCGAAATTTTGCCGGGACGCTGTCTTTAGGAATTCTTCCACTGCAGAAGACCATGATATTATATTGCATAGACTATGTAAAGACATAGAGGGTATCAGCGAAAGTAGGCGGAAGGAACAATCTTCTTCTTGTGCTTTATTCGCAAATACGCGGTGAGGGTAAAGCATCTTCGTCCTCACTAAAAATTTGCCGCAGTTTCATTGGTCATGTTGTGAGCTATGCAAAAGATTTTCCGCAAATTTTTGTATTCTCAAAAGAGAATGCCTACCTACCCCACACAAACCAGTGGCTGTTGCCACGTAAAAAAATTTCTTTACAAGGGAAGCTTATTCAGTCGAAGTGGTCTTTTTAAAGGGGATGTGTACTATATTGAAGGGCATGCAACGCTGATCTCAAATCTGCTTTCTATACTTTGGGAAATTCGAAATTTTTTTCGAATATTCGAATATCGAATAATATTCGAAAATCGAAGTTCTCGAATATTCGACTATCGAAGATTATTCGAAAATTGAAAACTCCGAATATTCGACTATCGAATTTTATTCGAAAATCGAAATTTTCGAATATCCGACTATCGAATATTATTCGAAAATGGAAGTTTTCGAATCGAATAATATTCGAATATCGAATACCATTCGATATTCGGATTTCGAATATTATTCGGTTTTCGAATAATATTCGATTTTCGAATATCATTCGATTTTCGAATACTGTGCGAATAAATTATGTCAGTGAGACTACCTGTAAGAGACCAAAACATCTCAGAATAAATTTTTTCAGGTATAGACATTTTTTTATGTTTCAATTTACAACGAAAAAAACGGTTCAGTTACAGCCCCGGCAAAAAGATGGGTGTCGGATTGTGGCGATGTTAAAGTAGTCCCCCCCCACCTAAGCGATGACTGATGTTCGGAGCGAAAAAGGGGGCTACCAAGCCTAAAATTTTCCCCGTAATTGGCCCGGATCTTACGGTAGGCTCGTGAGTACGAGATGCATGCAGGGTAGAGACGCAGAGTCGTTGCGGGACCCTGTACTCATGACTGTGTGCGCTATGCGTTCTCTGGCCTTGCAGTTCGAATTCGCTGTACGGACGGCATTCGGGCCTGCCGTAAGACGGGCCACTTTGGGAGCAATTTTCAAGCTTACCAGACCCTCTTTTTCGCTCCGAACTTCGTCACCGCTTAGGTAGGGGGTCTAATTTAACATCGCCACAAATTTCCGGACCCATCTTTTAGGACGCTGCTTTTAAGAACCTAAAAGCGTACATGACGGTTGCGAAGGAATTTCAAAAATCAGAGAAGATTATTTATCCCCACTGAGAGTTGTGGACTGACATACAGGGGTCCCAACAGTGTGTGAATCTGTGGGCTAACATCGACCTAGACTTACAGTATGAAGCGATGTATCGATCGCTTTTCACTGTTGTAAATTACCGTAGGAAAACTGAGGAGGGTTTTGAGATATCAAGACCCGTTTGCCCAAGAATGAGAAACAAAAAGGCCGATCTTACACTAGGCTTCTAAAGACACTCACTATATAAAGAATTTGCACTCAACCGTAACGCCTTTTGCAACTTATGCCAGGTACACCATAACAGATGTTTTCCAACGCTTTTCAAAAGAGAGAATGCACATTTGAAAGGCTTGACAGGCTGTGCGTAGTTAAACATACGTAAAATCCTACTACATAGATTTGAAATCTCTTTTTTGTTGGGGAAACTCTTTTGGATGTCTCATTTCGCAGTTGCTCTATATACTAAGTTCATACCGTGATAACACAACAAGAAAAACATAGGTGATCTGCTTTCTGCTGTATTTGTAAGCTGAAGCCATCCCTACAGGATGTTACTTAAAGGTTGGCAAAAGACTTCGTGAGAGGTATTAGCGATTAAACAGTTTGTACATACCCTTGGGACACCCCGTATATGTTGTGGATATCGAATTTCCGAATATTCGATGCTTCGAATTTTCGAATAGTCAATACTTATCGATTTTTCGAATATTCACTGCTCATCGAATATTCGAATATTCCATGGACATCGAATGTTCGAATTAATGACCATCGAATATTCGACTATCGAATAATATTCGAAAGTTGAGAATTTCGAATATTCGACTTTCGAATAATATTCGAAAATGAAAATTTTCGAATATTCGACTGTCGAATATTATTCGAAATCTCAGATTTTCGATTATTCGAATTTTCGAATCATTCGCATTCGAATGATTTATTCGAATAATCGAATAATCATTCGATTCGGTCCAAAGTATACTGCTTTCCTTATCTGCAGAACGTTTATGGACGAAGTTATGAGCGTTTTATGTGCATTTTGGATAAAAAGTGTGACAAAAACTTACTAGCCCTCAAATAATGCGGAGAGTGGTAATTTTTTCTTATTTCAAAGTAATTTTGAAAAGTGCTCTGATGATTATCACTGCTCCATCGTAGAGCTAGAAGAAGTACAGTCGAATCATTTCATACGATCATGTGTGTCATTGCACACACAGTCACCTTTGGCGTCCTCATCGTGGATTTGCAATCGCAAAAACGCGAGAGACTTACCGATTGTTATCGATTGCATTAATCTGAGGTGATCATTACCTAAAATGGAATATATATATTATTATTATTAGAAATATTGAGAGCACATTGGAAACGCTTACCTAATGGATTGTTTCCTCCAAGTCCAGGATGGGAACGCCAAAAGTGAACTGTTTGTGCAATGACACAAATGATTATATGAAATGATTCGACTATATTACGTCTTTTTTGTCCTACTTGTATCGCCGATTCGTTGACCGCACGGACTGCTCAAACGCTGCAGACCACGAGCGGCGCGACTGAGTTGCCGCAAGAGCGCGACTTCTACAATGGCGAATTTGAACGGAAGCAAGTGTTTTATACCCCTCGCGGCGCGTGCTCCGCAGTGATGTCCAGTCCGTGCGGTCAACGAATTAACTATACATTCAATTTTTTTACTTCAATAAGCGCTCATAACCCCTCGTCCATAAACGTTCTGCAGACACTGAAGGCAGATTTGGAATCAGCATTTTATGCCTTTCAGTATTGTATACATCACATCTAAAAAGGTCACTTCGACTAAACATGCTTCCCTTGTAAGGCAAAGTATGACGCAGCAAATTAGAAGAAGCTTTGTCGAATTGTTTTCTTTATAAAATAACACTAAAACAACTCAACCAAAAGGGTTCAACTCAATTAACCACCAATCAAAAAGCAACCAGAAATTTCAGATTATTACACGAATATGATAGCACTTCAGCTCTAGATTGTTACATGAAGCAGAGAAACGAGAATACTCCAGCTGCTTAATAAAAAGGCGATTTCTTTATGCAATGTAATAAAACAAAGTCGATAAATGAAAATGCAAACTAATGGTGCCTACCGTATGCAATGCTGCAATTCCCTAACGTTGGAGGGTTCCACTCTCCATCTACACATACAGCTTTTGTTGCTCCTGCAAATAAAGTTCATTACATAGTACTCCACAAATCACAGAGTAGTTTTAGAAACCACTTTGTCAGAGTTTATATCATTCATAAGTAAATCACTAATGGGAGGCTATTGAGAATTCATGCGAAAGAGTAGCCCTAAAACGGTACTTTTCCGCTATCCGGACCCATTTTTTCAAAGAAGGATACTGCTTCTTTCCTTGCGCCATATTTGGTCCCAAGTTCATAGGAAAGAGTGTCGACCTTCTGCCACGTGTCAAAAAAATTTGACGTGCCATCTACATGTTTAACAAGTTTTACCAAGGGTTTGTGTTGCCCTACCTAGCGACATAAGTCCAACCTTTTTTTGGTCAATAATGACCTTATTTTTGATTAACATTTTCAAAAATGACATTGTCATAATAACGTCGCCCTCTTATCAGTGAACGTGCTAGACATGCCCAGAATAGAGAGGGGCGCTAGGTTCCATTATCTAAGCGGCGAAAAGCAGCAGCGAGGTACTACTTCAAGCCATCATTTGTAGACTGAATAAACTCGCATGGGGGAATGTTGAAGTGAAATACATTCTTGAATCATTGCTAGATTCAATCAAGATACCCCTGTAATGATTCTAGATAGTTTTGCTCTTACATAAATCAGCTGAACAGTTTTTAAGTGGTTACAGATGCTCTTTTACCTTAGCGGAAATGATTTCGAAAAAACATGTCGTGGATTAGAACGTGTCATTTCCTGACACTTGGCGGGGAGGCAGTCCTCGTAAAATCTATGAAAATTCGTACTTTACAAATTCGGACTACAGAACGTATTTTATAAAAGCCTTTTAAAAAAATGGGTCCGGATAACGGAAAAGTACCCCTAAAACACCTGTACTTTTTTCGTATATAAATATTCTTTCCAACTGCGTCTAAATCAATTATTCGCAGAGCACCATTGAAGCGTGAAATGTAACTATTAGACTGAGAGGAGGGAGGGGGGGGGGACTCCGAACAAATTTTCTGCTCATTCAGATTCTCTGCAAGTTTGTAAACCGGATGTTTTGAAAAGAGCTGGCGAAAAAATTTTACAGCGTGTTGAATTTTCAAAAATATATTTGAAAAGAAAGAGGCATAGTTCCAAAATTCATGTAAACCGCTTCACGTCAATCCCTCTGCCTGATTTGGTCCTTCAATGTTTTCCAACGGTAGGGGTAACGAAAAGTATTACAACATCATGCAATGTGGCGATTTGTTTTGGTTTGTTATTGATGGGGATTAATTCTGTAATCCAACTTTGTCATAAATGCGTACGGTGCAATATAGGCGCTCTCATATATTGGACAGGATTTGTGGGGAATTGGAGGAATTTTAGTAAAGGTGTTCGGCGATTTGTACTCTCATAATCAGGACTGAGTGGACAGATTGTTTTGCTTTGCCAGCAAATACTTTAGAAAAATGCATTACAAAACATGGCTAATAGGTTATTAGGTTTGTATATATGTTTTGCTTGGTTATGATTAAAATTTTCTACTCAACTACTTTTCTACTAAAATTTTCTACTAGATAGTCGCAAATACACGTTTTGAAACGAACTTTTTAGATTTTCTATGCAAGACTTGTGTATCAAATATTTCCACATGGTAACAAGAAAACTGAAAAAGCAAAATCTTGTTTTCAATGCAATTATATCACACTTCTAGCGGTTGTTTTCATTTGACATTATTTCGACGTTGATTGCCATAGATCAAGAACAAGTTACAACATTCATGGGAGTTAGAAACAGAAATAAATCTTCATTGCCTGTGCCTGTTCTCCTGCCTCCTTGAATTCTTTTCAAATGACATAATCGGAGTAGAAAGATTTTGCATGATTTTCCCCTGTTGTGTACCACATCGCAACCCGTGCATTATACGCTGCGTCGCTGTGGCCCCGCATACCCGTAATGTCCACCTGTACGACTTGTCCGAAAGGACGCGTCTATGAAGAGATGTGCGACTAGGGCGGACATACTAAACCGTGGTGAACTAGTCTAATCGGAGACGCTTAGAAAAATGAAAGAGTACATTGATGGGGGATCAAAGATGTTTGGGTCAATAAGAGTTACAGGCCGTCAAGGTGGAAATTCTATAAGGTTAAAGGGCGGAATAACGCCGTACTTATGTCCAGCGTAGTTATCGTACCACGGACAACTACCCTAATTTCACACGTACAAGGCGCACCTTTTTCGATTTTTCGACCAAGCCCCTCGGCCGCACTGTATTTCGGAAGACGATCCTTATGCCGTACGATTCTCTTAAGCACTATACAGCACGGCACAGGGTCTTTTGGTTGCAAAGTCCTTTGCCGTGTTTGGGCTGGTCGATTTTCGAAAAAAATCTCCCGCGCCTTGTACGCGTGAAATTAGGGTACTATAAATAATAATCAAATTTGTATAGCGCATAGGGTTACTTCCGTTCCCCAAATGGGTACGATAGATGCTCATAGAATGTAAAAATTCAGTTCTCACATGCGAAGAATACAAATCTCGTCATGCTACATTATTCTGGAACATAGTCATTTTTCAGTGTAGCAGCGGCATATAAATGTGTTTTTTCATATTAAAGCTTACTAAGATGGCTTTTGTGCATCAACGCATAGCATATTGTTTTTGAAACTACGAAAACAAAGTGAGTGAAGATAGATATTCTAGACTTTTAGGTATTTTGAGGATAGAAGATGCACAAAGTAATTTTTTGCCTGAAAGTATTACATTGTCTTGACAATGAATGCGCATTATGAAAATATGATTAAGCTACCAAAAATGTACCAGGCAGTCAGTGAGATATGTGTATACAATAAGATATGGGTTGTTATTGAAGAAGTAGAAGAAGACGCTTCAGGCTGGAATAGTTACTAAAAAATGATTTTTTCATAAAAAAAAAGCTTTACTACTGTTACGCTGCCATCCCACCAGTTCAGCTATAAATAGCCATGTTTTGACTGATCTTCCCAATAGTACTTATTCAAAGCTGGAATATCCCCATGATAATCTGACTTCTCTAATACAGCGTGAATCATATACATATTAAAAAAAATGGGTGGTCGTTTACTTTGAAACCAACAAAAAAGAAAATGAGTCTCCTCCATTTGTTGGGAATTATCTAACGCTTTTCCACTCGCAAAAATTGGCAGCGACGCAAAGCGAAAAAAAGAGGCCTACCATTTGTGCTACTGTTGTGACACTTCAGCTCAGCAGTAGCATTTTCGGCTGTTCTATCATACATGATTTCTCCACCGACGACAGGAGCCAAGTCAATGCAGTCTGAATTGGAAAAGAAAAAAGCTTTCTTATAGCAGTGACTTCTTTGGCTATATTATCTACCGCTAATGTCCGGTGATCTCTTTCCTCTGCAGTTTCCTAGCTCTGGCGGATCCCAACCATTTTCTGTGCATACTGTTTCATACACACCTCAAACAAAGCGATTACATCGATCGGTCATAATCCCGCTATTTCGGGTTTTTTTTTCCATTTGGTGAAACTTTTACATGGCATATTTGGCTCGAGTTAATAAATAATAAAAATTTTATCCACAAAATTAATCGATGTCGAATGTTTTTGTAATTTTAGAAGGATGAAGTCTTTTTTAAACCATCCTCTAAAACAACATTAGAGCTCCCTATGTGGTTCTTAAGTGACAATAGGAGCTTTTGTCATCGTAACACTAACAAGGAAAGGATACACTTGGAGGCCGTGGCCTTTTTTTTGCGATGTGCACCTCGAAATGCTGATTCTAAATATGCCCTCGCTATCTGCGAAACAATCTTCTAATGGAAATTATGAGCGTTTTTTTCTAAGAAAATTTGTGCACTTACTGTCGAAATCAGCAGTGCTGGTCTAGTTTACCGTTGATGCTACCAAAAGAAATCATAGATAAACTGATGTTTTACTGAAACTAAATATTAGGTTGGCTAATAAATAATTTTGGTCGGTTTTCCGGCTCCTACAGGTGCTGCAGACACTTTTTTGTCCAGCATTCGGTTCCGTTGGAAAAAGCACTTCAATGAGAATTGGAACATAGAATCTGTTCGAATAGGATTTATTTTGCTATGAAAGAATTCCGCAAGGAAGTGAGAAACTCCAATTCTCTCATTATGCTTAAATATGAGAAAATTTGGTTGTTTTGATCCAACAATTCTGGGACGGCGGATCCAGTGTTCTAATTGGTAGTCGTTAAGTAGGAAAGTCTCTACAAATACCAAATTGCTGATCTCTACGTTCATTAGAGCATGAAAACGAAGCTTCTAAAGTCGCAGGATTGAGCTTTTGGAATTTTAGCCTTGTTGGGGAATAACTGTCCCTTACTAATAATTTGAATCTCTGAATAGTTGCTATATGATAGAAGAAGCTTTGAGCTACTTACTCACAAAATATCAGATTAGAAAACGTCTAGGAAAGTTTTTGCGAAGATTTCCATGTGAAAACGAAAATATTATTTAGCCAACCTTGTAGTTCATATATAGCAGTTTCAAATACAAAGAAATATTGTACTGATTTTGCAACTCCGCAGTAGTTAAATTTACATTCGGAAAAATACTCCATCCGGATTGTCGTTTCGCAGATATGGAAGACAGTTTTCAGACCAGCATTCAAAAGCGCTTTCAGTATTCACCTCATTATGAGTGGTCACGGTCACCAAGTATCCTTCCCTCATAAGAATTTCCTATCGTAGTACTAGTAGTTCCACCTCTGCCGTAATTGGAAGTCAGTTCTGTGTTTTCACAAGGCAAACATTTTGGTCGAATGTATACTGTTAGAGTTCCTTATCTGCAAAGCGCTTATGGGAGGGGAGTTATGGAAATTTGAAGCAAAGATTCGAGAGTACAGCTACAATATAATCGTTCAGAATTGCAGTCTGTGAACTCAAAAGGGCCTTATGTAGTTAGTACCTTTAATCTGATAGATTCAGGCTAGTCAATGCTTCTTTCAGGCTCCGGAAAGCCCTCAATGTATTTACCTTAGCCAAACTTTGGAATTTTTACTCCAATGAATTCCCATAACTGCCTCCCAGAACCGCTTTGCAGATAAGAGAAGCAGATTTGGAATCAGCGTTTTATGCTCTATAAGACTTTGTACATTTCATGTGGAAACCCCACTTCGACGAGTAATCCTTCCCTTGCCAGTAGCAGAATTATCTAGAGTTTTACGATTGCCACCTTTGCTGACTCGCTTAATTTTATCCTAGCCTGGCAAATGAAACTAACCATAGAGCAGTGTCTCGTTAGAGCATGTGACAGTCAAGGTGGAATTTATGGGATATTTTCCATCAACCATCCTTGCTGAACCATGAAGCACTCCGTTCTGTGGCACCTCTAATGCAGGGCAACCCTTCGCTGAAAAATGATCCGATTCTTGATCTGATTAACGTGTTTTATTTTTTTTCTGAAATTGCCTACCATATGATCCATTGTATCTACAGTGTCCAAATTCATCCGGTTCCCATCTGCCATTAACGCACGTCATGGACTCTACTCCTAAAAATCAACGACTTTGACTGTACCTTGTGGAAAGCAAAGAAAACATCTTGTACCTTGCAAATCATTGTCGTAATCACATTCTAGCGTTGCTACGGTCCCATTCGGTACAGGCTCAAAAACCATCCCATTCGAGTAAACGATGCTACCGTTTGTTGGAGTTCCAGCAACGGGACATCCTCCCAAAGCCAGTGCCGTGACTGCTTTTTTAGTGCTGGCTACAAATTCTATTTTCTGCCAAGGTATAAAAGAAACGCTTGTAGGTCTTGCTGTCAGTACATACCTGTCGTTGAGGACGTGGTGATTTCTTCCTCAGTTGTTGAGGTAGAGGAAGTTTTTGCAGAAGAAGAAGAAGTTGGCAAGGTTGTTTCTGCTGACTGCCCAACACAATCTCCAAATTGCTCTGACGACCAACTTCCATCATAGCAAAAGGATACCGAGGTGCCTAGAAAAGCCATTTTTGACTTTGTACAAATCAAATAACTCTGGAAATTTTATAAAAATCCAGTTGCTATCTGAAAAAATATTTTCGGCGCGTAGTTGTCGTCAGTCTCCAACTTGTTTCAAATAGGAATGACTACTCACAAAAAAATCTAGAAAACATCACAAAAATTTCAAATGACCTAGCTTTCAAAACGTTCTACACTCAGAAAACTCTTCCATCCCCTCTCCACAGGAAACTTTTTGGGTTTCTCACTGGTAGACTAGACAAAGCGAGCACTCAAAATAATGCCATTTGAAGAAGGGATCTTTTGGCGAGCAGAATTACTGATATTTTACAAATTCGACGAATTTTGGACTATATTCTCTCAAAAGCCTCAAGATAGAGCCAAAGTTAAAATTAGAAATGTTGAATTTATAATAGCTCATATGTAAGATTACATAAAATAAATGATCTGCTCGTGCCGACACTAGTGCACTGTGTCACAAGGTTTCAACAAAAAATGAGGGTTTCAACAAAAAATGAGAATTCAATCATACAATATCGAAAAAACACAAACTTCTTTTCAGCATCACTTCGATGTGCTCTTTTTCAAATGAGTTTACATTCGCTAACAGTTGAAAATAATTTTGGCGCTATCTCGGGCAAATGCTTGTTAGAACTATCCTCAAAATTTGTTTGTGCGATCTCTCTATCGATGCAGTAATGAGTAAGCAATTACGCTTTTAATTGCTCGAAAAATATCTGACGCAATCGCCAACGTATGAGGGCGGCATTCAAAATCGTTGCTTCAGAATCACATTTTGAATTCGAGACTTGTAACGAGCACAGAGAGTCATTTGCAGAGGGAGGACTGTAATTATCTTACCGACGGGATCATATCCTTCGTGACACCGAAGTCGCGCTTTGGTTCCGCTTCTGTACTGGCCATTAATGAAAGGAATGTTGCTGTATGCAATATATCCATGAATGGGGTCAAGTAGAGGTGAGCAAGTGTCCACTGCAAGATTTCTTCATTTTAGCTCTAAAATCTACCCTAACTTAAGGCCCAAGGCACACCTCACGCGGTTTCGGTCGCTGCGCGATTTGGCACAATAGCGGCTCTTTGTAATTCGCCGTCAATGCGCTTCTTTTGGTCAACTTGATCCGTTTGCGGAAACTTGTACAAACTACCCAAATATGCACTCAAGAAGCACGCACAATAAATTTCTAGAAATTTGGCAAATTGCCAAGTTGCGTGAAGGTGGCGATCTGTCGGAATCGCATGAGGTATGCCTTAGGCATAACAGTGTTAGTACTCACCACCACTAGTGATGCCAAAGACTTGGAACAACAGATAAAGCGTATTTAAGACAGCTGGTGTTACATCAGTAGAGGATTGGACAGCTAATGTCAAATTACTCATTCCTTTTTCATGAGATAGGGAAAAGAAGGGAAGGGGTAAGAAAGGGAGAGGGCACAATCACGAATACAGTCGAATTACAGAGATGTGCTTGCTATGTTCGAAACAACGGGACTGCACTAATGCGGATGTGAGTTTTATATGGATTAACAGCGGTACGCATAGCCATAGTTCTCGTTTATGTAACAGAGGGCAACTGGACCTCACAAGAGTGTACTTTCACTATTGTTATGTTCTGCAGTCGAATGCCCTTAGGTCTAATCAGTTTCGTGAAGTCAATGTCGGCTCGCCTGACTACCCAAAAACTTACCGCAATCAGCGATAAGTAAAAAGCAGATGACGGTTTTTTTTAAGTTGAGGTCTGCATCAATTCGCTAAACACTTATATTGACTGCCTCAAACCCGTCAATTATCACGGCTACATATATTCTACGGCCACAACACTAGCTGACAGACCGACTTCGCCCGCCTACTATTATAGTTTGTTTTAAACAAAAATTTTGTGCGGTATTAAAAATCGATATTATCAGCAAGTCGGTACCGCATTTGTTAGAAGCGCACTCATTTATTATAGTAGTATTTCGATTGTCGAATAATGATGCACAAAACCAGCTCTTAAAAAATTAAACAAAGTCCACTCTCCTCAAAAATCGTTTGTCTCTTTCATTCAGCCCACATAGGCAAAGTTTTGGATGGAACGGCTTCTTTCAGTGATACAACTTCATTGAGCCTCAAAAATTGTTACGCTACATGGAGTGGTCCAGCATGATGATAAAGGAACCATACTTTAATTTCCGCATGTGTTCTGTGCGGCTGCAGTAGCGTTCCTCTTCAACCCAAACTTTCTGTTGTCCGAATAGAAAATTCCATTTCTGAACCGATCGGGACCAAACTTGGCACACATACACTTCGGGCCCCGGCGGGTGTCATACGCTACTTTTCGTCATCGATCGATATTGATTTTATCGATTTTTTGCAAAATTTGAGCTACAGGGCTGGGAGTTGGCACAGGGGAGTAATCGAGCATGCTGATCACCCCCGTGGGGGGTGATCAGCATGCTCGATTACACCCCTCTGCCAAATTCCAGCCCCCTAGCTCAAATTTTGCAAAAAATCGATAAAATCGATATCGATCGATGACGAAAAGTAGCCTATGACACCCGCCGGGGCCCGAAGTGTATGTGTGCCAAGTTTGGTCCGGATCGGTTGAGAAATGGAATTTTCTATTCGGAACATACGACGGAACCGGGTAAGCCAGCTAGTTGTTCATAAAACCAGTTTTCATGAAGGCTTCTTCCAATCTTTTGCACATATAGCCTATCTAAATCGTGATCAGGTAAAAATATTAGTGTGAAATGGCGTGGTCGCAGCGCTGTAGTCTTGCCGCATCTGCGAGCGTGTACTCCCTTCACATTCTAGCAATAAGATGTTTTATAAATTGTACTGGCAGCTGAAAATATAAAAAGGGAACCTCACAAAAATGCACAAAAAAGATTCATCTCGTAATAAATAAGGTACAAATCATACTCAAGTGTAGTGTAGTTCTCCCATTTTTACATCATTAATGGGCCATCAAAGATGCACCAAAAAGACAAACAAAGTGTATGAGACCAGTCTAACAGCAAAATAATTATAACCGGTAATGAAAACCGCACTAAGGTTTTTTGGCTTTCGGTGCAGCTGCTTTCTCCTTTTTAGTACCGTTCTTTTTCGTTTCATCTTTCTTAGGGTCTTTGTTCTCCTTCTTTTCATCTTTCTTCTTCTCCTCTTTCTTTTTGTCAGCGTTGTCTTCCTGCTCGTTCTCGGCCTTTTGTAACGCCAACTAAGATAGGTGTGCAATAGAGAGGCTGCAGAATTAAAACAGATTAGCGATGTTTGATTACCTTATTATCAATCAAGTTGTGAAGAGCGATGACAGAACGCACAAGCGACCCCATATAGACGCACATCAGCTGGTCATTCGTTTGAACATTTTGAGCCGTCACGTAGTCCGGATGTGTAACGTCCGGCAAAAGGTTAAGAACCTCCTAAAGGTAGTCATTGTAAAACCTCAGCCAACAGCAGTCTAACATGAACGCAAGCAAACTGGCAATGCTGCAAAAATCTATCACTATTCGAAGTTAGCAGAATTCTGAAGTAAATAGAGATCAGATCTTCCAGTAAGACTACTGCATGATTTAGAATGCACCCATTTTCACATTACGCGGGGTATAGTTTCTTGATACATATTTACATGTTACACACGAAAAATCATTTTTAAACTGTCAAAAAATTTTCGAATTGATTTTGACAATCTGGCTTGTATAACCAACTATCAAATGCTCAAACTGTTTTTGCACAGTCAAAAGGATGGAAAAAAGCTTAAAATATGAAGATGAGAAAGAAATGAGGAGTGCCATCGTGGAATTGCCTTCAAAATGATGTGGCTCATGTCTGAGAAAGTGAGAATGATGCCGGTTACCTCTTATTATCAGTTTTTAATATATGTCAGATACGAAACTTTGCCAAAAATTTTGTTTCAGAAAAATGTAAAAAATGTAAAAGACTCTGATATAATACATTCCACCTAATGAAAATCGACTTTACATGCACGACACAAACAAGAGCGGTACTCACTTGAATATGATAAATTACCGGATGATTGATTGGAAGACGATGAGCTGCGACGTCTTGGAGGTATCTGAAAAAAGGATATGAAAATCATATCGTATAGAAGATCCAAATCTACACTTACTTTTCGATGTCAACCAATTGTGAGTGGAGGCCACGGAGACCCATCAACTGGTCAGTTATTCTCTGTGATAACGTGCCAGCCGTCTGGTCTTTTATGTCCCTACAAAATGAGATCCAAAATCTGTAGCACATAGGAAGGAAAACAGTACCTCAACAAATGCTCAACTCCCACTTCTTCTGCTTCTTCAGCACCGATTTCACTGGCTACATGCTCAAAAGTTTTTATGGGAGGCGTGCCATCCTGTAAGGAACATATTGTGATGATAGAAACAAGAAAATAATGCGTAGCAGTCTCACATCATGGACTTCTTGCACTTCAATGTAAGCTTCAGTGGGGAGCCCAATGTCTTTTGGCTCAGCTTCGATGATGACAAGCACAGGGTGTGGAACGAATCTCTTCATTTGCTCGTTGATCGCGATATCATTCTCAAATTTTGGTATAAAGTGAAAAACGTAAACAACACCAGAAAAGATTTTCTAGAAGATAGAAAATTTTTGCTTAAGATACTCAGCAAAAGTATATGTAGAGTTAAATAATTTAGATCACATTCACCTATTAACTTCAAGATCCAAAAGCTCGGAGACTCGCCAACGAGACCTAACAGTGTATTGTAAAAGTCACTTTCAAACCAAAATTTTGCATATGGGCAGTTCTAGCTTTTGTACAGAGTAAAAGTCAAAATCGCCGATACCTGATGTTACGAAAAATTGATTCGTTTTATAAGGTTCAGTTATCACCGCATGAATGCAAAAGCGATTTAAGTAAAAAAAAAACGAATCGAAGCGAAGCGAAGCAAAGAGACATGATTGAGCTCACCTTGTGTAGCTTAGGTCCAGTGTGATACCATCCTACAATCTTTTCCTTGGCAGCGACCTTATGGAACATGCTATACATACTCTCTAGATAATCCATGTCAAGGAACCACGTGCTCTTATCCTTTTCATCTTCATCAAACGGCACTGAAATAATAAGTGATTGAAATACCCTGTAAAGATGAATAATGGTAGTAACTTGCCAGCAAAGCTGTTCCCGATATCTAACGTTTTGTCTTTCTTTATTGAACCAAGCAATACACCAACTACACGCTTGACACTCTGGGTTTTGCTGACGCGATTGAAGTGGTCAACTACACTCAGCAGGACCAGTGGATGAACAGTCACCTGAAAAATTAGCATAAGGTAAAATGGAAAATGGATGGAATTGCAAGGCCACCGACGGCTGCAAAACATGCCACAATGCTCGTAGCAGAAGCACCCAAAAAAACCGTCTGTCACCTTAGACTCGGACATTCAAAAAAAAAAGCTTCATAACCTGCAATCGTGTAAGACTGTTCTGAAAGCCTTGTTAGGAATAGGAGCACTATTACAAGTTATAAACCGCATTTTGAACTTTTCGATGTTGCCTTACTATGTCTTATGCACTTCCAGATATTTTCAACTGTCAGCCGCTGGTAAGTGAGCGCAGTCACACTGAAACATCTTCCGGTGCCCTACGTCAGATAAACGAAAAGGCAAGAATTTTCGCTTGCAAAAACAAAAATTTTAAGAACGCGAAAGCTCACGAAGCTGCAGCGTCTTAGGTTGCACCAACTCGTACCTATAGTTACAAATGGCTGCGAAGAGCGCGCCCCATGTCCCAGTGCAAATCTGTATTCCGCGCGGGAATCCTGGCGTTAAGGGCGCACACCCTATAACTTTCAGCGCAAAACAAGTGACACTGAAGGGGAAACGACTCCTTTCTGCAGCAGAATCACAAGAGCAAGTGCCGTTGTTAACGTGCGATGATTCAACTTTCATCTCTTGCCATGTAGATCATTTTTCATTAATAGGTGCCTCAAGAACTTAGCAGAAAGTAAGATTTGTTTGTGTTTAAACAGAGAGGGGCTTTCTACCGAACATGTTTGTTTTACGGCAGCCGTAAGAAGAAGAAAGCTGCAGATCCAAGTGTCAAGAGGTAAGTATCATTCACTCTGAAACTCAAGAACGCTTCAATTTCAAAAGTACTTTTGACTTATCTCATTTTTGATGATAGACCACTTGGATGAATCAGTTCGAGCATGTTTAGAAAACTTGTAGATACAAAGCGTTTTCGAGTTTTCTATCAATGGGTAGTAGCTTGCGGGTGAGCGTTGTAAGTTCAGATGGATTTCGAGTTTAACTGTTCGTGAAAATCACTGCGTATCAATTTCGGCAGCTTAGTTTAGGCATACGTACCTCCAGCCAGGTAGGGCGCTGTCGCGCTCTCTACTTTACTACTTAGGCTTGAGATATACCTGACGATGACGACCCACTCACTTTTCGCTACTTAGTCTTCGTTCATATTTCACAGATGGGTGGATAAGTGTACAAAAGCATAAGTATGGCCTGTGAGAAATATGTGTTTCAGACACCTCTCGCTTCTTTGCCTCTCACTCCTCATTTGAGCGCATTCCTTAGGTAGCTATTGCGAACTGAAGATAAAACTGCTTTCCATGATGTCATAACCAAAAATTATGTGCATGCAGTACAATGAATTGAAGGAACTTTCTTCAGAAGTTTCGATGGTGTAGACCCGGCCTCTCTAAGCTTCACTTTTGCGACAGATGGAAAGAAAGCCTGTGTTGTTGAACGGAGAGTCCACCTTTCATGGTTGTTATAGACTCAGACCATGAAGATACGGTCCATTTAGTATAGAGAACGAGATGTGCATTCTGATTTGCTTATCGCGAGTACGTACGCAACAAGGCAGCCAGATTGGTCTTCAGAAACAAAAGCAAAAGCAAAAACTACGGACCTATACAAGGCTCTTCAACCCTTAGCATCAAGAAACGGAGTCCTGCTGCACAAAAGCTTACTATAAGAAAAAGGTCATACAAGATTTCATGCAAGAAGTTCACAGAATAGATCATTCATGTACAATTCCTAGTCTTTCATCGCTGGCTTGTTGCCGACGGCTCAATGACATCCTCCCCCCTCGTTCCATTATACAGATAAGCTGTCATTAATCAAGATCTTCGCTAGTTAGCCTATGTAGCCCAAATAGTAGACATGTATGCCTGAATTGCACGCTCCGACACCAAACGCCCTGCGCGCCGGTTAAATTTGCATTGGGTCATGGGGCGCGCTCTTCGCAGCCATTTGTAACTATAGGTACGAGTGGTTGCACCATGGATATGCCTTTCCCTGACATGGTTTCTATGGTAAACGCCGATTGTACATCATGCGAGTTTCGTGGAAAATTATCGCTATCACATATGAAACTAGAATTTGCACCATTCAGAGATGCGAACGAGGAGCACATTAGTATTCATTGCTTCAACTTCACGTCATAAGCCTGTAGATTCTGAAATGAGAAGATAGTTAAGATAGATCAGAGACAGTAGTGTGCCCAGAACTTCCGTTCAAAGGCGATATGAGGCAAATTTTTCTAGAATGAAAGTGATAGCGTTAACCACGCACTCCGAAAATTTTTTAGGATGCTTTCCGAACTTTGTCGGCACATAATCCCGAAATTCTAAAAGAGGAGAAGGGGTGGTGGCAGCCACTCCCCCAAAATCTTTTTTGCAACGCCAAGTCTAAGCAGGAAATTTTTGAAAACTATGTCAATCATTTGCAAGCATAAACAAGTCCTTGCACATTTTTCAGTTAGTAAGTAACTTTCACCCCCCCCCCCCTCTCCTCCTCCATACGCCTCTGATCGAAGATACCAGCACACATTCACCGAAGTATGCACATTCAAGGAACATGAAAGTAGGCAAAAGCAGCTATAAACGAAAATGAAATTCAAGAGAAGAGCAAAGGCTTCTAGAAGTGCAGGCTAGGTCAGCTCTGCTATATAAATAACCACATAAAATAAGGCTTGAAAGTGAGAAAAATGTCAAAACTTACTCTCTGCACTGGCAAGTTATTATGAGAAGAACTGATGCAATGGGGTCCAGCCTTCTGTTTCATTAACTCGATAGAAGTGGTCTCAGTCTTCACAGTCTTCACCTCATCCTTATTGTGCGGTGTCATTCTGTAAATGCTATGAACATCACTGGATATGTCAAAAAACATTAGACAACAAACAACGACAGACACAACACGATAAATGAAGGCTAGATCCACAATCTTCACTTTGCAAAAGTCATCAAGCTGCAAAAAGGCGTCAAATAATAGTGAAGTCCGCAAAACTCCGTGCACATTGCAGAATCAGGAAATCCCTGGATTGAGCAAAACGTGATTGGAGTGCTCTTTTTATGTTGGTCTTGTTGTGGCCACACAAGTTTTGCGCGGGTTTTGTAGGGTTCTAAGTCTGGTCTATCATCTGAATGTTTGGAACCGCTTACATCCTGTCTGTCTATCTATTCGCTTAGAACTTGCCGCTTCTGTGTTCTGTGCGCGTTTTCCTTTATTTGATTTAGAGTCTATTTTAGGGATGAACGTGTCCGATCCTCAGACTCTTCAGGAAATGGATGTCGTTGAGCATGACGATCTTGTTGAGGTAATGCTTTGTTCTGTCTATGAGTCATTTCTTTCCATATTGATCTGGAATGAGTAGAATATGCACATTTTCTTTGTCTGTTTTCTAAGTAGGTGCGTTGCCAACTTTTTGTTTATACTTTACAGAGGCAGTATGCCTAACGCGTAAAGATGACTGGAATACCTCTTCGGCCCCGGCTAGACTTCGCTTAAAAGCTCCCGAAAGCGCTCAAGTTTCTTTAATCTCGCTTCACTCCTATCTCTCCTCCAACGAAAAAGACGTTAGAAAAATTTGGGCGCTTTGAGCAAAGTCTGGCCAGGGCCTTTTTATTGCACCACACTTATCTGCTCGCGTTAAGATGTGAGCAAGGTGAATTGCGATGTAATTACACCAGCTAACAAGGGAAGGATACCAGGTCACAATGGCGAACCGGAATGATATGCATATTATTAGATGCGTCTTAGAGCTGACTCCAAGTCTAACTTCCTTATCTGCTAAGAGCTTTTCTAGAAGAAGGTATGGGCGGTTAAAGATATGAAGTTAGCAGGGTTCTGATGCGTAACGCGCTTTGAAAACCAACTTGAGCGTGATCAATTGGCATGGTTTTGAGTGCATCCGCTTCAAGAAATGCTTACATGCTCCGAATACACAAATAAGTGTTTTCATACAGATAGTTCTCGAAGATGCGGTACTGGATGTCTGCCAAACTTAAACGCTCATAACTTTTTCTAGAGAAGAGCTTAGCAGATGTGGAAGTTAGATTTGGATTTAGCTCGTCAAGACGCTTCTAATGATAGGCATACCATTTCGGTTCTTCACTGCGATCTGGTATCCTTATCTTGTAAGTTCTGTCTAAGTCTCGAGAAGGGTTGATAGCTCATGGAGGATCAAGCCGAGTTGGGACGCACTCAGGTCAATGTGCCGACTCAAGGGAATAACCTTAACGAAGAATGTCAGCTTTGAGTCATAAGAGCCTTTTTTCAGCTGTGCATACATTCTTAGCAGTAAGGTGTAACCATATTCACTCGCTAAATTACGAAACTTTTAATTTTTATTAGTTATAACTGTAATGCGCCACTGAGCCGTTATCTCGAGACGACTATGAAGACCTTAGGTTTACAATTCTTGGAAATTCGAAGCAGTGGACGTAATTAAGTGAAGATGACCATGCGAAGGCGCAAAAGTTCTGATTGCAATTGAAGTTTTGGAGGAAGACAATTTATGGTATTCATCACTCCTCAGCATTCTCGGGACTGTTTTTCCGTTTTCTGAAGGTTTCATCAAATGCTGGATGCCGAATTGGTTACTTTACATATTCTCAACTCCGATCTTAGGATCAAATATGCGTATCATGCTTAATTTGATAAAATTGCACGTGTAACTTTCGTTGACGACACTGTTTTTAAGCATAGGGCCTTATGTTGCCGACAAAACAGATCTGGTTATGGTACATACTTTATTTCATCGCTCATTCCCCACATGCTCCTGCAAGGGAGTTCTGAAAATACTCCCTTTAGATCTATTGGCTTCCATAATTGATATTTTGGACATCTGTTAGTCAGGCCTGTTAAGCGAATTTTTTGGAAATTAGTTAGTTTTCTTCCTTTTCGCTTGCTAGATTAGCAGTCAAACTACTTAGAGTTTTTTTTTTCAAAAACACCAACAAATGGACAAATATGTAATCGCTAATTTCATTTGCAACTACATACCGCATCTTCCAGACCTATATCTACCATTGAAGTGTAGTCTGAACAGTCTTAGGCGTCCGTCAAGGTACTCGATCACGACCTAGTACTAAACTCCATTAGCTCCCTAAAAATCAAGTTTACTATCATGTAGTCATTTGCAACAGTTTAGGTGCTCCCAGCCGGCCCGCGGGCAGTATCATCTGGAGAGCAATCACTTGATGGGAGTATTGACGAAGAAAGGGGAGCGCTGTCAGATTCAGACGTCAATCATGTTGCCAGAACTCACGTATGTTTATTTCACGCTTCCACCTGACCCCGCGGTTGGTTTCATGCGCTTATTGTCCGTCACGGTTGCTCTCTTTGCAACGTCTTCGCTCTCAGATTTCGTTGTATACACTACTTTTGTCAATCCTGTACAAACTGGAGTTTTGTCAACTGCGAATCTGTTCAAGTCTGCACAGCGAAACTGCCCACCGAGCACTCACATTCATAAATATCGTTATATTTTGGTGCACCTAATAGATTGTTACAGACCCTTGCATCGCAGGTGAAGGGCCCGTCATCCGATGCTCTAGAGGAGTCTTGCAGAATGGAGGCCGTGGCTAGGGAAAGAGGTTCGGAATGGGAAGACATACTAGGAAGTGGCAAGCTTATGAAAAGAATTGTGAGAGACGGGAGAGGGGGCGAGCGACCCACGGATGGGCAATGGGTGACGATCAAGGTTAGGTTCCATTCTAGTACTGAGAATTACTGTGTTTTTTGATTTGACCAACTTTCTGATTTCATTGATACTTACTACTCTCATTCTTTCAAGTGATTTACATACAACTTGTTGTTACAACCTGGTGCTGATTTATGATTACGAGCTGTACTATGAGTACAGTCTCCGGATTGACATGAAATTTGGTACCCTTGCGATGCTTATACAACGCTTGAGAGTAAAAAAGGACATGTGACGCGAAACATGTGCGCTCTACATTTTCTGTGTGAACGTATCCTTGACATAACATAAGAACAAAAGTTCTTTACGCGCAGGTGTTATTGGCACCGCAGGGCACTACATTAGATTTGTCATAGTGTCAAGGAGCTTGAACGGTTACAGACATTGAAAATCATTTCTTCGCAGTTAGTTTTACAAATTTGCATTACATCAGGTAGTGGATACCCTGCGAGGAGTGGACTCACATGATCGGCTGACATTCATACTCGGTTTCAGTATGGTCATCGATGGTAAGCTTATCTGAAGAATTTGCACTGCACCGAAAATTAGAAATTGTTGTAGCTTGGGAGCTTGTCACGAAACTAATGTATGTGGACGAAGTGTCCGAAATTCGAGTGAAATCTTACCTGGCTTATGGCGAATGCGGTCTAGATGACATTATCCCTCCTAATCAGGACCAAGAGTACAGGGTGAGTTTATTTTATATCACTTATCTCTCGCTATCAATATTTGCTCTAGATCGAGCTCCTTGAAATTGGTGAATCTCCCAAATACACGACAATGACAGAGGAGGAGTTGTCAGATTTTGTTCTTATGCTCAAAGATCGAGGCAACTTTTACTTTAATCGAAGGGAGTATGATAAGGCCATTTTTGTCTATAAGAGGTTTGTTATTATGCCTTTTTAAATCATGAGTGGCTATGACGCGAATCGTAGGGCAACGCAGTTATGACCGGTATGAAATCTTGAAGATTTCATTTTCAAGGCCTGAGCGGTTAGAGAGTTGCTCTTTTGTAGCTGTTTTGTGTCAAATAGACGAAATAAGTGAGCCTATGCATAATTACAGAGCTTCTACCATAATTGATGTTCCGAAGAACAGCGAAGCACTTTGCAAGCTGTTTTCGGCTCTACACTCCAATCTCGCCGTCTGCTATGCCAAGGTCAGTTCAACCTCAATGGCATCGTTAGCAATCTTCGGTCTAGCCAAGATCATGCTATATTTTAGCTTGAGGATTGGAATGAGGTGTTAAAATGCACAGACGAATCTCTACGTCTGCATGAGGCAAATACGAAAGCTTTATTTCGAAGGGCTGCGGCTCTTTCAGTGCGTAATGATACTGAGGAAGCAATGGACTGTCTGAAGCGTGCTCTCGAGATTGATCCCCACGACGCGGTTAGTTATATTCAGTGTCAACCAATGTTGCATCAGCGATCTGTATCTTTGATATATCCTCATAGCAGACAGTACTGAATTGATCGCTGCTTGACGTTTTTGCAGCAGTACTTAATAGTCGCATTTTTTCCCAGTATTTTTTCTTCCATTAGATCTTATATCTTCTGCGGATGTGTTGGATTGTTTATTATGTATCTAGTGATGTCTGTGCTTTTATGTTTTTATCATTGATTCAAGATCTAAGTGGATTCCTAGATACTGCAGGTGGTCCAGTGCGAGATAGAAAGACTTGGAGGAATCCGTAAGCGACGTCGTGCAGAAGAGAGGGCACTGTACCGCAAAATGTTGTCTGGTGCGGGTGATGCGCCTACATCTCATCGCCGTTTCGACTTTGTAACCTACCGTCTCATTGCTATCGGTGCATTCTCGTTGGTTACATTCGCCTTATTTGTATTCTTCCTCTTTCAATTATGGAGCCTACCCAGTGATCAGGAGCAAGAGTTTTAGAGCTTCTTTTAGAGCTGTCCACGTTACCGGTAAGACACATTCGTTCCCTTGTATTGTTTTGTAAATCTCGTTTTGTTGTTCTTTTTTTCTTTTGTCAGAATAGTCGCCACGTTTTCGAGTCCCTTTACAAGATTTATCGATTCTGCGGCGCAAATATTGCAAAAGTATATGTAGACTTCTATATATTCCTTCCCCAGGAATAAGCGTGTTATTATAATCGTTGCCGAGTTGTCAGAACGTCTTTAAACGTCGAGCTGATTATAGTTGTATCTCCCTCATGTACAGATCCTTTAGCGCATCTCGTTGATTTCACTTTCAAATCCCTGTTCCATCTTTCCCTATCCAAATTAAAACAGAAAGGCTTGTCAGCCGCTCATTCAGTATTGAGACCGTCTTATAGTTGATGTAATCGCTCAATCTTTTACTTAGGGACTTCATTTTGTTTGCGTTATCCAGTCATAAATATTCTTTATTTCGTGGGTGCGATCGAAACGAGCTAGGCGCTCATGTAAAGCAAGGCAAGGGTTAAAATTGTGTGAAAGTACTTAGTAACAAGCACGCGGAATGTTTTAGGATTTCCAAGGTGAGAATTCGTCTCTATGACCCAGCCATATACATACAGTCTGTCCCAGTCCGAATCAAGTCAAAATTGGCATCGCGTCCGTCGCCAGGGTTTTGCGTCACGTCTGCGGTTAGCTTATCTGCTCCTTCCTCAACTTCTTTCCTCTTTCCGTCAGTGCTATGCAATGCAAAACTCTCTCGCTGCGAGCGCGCAAACTGAGCCGACGGTTCGGCCTGATCCCGATTGCGTCAGACTGTATTCGATTTCTAGGTTCGTGCTTCACTACGTTTTTTTTTCCTCAAGCACAAACCTTCTTTAAAAATAGTTGAGTAATCGAGGCCTGTTCCGATTAGAACACACACGTGACGGAAACCAAACATCTGGATCGGCCATTTTGCGAGTCGAGTCGATGGGACATAGCATGGATCATCCCTTGAGGGCCGGGCATACTTCACGCGATTTTAGTCGCGGTGCGATTTGGCAATTCGCCAGAAGTGTTCAGATCGAACACTAGCAAATTGCACATGCATAGTGTGCATAACTCACGTGCATTGATAAATTGCCCTATCTTCCGTACATTTAAAATGTGCTTACAGTGATTATGGATAGCTGGAATCTTGCCAGATCGCGTGAAGCCTGCTTGGCCCTTTACGAAACGACATTTACGCGGGAAACACCAACGGGACGCATGGGCGTGTCCGACAAATTCATCAGCTGAGAAATCAGCTGAAACTTTTGCACGTGGATCACGTTACGCCACCACCATTCAGTAAAAAGAGCGGATGACGCAAGCGAAAGAAGGTCGCTGTGATGTAGTCTGCACATTGGCGAAGACAGGCCATTTAACAGATGAAGGAGCAGTCGATCTGGTCTCCTCTGAACAGCTTCTTGAGAGTACCGTCAACAATTATGAGGTTGCGAGACGTGATGTAATGAAACTCCTGATTAAATTTCAAATCTCTCTGCAATGTGCCATCGAACCGAAGGAACTTTTTCGGAGGGCAGAAGCGTCACAAACAGCTCTGTCCATCTGAGCCTGAAACTCATTTGCGGAATAACAACGCATGGCGAGAACCTTCTCCTTTTCATAGTAACAAGAATCCCAACAATTCCCTAAAGCTGAAGCTGAAAAACTGGCCCCTTTCGGGCTCATTATCTACAAGCCAATCATGACCCATGATTAGTTGACAGTAGAAACGAATAGGACTGCTTTTTCAATGAGTTATTGTGGGATTAGTGTTTTACTGTCACAGTCTGTCCCAATCCCGAACGCCAAAATTGGCTGGCGGGAGTCCAGTCCGCGCCGCTAAAGTTTTGCGTCACGCCTACGGTCTGTTTGCCTGCTCTCTCTCTCTTCGCTCTCTCCGTCAGCACGCGTATGCAGCATGGACCCCTAGCGGGGGACGGTCAGGAGGTACGATTGGCGCGAATTTTTCGCGAAGCGACGCGACAACATACTTCAGCCAATACAACAGCAGCGCACCTGGTGCAAAGTTACTTATGGTCTCGAGTCATGTGTCTGCCTCTATCCCCACCCCCTGTTTTTGCTGCCGGGAATCTCTAACAGCGGGGACTTTTGCGGGTACCAAGATTTGGACGCGGCGTGCGCGGAAGAGCGGTCGCCGCGCGCGGCGTACCTCCTGACGTGTAGCCACTCCTAGCGCCGCATGCGCGCTAGTTGACGTCAACGCTCAGGCTCATATGATTGGGACAGATTGTAGTAACGACTCGCTCGATGCACAGCCGTTCAAACTATACACTATACGCCAGCATCTGGACTCGGAGTTTCGATTTGTATGTTCATCCTTTAAAGTGATGGCTGATTGCTCGATCGTGGTGCTAACGATCAGTATTTACAAAGTACAATATATGTAACAAATCCTTAGGAAGATTTGACCCTGCAGGCGTTTATGAAATGCGTCTCCATTTTTGAAATCATGTGCTCATAAATGTGGCATTAGGGATTACAGGTAGAGCATGACAAACAGAGGTGATTTCCCAATTATGCGCTTCTCTTTTGAGAATGGCTAATCGGCTTAATATCTCTGCCTTTTCAAACGGTGATTGGCAACTGGTCGAACGATACCGTCCACAAGCTTGTCGGGTGCAAAAAAAATAAAATATTGACATGAATAGGAAATTTGAGCACAGCTCCTTAGATAACGAGATCGTAGGTGGGAAGATAAATGACCTAGAATTAAAGATCTGCTTATACATTGAACCTTGCTAGACAGTATTTTCCAGTCTGCGATAATCATGAAAGTTCGCGCTACCCGGTTTAGTGGGCATGATTATCAGATGAAAATTTTACCTGACACTTTACAACCTGCTAATGTAAGAGCTATGCGCGAGTCATGTGTAACTTTGTAATATGTGAGCCTGAACACTCTGCGCGGCAACCGGTCTTACAAGTAACTCGTCAGTAAAACCTTTTCTAGAAGACCAAATTGTGAAAATATGTACTACTAAGTAAATACATATCCGAATGAACGAGAGAGAAAAGAAAACATTGAGAAATCCCAGAAGCTCAAAAAAAAATCCAATCTTACAAGTCGTGAAGTAGCGCGCTTGCTGTGCAAATGCATATTAAGTAAATGACGGCACTACTATAAGCTCCACGACATTTTATCCAAATGGATATTCTTCAAGGCAACAAATGAAAAGGAAAGGACAGCATAAAAATTAATGTTCACCAAATAATACGAAAGATGACGAAAAATATAAATAAATGGAAAAAACAGACTTCAATCTAAATGTATGATTTAGGGAATGAGAATAAGAGTATGGAATCAGCTGTTGACAATATCAGTAATCGTGAAACCCGCGCCCATTCCTCTCATCGTTCGGTGTACGGGAGCTGTTGTCAGACTGAAAAATTCACGATTGCTTGATTTCAGTTTGAATCACGTGAAATCTGTCTAATCACACTTGTAAGCGTAGGCGCATGAAGATGTGCAAGCGAGAAGCTATGTCATGAGAACAAGATATAAAGCTTAGATAAAGACAAAGTATGTTATGAGAATGAGATAAACTGTTACAGATATGAGGATGATATGCATTCCACGCTATGGTATATAATCTACCACCACAATCACAAGCCGACTAGTCCACCACCACAAGGAGTCTTCCCACCTGGCAGGCCACTGGTCGGCCGGACCCGACCGTGCTCACCGTCTCCCGCTGATGCGGACCTCCATCTGTGTCCTCCACCGACCTACGCCATGGATTACCATTGTGATCTATCATGTTACTATTCCTGATGTACCCTCTATGTGATGTACCGATAAACCTGATACTCGCTCTTATATTTGTTGCTGGTGGATCACACGCTTCCACGGCGCTACGCTTACTGGTAGCAGCGAGTGGTTGGATCCACCGACCTCTGGGTTATGGGCCCAGCACGCTTCCACTGCGCTACGCTTACTCACTAATTATGAGCTTATGGTAGCGGCATGGTGTTTACAACACTTGAGCGTAGACGATAACTGAACGCAAAACTTGAGAGTGTGCATTCTGCGCCTAAAATTGCGCGAAAGTGTTGTTTATTTAATAGATGGATATTTCATTCGCTTAAAGGCAGCATCCAGGCAAGTCTGTTTTTATGGGAATCTTACGTGGATAGTAGTTTTGGGGCCCTAACTAAGCAACTGCCCAACCGGCAGCTCAGGTAGTGCTCTAACGGCTGAGATATTCCCCTCGAAACTGGACTTCAGGATCGTATCAGGATCGTATTTCGCACGGATTCATGGCGGAACGCGTGGGTTCGTGCGAAACTGATGGGTTGCGCCATGAATCCATGCGAAGTACGATCCTGGGGTCCAGTTTCGAGGGGTATATCTCAGCCATTAGAGCCTGAGCTGCCGATGGGCACTGGCTTAGTTAGGATCCCAAAACTACTTTCCACGTAAAATCCCCATAGGTCCAGATTTGCCTGAACGCTGCCTTAAAAGGCAGTGGGTCGGCAGAATGAGACCCGTGGCAAAACAAGGTCACAGGGTTGGAGCCCCATAATGGAACCTATGGGCCAAAGTTCGACCTTTCTCTGCCACTTCTAACCCCCTTTCAAAGCAAAAGCAGCGCTCATCTCCTGTCCTCTCCGAACCCGCCCACCTCATGGACGAGTGACTTCCGCTGTCAGAGCGCCAGCCGCAATGCTATAAGCATGAGGTCCCGCAACGACTCTGTGTCTTCGCCATGACGGGCGTTCACTCGCCATGGGGTGGGCGGGTTCGGAGAGGAGAGCATACAGTGCTGGACATAATTATAGGGACACTCTAGAAATCGTCGTAATTTTCGTTCTTGCCAGTGAATCTGTCTGAAACTTTGCTGTATGGTGCGCATGTAAGCCTACCATAACTCCTCAGAACGGCTTCCAATCCCGTTGATTCCGAACGGAGAAAAATGGAAAAATTCGAAAAAGCCTGTTTTGCAAGCTGGACATAATTATAAGGACACCTGGCCTTTTTAAGCCTTTTTTTAAAAATTTTTGGAAAAATTCCTTGACTCCCAAATTTTTTTGTAGAGTTACATCCCAGAATATGAAACTTTTGCAGCACCTAAGACCTGTCATGCTACTCAAGGAAAGATGATCCTTGCATTTTTCGTTTCCAAAGGCATCAGAAGTCAAACTGCGTCAACAAACAGCTGGTTTGAGGAGTTTTCAAGCCCGCGTTCATTTCAAATGACAGTCCTGGAATACACTTAGCCTTTTTGATAGATAAGGTGAAGAGCGCTTTCGTAAACTCCGCGTAATCGCTGATTTTGACGGACAGACTTCAACCTCAACATAGGGTTGTCGCGCTTTTAAACCACAAAACTCACTTTCCAATGTTCGTGAAATGATGGACTCGATTTATTATATTGTCTACATGGAGACGCAGCTTTTGCAACAACTTTCAGGGGTGGTATGTAACAATCGCCCGTCCGGGTAAGTTACCCGGACAGATAGTTTCCGCTTCATAGTCGGTGCTCTGGGAATCTGTGTTCTTCCTTGCTTGTTCATCTATTGGAGGCTCTACTACCCTAATATTGTAGCACAATGGCTAGCAGCACTTTGTATAAGCTGAAATAATTCGTTATTTGTATGATCCCGAACGGGATCTCCTACTGATCACGCTCATTTTCAAAGTTATTTATATCCACAAAAACTCAATGAAGACGTCACAGAGTTTTGCTGTCGATCAATTACGACAGTGCTATGCATGTTTTTAGTAGCACAGACGAAATGTGCAAGTTTTGAGTTTTTCGATAAAGCCCAATCTGCGAGCACAGGTTCAGCGAAGATTTTGTCAACTTGATTTTTCACTTATTTCTTTCACAAACATGCGTAACACTGTCGTAATAAATGGGCAGCAATACTCCGTAACGTTTTCCTTGAGTTTTTGCGGATATAAATAACTTTAAAAAAGAGCGTGATCAGTGGGAGATCCTGTTCTGGATCATACAAATAACGAATTATTTCCGCTTATACAGCAAAGTGCTGCTAGTCATTGTGCTACAATATTAGGATAGTAGAGCCTCTAATAGATGAACAAACAAGGAAGAACACAGATTCCCACAGCACTGAGCTATGAAGCGGAAACTATCTGTCCGGGTAACTTACCCGGACGGGCGATTGTTACATACCGCCCCAGATTTTTTCTAGTGCTGCAGTTGGCATTTAGATTTGAAATACTTTCCACGAGATTTCTCTGCGAGCAGTAGATTTAACACAATCACAAATCTCACTATATCCTTCTCTGTTTCATGTCGCATTATACGCGGTAGGTGAGATTAGTTAAGATTTTGAAGTTTCAAGCGCTCTCCTGTTCGATTTCTTGATTTGAGTTGGATATGATTGTGCAGGGTGCTCCACTCAACTTTCAACGGATGACAACTGCGGCTGAACCAGAATGTGCAACCCCGAAATTTTTTCCTGACTAGGCACACAAGTTTATTGTTGTACGTGCATTGTTGCGGCTACATTGCAGCGTTTTCTGTAACTTGAAAATCGAGTTTCATGGTTTAAAAGCGCGACAACCCTATGTTGAGGTTGGAGTCTGTCCGTCAAAATCAGCGATTACGCGGAGTTTACGAAAGCGCTCCTCACCTTATCTATCAAAAAGGGTAAGTGTATTCCAGGACTGTCATTTGAAATGAACGCGGGCTTGAAAACTCCTCAAACCAGCTGTTTGTTGACGCAGTTTGACTTCTGATGCCTTTGGAAACGAAAAATGCAAGGATCATCTTTCCTTGAGTCGCATGACAGGTGCTGCAAAAGTTTCATATTCTGGGATGTAACTCTACAAAAGAATTTGGGAGTCAAGGAATGCGATAATGTTTAAAAAGGCCAGGTGTCCCTATAATTATGTCCAGCTTGCAAAACAGGCTTTTTCGAATTTTTCCATTTTTCTCCGTTCGGAATCAACGGAACTGGAACGTTCTGAGGAGTTATGGTAGGCTTACATGCGCACCATATAGCAAAGTTTCAAATTCACTGACAAGAACGAAAATTACGACGGTTTCTAAAGTGTCCCTATAATTATGTCCAGCACTGTATGGGCGCTGCTTTCGCTTTGAAATTTCCGGGGTAAGAAGTGGCAGAGAAAGGTCGAACTTTGGCCCATAGGTTCCATTATGGGGGCTCTTACCCTGTGACCTTGTTTTGCCACGGGTCTCATTCTGCCGACCTACTGCCTTTAAGTGTTGTCGGCGTAGCAGAGAGTACATAACCTCCAGATTTAGTTTCAGCTGATAATCCAATCATTCTCCTGATGTCAGAATGTTTAAAAAAAGAAGCAAGATAGCTTAAAAAAATTAGGAACACTATTGATGAAAGCAAGCATTAGTATAATTTTTCGACTCTCCAAAGTAGCTTTCGCTTTTTAAATATTCGCATATTTATTCAATGGGTTGGTTGAGATGACACTTGTACGCGTAAAGTATGCAGAAAATTTCATGACATTTTATTTTGATACAAAAACTTTCAAACTGGAACAACATCGGGAAGTCTTCAAATTACTCCAAACGTGGGTGTTTTGCAGTGGTGGACAAATCCCACCTCCCCCCCCCCCCCTTAAAAATGGAAAATTGTAAAGATAATTTGTTACTAGTAAATAATAATTGAATTAATTTTTGAAGCCTTTGAAAATTTGAATAAGCTTTATAAAAATATTAAGTCGCGATACCTTTTCCCAATTAGGGTTACAAGCTTGTTTGGATTTCGTCCAGTTTGAAAAATTCCCGGAATCTTCTGTTACCCTACCCCAACAAAAACTGGGTTTACTGATATATTGTAGATCTTAATGGCAAAATGCTCTGCTACTTCAAAAAGGAAGTCGAAAACAGTCTGAAACCTTGAATATCTCTGCAAATGATCACAGAGGATGGTACCTCATGTTTGCACGTCCCGGTAGACACGGCAAGTATGATTGAGGGTCGCAGTCAATGGAAACACGAACGCAAAAATAGCAGATTGAACAAACATCATCCAGGAGGCTTGTTACTTGTGATTAGAGAGGCATAAGGGTACAACTGCTCTTCCGGCTGTTTGCTGACGACATATGCACCTTGAGCAAATGGCATAGATATTTTGCAGAAAGACTAAAGATTTGCCAGTTGTGCTCTGCCACTATTCCATTCATTTATTTTAGCGTAAATCTTTGCGAAAACCTACAAAGTTGACAGTCATTCTCGTAAAATATAATAGGATAATGAAAATTCTCTTATTATACTTAATTGTTTCATAATATTCTGTACCCTGAAAAAATAAAAATAAAGCTGTATTTTAGGCTCTATGAATTTTGTTTTATGACGGCTGTAAATTGTAATGCAGGAAGATAGAGTGTGAGTTCGTGTTCGGATTTGAACTAAGTTCCCTGGTTTTAGCCCAGCTATTTAAGGCAGACAAAAGGATAAGTGATATCACCAGAAAAACTGAATATTGTTGACGCAAGCAGTTTGAGCAATGAATAAAGCATCATGTTCCCAGTATAGATATATAGATATCTTCTTTCAATGTTTCCCTGGAAACGAGATTTCAACGGTTTTTAGAAGTTTAAGCGCGTGTATTAAGCATCCGAAAAATTGTGACAATGCAACCGCGCGCGACACGCACGCACTTTCGGCAATCGCATTTTCTTGGTTTTCTTCTCTACTCTAAGTTTTCTGCTTACGTATGATAGTATTTGGACACTAGAAGTGACTGAGCTGAGCGTCGAAGTAATTCCTTTTTGAGTATTTCATGCTTTTGTTGGCGCAAAGACCGCAGTCAAATCCGCCGTCACGATTAAAATGACCTATACCTCTGCGCTTGTGAATCTAGTCTCTGAGAAGAGCTACAGTTTTTTTTCCCTTCAGAAATTGTTTATGAGGAAGTAGTGAAAATCACCAACATGTGATCGACACTGCGATTTTAAGGCAAGCTAACTATAGGTCGGTTATAAATTAGTGATGAGGGATTTGACGGCGGTCTTTGCGCTCACAGGAGCATAAAGCCTTCAGACAAAAAGGCATCACCTCAACGTTCAGCTCAGTTCCTTCTAGTGTCTGAAAACTATCATACTTAAACAGAGAAACCATCTAACGAGACATAATACCAAGGAATTGCGGTTGCCACAAGTGCGTGCCGCGCGCGGTCGCGCCATCATCACGCCATCACAATGCCCTATAACTGCAATACGGCTTGGTTTTTTTTCGTGCCACGACAAATGGAAACGATTCTTCTAATCTTGATATATTAGATCTCGGAAAATGCGGTATGTTTCAAACTTCACAATCAGTTATGCCAAACATCAAATGTGAATATTGCCTTCTGAGAAAAACACCCTAGAGGATGCAGCTTCTTCGGACTCACTTCGTAATACGGAGTACTCCGATGACTTGACCCTTCTCCGTTTCTTGACGACGCAATAAAATGGTGCATTCTTCCCAACAGCCATGGACTTCTTCGTTCGATAGAATCGCAAATGGCTTTTGAATCGAGTAGGTTCTCGATTATATCCACTGCTTCTTCCTAACATAGAGTCCATGGCTTCACTGCCGAACATGAAACGCTCTAAATTTACCAGAAGTGGACTGCGATTTCCACTACGAGGTGAATCCGATGAATTCCCAATTCTGTTGGCATGGTCAGGAAATTCGTTTCTATCCCGCTCTTCAATATCGTGCCCTACGACAAAGCTCTTCCTGTGAATGCAAGAGCTAGACGAGAAAGAAAAACTACCAGATATGAATCCTCTCGAATTTTGACCAATCAATCCCTGATGCGCGGCTTGGGCACGATTTCTCTGTCGTTCTTTGTCACTGACACTGCACTCGGGAGACAACACCTGCAAACAGAAAGTAAAGGTGTCCAGGCACTGTTCAGGCAAATATGGCCACTTGAGTTCCTCAAATGAGGATATGAGAGGTTTTTATTGAACCAGTGCTGAGTGGCAGCTTACATAATTCAATGGTGGCCGAAGCCGAAAAGTGTAAACATTCGGCCCAGACCGTACCCTTCACCGTAATTGAGGATCCTGATTGGTGTACGATCTGGGCTGGAGTTTAAAGTCCAGTTTGCTTGCAATAATCGTACCATTTCGGCAATATTTAGCTGAAAACCTCCCAACTAGTATCCATATAAAAACCCCAGAAACCCAGCTATTTGCCTAGACATGACCTATAACCAGGGCCCGGCACGAGGTGGGCAAACGGGGTTTTCCAAAACGAATTCCCCTTTGATCCCAATAAATTTACGAATACCCCCTTGAGCCCAAAAATGACGTTTCGTGCTTGTGCGACGAGATTACCGGCCACACTTCGCCTAAAAGCGCTCAAAAGCGCCCAAATTGCTCAAATTCCTCAAATTACTCCTCAGCTGTGTCAAAATAGAGAACAGGAAGAAAAATAAGCAAGAAAAATGAGTAAGGAATGAGAAAATATCAAAGAAACGCAGTCATAGGAATGAGAGACGCCGTTCCCACGCGTATCGATTGACTGGGGCGCGCTTTCTATCTTAGAAAGCTAGGCTGCTGATGCGATTTTGGGCTCTAACAAGGACAAGAGGAGGAGTTTCGGAACTAAAATTTCACCATGCAGTAAACTTTAGGTGTACAACAGATTTATGTAAAAATTTTGAAAAAATTATGTGAATTGAGAGTTTTGCCGACCTCAGGTGGGAATTAGGTCGGCAAATGCCGACCTAATTTGGAAATTACTTAAGCACGCTCTTCATTCACATAAGTTTTTCATAATATTTCATACTTTCTTACTTAGTCCTATTGCGCATATACACACCGAAACCCGCGCGATTTCGTTACCTCTGCGTTGCAAACGAGACATTTTTCCATTTCTTTGGTAGCGCAAAATTTTCAGAAAAAAGTTTGCCACAACCTTCAGTCACATAATTTTTCAATGAAACTCCTCAGTTAAGCCCTGCAAGCCCGTGTGCATTACTTACCACGTTTCATACCATATCGTTCATCTGCGCATTCCAAACGAGCCGTTTGAATTCACATCTTCATTTACCAGTTTTGCGAAATTCTCGGAAAAAATGCTAATTACTCGTTCCGTTCACATAAGTTTTTCATAACTTTTCATACTATGTTTCCACTAGCCTCTCTCCGTTCGCATACAAAATTTGGTGCCATATCGTTACACATACATTGAGAACTAGTCATGTATGCAGTTTCAAATAGCATCGCTTGGGCGACGTCGCGCGTGCGGCAATTAGCGACGGCGCGGTTTGACGCGCGCGAACTCCAGTGTTCGCCTGTTGAGGCACATAACATGTCAAGATAAGTAGCGAGCATGAACTACCAATTTTTTTCCCGGGCTCTGCCCCGGACCCCGCAAAAACGATTTCCCCTTTGCTTTTTGGCCCCAAAACGACTTCCAGCTTGTCATTTGCCGACCTCGTGCCGGGCCCTGCCTATAACCCAAAATTATATAGTTGATAATGAACTTATCAACATACAGGAAATTCCTCTTCTGCTGCCAATTCGCGCATGAACCTTAGTAACGTCCAAGGTTTGTTGTATGGAGTGTCATGGTTGAATTGTAGGAGACATACCATTCTGGCAAGTTTGTCATTAGTTCTCAAAATAAGAAAGAAGGTGTGAAAAACAGACAAAAACTATCGGACAACCGACCGCATCAAGTGTAGCCTGTGATAATCCTCTGGGGACATCGTTACGTTCCCGACTTGACGATCTTCATAGATAATCCTTGTGCCACCCTCGTTACCTACAGCCTGACCGTCGCAATCGAATTCGATCTGTAAATTCATCGCGTCCGAACGCAATTTACACTTTTAGGCAAACAAATTAAGGAGTAGATTTTTTGGCGGTTTGAGAGATTAATTCTTATCAAATGTTTAGATAAAATGATTATGATTTTGATAGCTCGATCAGTTATGTGCTCTGATCTGGACAATATCATAAAAAGTAGAGCAATTTTTCCAACGAATAAAAACTTTGGATAGAATCGAGTCGGAATTCACTACTCGCATACAGATGTTTGTACTAAGGAATGCTTGTGTAAAAAGAAGTGTTTTCGCGCTTTGATCGGGTTTGGACAGATGCCAAGTACAAAGCAGGATCGAAAGCGAAAACAACTTTCAAAACTTCTTTCAAGCACCCATGATAGATACACCAGAATGACAACAAGGGTTAGTATGAGCAGAATAATCATATAACGATATCAGCTAATAGCTGTCCCAGGATTTCCGTTCGAATAAAGGGGCAAAAAATTTTTCAGGTAAAGGTGCGTGACATTAATCACGCACTCCGAAAATCTTTAGCAGACGCTTCCCAAAATTTTTGCCGGCCATAACCCTGATATTCTGAAGAAAGGACCTAGCGGCAGCCAAGTTCCAAAAAAAAAAATTTTTTTTTTGCAAGGCTATTGGATTGGAAAATTTTTTGGAAAAGTAAATTATTAGTGTACACACTTGAACATATTTTTCGTAAGTATTTCCAAAAACTTCGCAATCTACTACGCTTCCCTCCTCCAGCCTCTCCCCCTCCCCTCCCCCCACTGTTCGCTCTGATACAGCATGTAGTAATTCTTAAAGCTTTCCCAAGATTCGTGAAAATTGACACCACTATTTCTCCGGTTAAAATATTGTTCATCAAACAATATTCCTTCGAAATGACCGAACGCATCGAAGTCATACCTTGATCTCGTTCATAAAGCATTCGGTGAATGCCAAAGGGGCCGAAAGATCAACAATTTTCTTGACCATGTATGTGGGCTCAACTCCTCTGAACAACTCGGGAAACAGTCTGAAGGAAAAAACATTATTTTTCTGCTATTTTGCAAAATTTTTAACATTTAGACTCACCGAACCGAAGCGTAGAACCAATCTCCTGGTCTGATTTCGGTGCCTTTGAACACTGTGTCCAGCACATTGACTCGTCCAAGAGAGCGTGCCCATGCTTCCGAATACCGATCCCGTTTCCTTGTGAGCAGCAACAAGCAATGATCACTTTCCTCGAAAGAATTGTGGTAGAAAGTTGTTATAGTGCAGGAAGATTGCATTAAAAAAAAATATGATGAAACCATTTTCTAGTTCAAAAGTATGTTTCAAGTTCTAAAAGCATGTATGGCAACAGCTTTTATCGTGAGCAGAAGACGATATCTACCCGGTGCGCTTGGTCAAAACTTATTTCACACCATGTAAAAAGGAATATCCTCACGAGATTTCAAATGAGCGATGTTATTGAAAGACATCTGGAGATTGCTGGAATCAAATATCAAAAAAAAGTGTTTTGCTGTGGAAAGCAGGAAGATCGCTGTGGTATAAACCAACACATGTGTTCTTTAATTATGGATAACTTAGATAATCCATGAACTCATAGAACGATCACTGTTTGTCACTTGGCACAAAACTACTCGCCCACAGTTATGTTCCTTAAAATCGCAACTTATTAGACCAAAACTGTTTCATTTCTTTTCACATTCACGACGCTTCCCTTCTTGAAAGTCCCCATAAAGCCAAGGCCCCTCTATCCTGAAAATGTTGCGAGGTTTTTGAAAATTATCTAGAGCAGAGCTTTTTGTTATCAACTCGATATTATATCTAGGAACAAATTGAAATTCATTATTCAAGACATACATGCAATAGTTTTATATTAGGTCGTTCCGAAAGTAATGTCGCTTTTTTCAAACGTATGCCACATCTCGTGGAACAAAGATGCGTAAAAGATCTGGTAGCATTTGATGCAGAATTTCATTCTCTTTCTAAAGGTCATGAAGTTGTTGCAATAAACTCAATGAGCTTCCAGAAAAGAGTCAAAATCTGCGACCTATGCTTTTTGAGATGGCCAATTTTCACAATTTTTCTAAAAGTGTATAACAAACCTCAGAAGGAGTCCAAGTAAAGGATGGATGGAGCAAACCCTACAGGAAACAGCACAACTTTTTTCTACTTTCCAGAGCTCGTCATAATTTTTGTACAGATTTTTTGATGGAACCACCGAATTTTAGCAGGCTCGTCTCAGACATAAGTGCATCAAACGCCAACAAGTCTTCGGATTTTGAAACTTACAAAGATGGATTATCGTTTGGCAACAATTTTGCAAACCAAACGAGCATTCGCCGCTTCGGTTTAGCAACTTTCGAAAATTTCGGGTACACCTTGGGGTCCCTTGGAAAAGTTGAATTATGAGATTTTATTCCGGAAAACTTGATGAATCGGAAGCAAAAAACAACCGCTAGAAAGAGGAGAAAAAGGTGCATCGAATGACACCCGAGTCGCTTGCCGGTTGCTGTTCTGCGAGGTTTGACTTGACCAAATATGGATTTTGATGGCATTGAGAAATTGATTGTAGAAAGTCTGAGAAGCAAGCTGAGGAAAAGAAAATGTTACTCTGTGTTCTATAGTGTTTGCTCTACCTATCTGTCCTTTGTACTTTTTCGGAGATTGGGTACAAAAATTTAGAAAAATAGCCGAACTTGACCATGGCAAAAAGCATGAGTTGCAGATTTTGGTAATTTTTCGAGAGTTCATTGAACATTCTGCAATGAAATTAGAACCATTAGAAAGAAGATGAAATGATGCGTCGAATGCTTCTAAGATCTCTCAAAAATGTTGATTCCACAAATAGTGGCGTTCATTCGAAAAAAGCGACATTACTTTCGGAACGACCTAATATATAGATCAAATCAATTTCGCAAAAAAAACTGTGGCTGATTCGACTCTATATACCATCTTATTCAACGGGAAGGCGTGGCTTCGTGACTTGATTAATGCTAGCTAATGATCATAGAGCACTCGCGCGAGAGAGATGCAAGTGCCCAATTAGATCACAAAGCCCCGCCTTCCTGAAGCCAAAACATTTGAATCAAAGGTTAGCTTGCTAGAAATTTTTGAAGCATTACAAAAAACCTAGCAAAAATTTCCAAGGCTGCCCTTTCCCTCCCCTTCCCCAAAAATTCTATAATGCCTTGAGGAACAGAAATAGCGACAGCTCAACATGACTTAAGTTCACAAAGGTCTTATTATAACTTTTACTTAGACTTTTCCAATCTATGAACCTCCATGATCGCTTGTGGATAATCAGTCAAATCAAAGTTAAAATTTTTTAAGTGCTTTATTTCACTCAACTACGTCAAGAAGTGTTCAAAGGAATCAGCGGTTCATTTCTTGCAGGATTTAGATTGATCGACTTGTTATTGCGTGAATGTTTCCAATTGTTCCAATGAATCAACACTCATCATTCTACCTATGCGTCTCGGGCTTTGTGCCTTTCTTCATGTTTTTCTCGATGCAATTTTATCTAGTCATCACTTATCAAGTACTCTTTTTAATTTCTTCGCTTAAGACCTGATTCGAAAATGAAGACTCTTGATATACGATCAGTGGTATTGATGGGCCTTATTGTCTACATCCAGGGTAAGTTCTAATGCTTTTTGATAAAAGGATAAATATGAATTGATCCACAAATGTTAGCCGAAAATTTGAAAATCTTATCATCAACTTCGCTTTGGTCATTGCAGTTTATAGATAAAAAGCTGCCAATACCTCAATTCAAAAGGCCTTCAGCTTCGCCTTTGACGTCCGGCGATATTATATGAACAAAACACACAAATCATTGTTATTTTTGAATATTGCTCGCTGAAAACGAAAAGTCCAAATAAAACTATTCTCTGCTAATTACTCCATTATTTTCGCACGATTAAACTATGCCAATGGGATGATTCTGTTGGTAGTCACAATGATATGGTTTTCTTCTTTTACCTTATATTTCAGCGGCCTCACTTTCCAATTTTGTTTTGAATGAAAAATTCCAGTACGCATAATGATAATTTAGAAGAAAATTTCCAGTGGGCATAATGATCAAATAAAGGATAAAGGCGACATCTTCAATAACCTGTGCCCGTATGCACCGAACCACACTGCTTCATAGTCGAGGCTATTGAATACGTGCTGGCCTATTACATTGACTTGCGGGGGCCAGCCAATTAACAAGTCAGTGCTCTTTTATCCTGCCAAACACTCTGGTACCAACTTACTGGCCCTGGAGTGAAGAGGGCTTGGTTGGCCCAGGGGCTGGATCAAACCTAAGTCCGATCTGGTCATAGCGGCGCCTCAAACACTATGCACTCGTCACCATGATATGATAAACACTTGTTAAATGTTACGAAAATAGTAACGTGGAATGAAACTTGTTTACAGCTTTAAATTAATTTATTTTATGCAAGACTTGAAAGCTGCACAATAGATCACTTACAGCCGACTCTATCATTTTGAGGAACGACTGCATGTTCGAAAACGGGGAATGTGACATTATTTTGGAAACATTAACAGGTAAGAAATGTAAGTGGAGCTAACATAGTAAAAAAAATTTAGAGCATAAAAAGTTGTATTTACAGCATGCAGTCAGGCGTAGATTCCCCTTCTAATCAAATTGATTTTAGGAAGTCCTGAAAGAGACTGCAGTATACTTTCAACAAATCAAAGGACGTGCTCACGTAACGACACTATCAAGCACAGGGTAAGCAACACAAACTTGGGCTTCTATAACCCAAGATGCATGGATCTTACAGCTTTGAACATAAAGGTCATAAAACTATGGAACGCAAATTGCAGAGGATGGGCCCAGCAAAGATCACAATCTACGACAAAAACGGTGCAGTCATATTGAAATGGGATAAAAATGAAGAGGACTCGGAACCACAAGTAAGCAGCTCAGTTCAATTCGTTCTCTAAGTAAGATGCGATTTCTCCTAACAACTTGAATCATAGCTACCGCGTCGTATCACACGTGAAAGTTTTTTCTAGAGAAAGACTGGCTACGTAAGTCACGTGGTTCCCAAGTCTGAATGGAATCGACCGCCAATATTTTGGAGAAGGAGAAAGCGTCAAAGAGGGACAGTCAGTACCTGTCGCTGTTTTGTGAATGGTACGGTCAAATTTTTCTTTCGATTATAGGGTAACTTGTGAAAATTGGTTCTTTATAAAATCTTGTATACACATTGTTTAGGCGAATAAGGACATGGAAATTCGTGAGCCATTTGAAACATCGTCTTTTATTGTTATTTGTTTCACACCATTGTATTGTCATGAACATTGAAAATGCTCGTTAATGAACAATTGAAAATGTCCTAGAAGTACTACACACCATCTAGAGACATGGAATGGAGATCTTTTGATAAGTGTAGCAAAAATATTACATTAAAGCCCCTTTCAACAACGATACCAGTGTATAAAAAACAAAGGAACCGGTATCTTTAAAACCTAAATGCATACGCCGAACGCATTCTACTTAGTAGTCGAATAGGTAACTGTATGCTGCAAACCTTTACAATTGCAGGGGCCGGCCGATCAAGAAATTAATGTTTCTATTCCCCCTACCCTGGTACCAATTTACCAGAGCCAGAGGGTAGAAAGCCTTTTTGGCCCAAGGGACGAATCGAACCTCTTTTCGAATAGTCATGGCGCCGCGGCACCTCATACCACTACACCACACGTCTCCCGATATTAGTATAATCTGAGTTTGAACCGGAAATCTAGGTGTTTACTGGAGGCTAACAGTAACGTCTTCACCATTGACTTTTCAAATGCAGTTTTTACCACATCACTCTTTTTTTGCATTTCCTCAAGCCTTGAGGCGCTTTAACGTGATGCATCAAGTGAGGGATCGAAATAGAAGAAATCGAACGAAACTCCAATATTGGTGTAGATGCGTAACAAAAACGTTAAAACATAACTGCTTTTACTTTCATATTAGGATGATCTTTTGGGATATGACTTTTTGAATATTGTAAAAATGCCTCATTTTCTTCAGATTTGAAGTTGTAGGCATGTGAAAATTATGGAAAGCACCTCAGAAAGCTTTTCGGAAGGCGTTCTTTCCCCCTCCCCCTCTCGCAGAAAAAACTCCACTGCCGCTGCCGTGTAGTATCGTAGTTGCTTTGCATGAAATTCAAGTGCCTCACCTTCTCTTTATACTCGCTCATCTTCTTTTTACGCTCATTGCCGTATAGGGGTCTTGGGTAGTTCATACCAGCATACAAGCCATTTCCTCTTGGTTTTCCTTCACGAAATGCGAAAGTATTGGCTAAATGTGTCAGATTATGCATTTCCCCTTCTTGAGATAACACCAAAGCGTACCAACCTATGGTACTAAATGATGCCTGACCAAGTTCCTGTCGAGGTGTCGACGGCTGGGGACTGTTAGAATTGCTCCTCGGTTTGCTTCGTTCATAAAGACTTTCCTGAAAAAATTTTTGAAGAGTGCTCTTGCACATGTGCTCACTGAGCATTTACTTCTGAAGCTATACGCTACTTCCGAGTATACATCATAGTTGATATCCTACTTGATCAAGAAGTTTCATCACAGTACCTACTATTACCCAAGCCTCATGCTGGATACATATCTAAGGCACACGTCATACTTGATCCACTTGGTCCGCTTGATCCACTTGATCACTTCGCTCTTGGTCAAATCAGTAACTGACATAGCGAAGTGGATGACGTGAATCAAGCGGTTTAAGAGGATCATGTATGGCGTGTGCCTAACACCCATATATAATAAATTTTATGAAGATATTGCAAGCATTTAGCATTTTTGTATAATGTTCTCCAATAAATAAATCTTGAAATCAAAAGCAAATTTAATTTAGTTACATTTTCATTCTAGCCTAACATTGTTCTGCTGTTTGAGAGACGGCCGGACAGGCTCGAAAGCTAATTGGCCTTCGCTCCAGTAATAATCTACCCATACCAACGTCAGTTGCCCCAAAAATACGTCTACAGATTTGCCTAGCAAAATTTAGCGATTGAATGGCAGATTTAGAATTATCTTAGCGCGGTCTTAGTGAAGGTACTTTACCCGATTGTTCATTTTTTGCTTGGAAACCATAGTAATTCTCAGACCTTCAGATCACAAAGATATGACTTAATAAATTTAATTACCTGCTCTTCCATCATTAATTTCTGGCACCTCTCAACCACAGCCTCATCGACGACAGGCTTCAAGAGATCGCAAATGCGGAAGTCGACGTCGTAAGATTTTGCCAATTCGGACTTGTCGCTGGAAGGCATTTGATAACTACCATATGTACAGGCAGATAGAAAAGAAGTAGGCACTAATTTACAAACTAAACACAGTTACTTTGTGAAGTAATCTACTAATTGTTTTGTAGAAAATATTACGAATAATCAGTTTTGCTTCAAGTAGGTCTCCAAGGCCAAACTATAGCGAAATGGACAACAATATGATCCAACCGTTTTGCTCAGATAACGACGTATGCTGATGCTTTCACAACCGAGGAAACAGTTGAAGCACCGATTCTTTCGAACAGTACTATACAATTTCAAAGAATTTCTCATTACTCTAGTCTACGCGACAGTGATCAAAATGAACATCAATTATTTCGAATCGTGCGATCGTTATCTTGCTTTTTCGTCCAACCTGAGATACCATTCTGTGAGAGATTCGATTTACTAGGAAAGGATACATGACCACGACCAATAAGATACGATGTGTACCATAAGGTGCATCTCGGCGCTAAATCTGCATCTGTTCTGAAGGAAGTTCTAAACGTTTTATCCTAAAAGTAGCTCGTGCACTTCAAAGGCAGTGTCCGGTCAAAAAGTCGATGTTGAGATTTTGTGCTTACTCGGGCATATTCGCTATGCTGAATCCGACCCACAGTGGAGAACGCGAAAACGGCAAAAAGGACTCTAACGCAGGAGGGGAATAAGCAGGGAGGGCGGGGTCTTCCCTAGTGTTTCCCTAGGCTCTCCATTGTGGTTTTCGGATTCGCATAGCGAATATGCCCCGGGTAAGCACAATCTCACAATCGATATTCTGCCCGGACACTGCCTCTAAATGCTGTCAAAGGATATCTGAGACTGTGTACTGTTGTAATAAAGCGAACTAATTCATATTCATCGGTTCAGAAGGCAAAATAATCTTGTACCAGTGGCGTACCCAGGATTTCGGCTCGGGGGGGGGGGGGCGCGACAAAAAAATTTTCTGATGAAGGTGCGTGGCGATAGCCACGCACCGAGAAAAAATTTTTATAAAGCTAAATTGAATTTTTAAAAAATTTTAAAAATTATTTTAATTATTTACAAGTGTAGACAGGTCATTTGCACAATTTTATAACCCATGTAAGTAACTTTCAAAAATTTCGCGACCCGTTCACGGGGGGGGGGGGCGCGCTCCTCCCGCCCCCCCCTCGGTACGCCACTGTCTTGTACTTATGATTTTGACCCTTCGCATAGTGCGATTTATGAAAAAAAAATCACAACTCCGTCTGGATTATCATTTCGCAGATATGGAAGTCGAATTTCGAACAAGCATTGAAGGCAGAGTCCCGGCAGATGGGTCCTGGGGGAAGGTGGTGTGGTAGGGTTCCTGGTCACCCCACCGGCCTCCAGGTGCAGTCCGGCTGTTCCCCCTGGGCCGAGAAAATGGCCCTTGAACCGGCTCGCGCTCGGACGGCTTTCCTTGCGTGTTAGGCGCGGGACCCCACGAGCGCTCTCCCTCATTGTGCATGCTATCTAAAGCAAAAAATTACAGGCGGCAGGGTCTTCGTGCCGGGGCCTCCCAACTTTTCACTGAAATTCTCGTCCGAGCCTTTTGAAAATTGAGTAAACGCCCGAAAAAGGTCTTTTCAACCGTTTCAGAGCTTAAATTTGGGGTCGACGCGTTGAAAAGACCCAAAACATGCAAAAATATGGAAATGCAAAATCTGCCGTGACACTGCCTTTAAAGGCAGTGTCCCGGCAGATTCGCGCTTTGGGGATATTGCTATAGTGGGGTTCCTGGTCATCCTACTGACCTCCTGGCGCAGTCCGGCTGGTTGATGTTCCCCCTGGGCCGGGAAAATAGCCCTCGAACCGGCGCGCGCAACCCCAATCGGCGCGCGCTCGGACGGCTTCACTTAATGTTCGGCGCGGGACCCCACGATCGCTCTCCCGCATTGTGCATGCTATCCAGAGCAAAAATTATAGTCAGCAGGGTTTTTGCGCGCCTCCCAACTTTCCATTAAAATTCTCGTCCAAGCCCCCTTTTGGAAGTTGCGTAAACGCCACGAAAAAAAAATCACCTGTTTCAAAGATCAGATTCGGGGTCTAGGGGTGGAAATGGCCCAAATTTTGCAAAAAGATGGAAATGTAAAATCTGCCGGGACACTGCCTTTAATGGCGGTGCACGCAACGCCTGTAAAGGAACTGCCATAGGTTGCCGGCAACTGTTGCCGAGGTTGCGAGGTTGTTGGGATTGCCGAGGTTGCCGGCTTTGCCGGGATCAGAGACTGCTTAGAGAGCGCACGAAACATGGAGGCAATCATGGGGTCCTACAACGACCGGCAACGCCGGCAACCCCAGCGACCTCGGCAACTGTTGCCGGCACCT
This sequence comes from Cylicocyclus nassatus, assembly GCA_958299035.1. Classification (NCBI taxonomy): domain Eukaryota; kingdom Metazoa; phylum Nematoda; class Chromadorea; order Rhabditida; family Strongylidae; genus Cylicocyclus; species Cylicocyclus nassatus. The sequence goes on from CATQJL010000112.1 coordinate 35,372,109, forward strand.
TTCTCTAAGGGACCCATCTTCGCCGGATAAAGCTCAAGGCGCCCAAAAGCGCCAGAAAGAGCCGGGACGCCCCTTTCGCGAGCCGGAACGCCCCTTTCGCGAGCCGGAACGCCCTTTCTGGTGCTACGGCATGTGTTGATTTCGCAACCGTCTTTCTGTTTCATTTTCTGTCGTCTGCACATCAAAATAATATTATAATCCCACAATGCGCGAAGTGGCAGATTCGCGCCATTTGCCCGCCGGAAGTATCTCTTCGACTGTCTGAGTAGGCGCAAATTTGGCTGCCCAATCTCAGCACCGCAGGACACTATATTAGAGGAAAAATTTACTGTATACTTACTTGTGAAGTTAACAAACTCGCTTGCTGTGTTTTGAAATAGTATGCTGAGGACAAGCACTTCGATCAATGATGAGTCATAACCTGGCACGGCAGAAACTTGGCAGATGTTGATACCAATTTCCTGGGAATTCACCGCCCGCAATTCATACATATATATAAGCAGATACAAGCAGTGGGCAAAGTTACGATTGGCACACGCAGGTATAGCGCACAGTTTTAGCATAAATCTGTTGGAAATGAAAAAATTTGTACGAGTAAACTGAGTGAGAGAATTACAATAACCCTTAAAGAGAGCGTAGATCGTGTAGCTTGGAGAAGCAAGGAAGTATAAGTCCCTGATACGTCTCGAGTATCATGGTAGTCGCTTATGGGTGGTGGACTATACAGTCGCTTCATTTCATATGATCATGTGTGCCATTGCACACACAGTCCACTTTGGCGTCCTCATCCCTGGATTTGCAATCGCAAAAACGCAAGAGACTTACCGATTGTTATCAATTACATCAATATGAGGTGACTAGTAACTAAAAAGGAAAGAAAATGCTAAGAACACCTTGGAAACACTTACCTGAAGGCTTGTTACTCCCACGAATCCAGGATGGGACGCCAAAGGTGAACTGTGTGTGCAATGACACACATGATCATATGAAATGAAGCGACTGTATGTCGTCGAATCTAGGAGGGACCTGGACTTCTCGCCCACCTCCATGCATGTGAAAGGGTGCGTATTCGTTGCATATGACCGCAGGGCAGCCCCATTCCGACGGCACATAGTGTCCGAGTCGCTACTGACACACCAAGCCCTTGCTCATCATTTTTGAAATCATGGGGAGTGCGAGTTGCGGTATGACAACCCTCGAACTTTGTTTGAAGATTCCTGCAATTGCTCTCCCATAGGGTTGTATAGGCTTCTTCTCCGATCTGTCACAAAAGCAGTCTGTGATATCAGACAGAACGTACGCTTACATCAATCATCTGGTTCTGCTTGTTATCATAGTTATAATTATTATAGTTTAGTCTATGTAAATAAATAACAGTAATGATTTCGTACCAAGCGCTACATGAGAAAATTAGAGGAGATTGAAAAAAAAACTTCATAGAAAACAAGCTGAAAAGGTAGCAGTTAGACCTAGTCTTGGAATCTGTGCGCTAGTTAAATGATAGGTTCCACGTTTCGCGCGCTCTCTAAGCTGTTTCTGACGCGCGGCGGCCTCTCGCCGCGCCCAAGTTTTGTGTCTCACAAAAACTCTCCGGTGCTAAAGTGGCACGGCGCCACATAGGCGGGGGGGGGGGGGGGTCGGGGGTGGCGGCAGATGCATGATTCGATGCCACAAGTAACATTGCGGCAGGAGTACTGACAGGAGCTGAGGACTGTATTGCTTGACGTCGCTGCGGCGTCGCTTCGCGACGTGACTCCTGACCCTACCCGGTTGCTGGCGTTGCCGGTCGTTGTACAACCTCTTAATAGTCTCCACTTTTCGCTCGCTCTCTAAGCTGTCTCTGACCCTGGCAACGCCGGCAATCTCGGCAACCCCAACAACCTCGGCAACCGTTGCCGGCAATCCATGGCCGTTCCCTGAGGTGATTAGCGAGGCGCATAGCGCACTTCCACTTTGATGAGGTCTCTTCGACTTCCGCGAGCGTAACTGGCGGACTATTTGCAACGTTCATGCGACGCAGGAAGTGAACGAGAGTTGATCTACCCTAGTACACCAACGCAAGAATGGGCGCATTCCAAGAACCCATGCACGTCCAAGTTGACAAGAATTCCTGCTAAAGTCGCCTGCACGAAATTGCCCGGGTTGCTGTAGGCTAAACGCACGCGAGCGTGCCTGCAACGCGGCTGCAGAGTACGGGCGCTATGATGACTCATGCGCGCAAATGCCAATGTTAGCCCGCAAGAGACACGCGCGCGGGTGCTCATTCCCCGCCCGATTCCGTAGGCGCAATCAACTTTATAAATAAAATAAAAGAAAAAACATAGATATATTCAATTTCCGTTTCGATCTTTTTATCTTGAGAGTGGAGCTTACCGAATACGATGAAGAGGGCCACAGGTATGCGCAAAAATCAAACGAATCACTAGCTCACCAACAAGTAGTTCTTAGTTAGTGTATTTCTACAGTACGGCTCGACCAACTAGACGTACAGGACAGCAAGCGTAAAGGGATACCATTTTTCGATTTGCTTCTAACTTAACCATCACCACCTCTACTCACATTCTGAAGGATGGTTGGTCGAAGTGGCCTTTTGAGATGGGTTGTATACCATCTTAGAGGGCCATAATGCTAATTTCAAATCTGCATTATCTGCGGCGCATTCCTTCAAGAGAAGTTATGAGCATTTATTGGAGAGAAAAAATTGAATGTGCAAATAATATGAAAACAGATGTAACATTTTTCCTAGCGCTTAAATGGGCCAGTGGTAATCTTTCCAGCACTCTATAAAATAAATACTCTCAAGTAAGATTTATCCGCACTTAGGCTGTCTAATTCAAGAGCTAGGAAAATTTTTGCAACTTTTTTATCCCAGAAAAACATTCATTTTTCTGCTCAAACGCTCATAACTCCTCGTCCAGGAAAGCTCCGCAGATAAGGAGGACAGATTTGGAATCAGCATCTTACGCCCTCCAGCATAGTATACAAATCATCGCAAAGGGCCACTTCGACTGACCATCCTTGCCTTGTAAGCACGCAGCTCGGTTCATCCGCTTGACAGTTGAAACATAAGCCAGCTTTCCACATATATTGTAGAATTCCAAGCTGCATTCGCGGCAGTGTGGCCGCTTTGGAGGCCGAAGCAAAACAAAGATGAATTTTAATGCCGAAGATCGCCATTTTTAATGCTGTCTGAGGCCTTAGGCATACTTCATGTGAGTCGTGATGCGATTTGGCGATTTACCAAATGTCTCAAATGCAACATTTGAACACTACAGCTGCGTAGTGTGTAACTCTCGCAGACCGTTAAAATACCCTTTCTTCTGTAAAATCACGATGCGCTTACTATAAACAATCGGTGTATTGTCAGATCGCGTCGCGACTGAAATAGTATGAAGTTTGGGCGAGGCCTAACACGATTTAATTGATGGATACACGGAAAACAAGCAAACTATTCAGCAAAGCAGAATATAAAGCTTCCAAGCGCATGCATTTCGTAGAAGTGAAAAAATTTCTGAAATAATTTAAACGGCACAAACTTAAACGTCCTAATCATATGCAAAGTGTTCGTTGTCTTAGTCAAACGAGAAAAACAATAGAAACTTACCGTTCGACCCTTGTGGAATATATAACATATCGTTGAGCATTAGCAACGTCCTCTCCAGCTAGCACCCTTCCAAACTGCTCGGACCAGAAAACCTTGCGTTCATAGCTTTCGTGATGTGCGCAATAGCTGATCGAGACGTACGCTTGGAGCTAAACTGCAAATGTTGATTTTCTGATACAAGGTTGTAAGTTTTAAGATCTCAAAAGTACTGCAAATGTGCTTCGCCACGAAATGTCATTTAGGGCCGCATGCACTAACATTTCCGCTGGGGAGGGGATTGCAGCTTCAGAGGAAAGCTTCATATCCTGAAGCTCAGGATATCTGGATTTCACGCTGTCTACCTGTCCGTAAGTACTCCCACCATCCTTCACTATGAACATATTGAGCAGAAGCGAGAAGCTGTACAAGCCGCATTTCCCAGCTTTTTGTAGGATCCCCTGATGATCCCTAGGGGACGAACATCTATTCTTCAAAGTCATTTTTCTTTCTCCGAAGTTAACGAAAACCTTCCAAAGTTATACTGAACAGCTAACACAACAGTGCTAAGCATGTTGCTGATGAGAACAAATGAATTTTTGAAAAATCGAATTTTTCGGTATACCCCAAATTTCGACCTGTGGATCATCGAAAATTTCATGACTTCAAAACATCATTTGTTCTTATCAGCAACATGCTTAGCACTGTTGGGTTAGATAATCTGCACAACTTTGGATGTTCTTCGTTAACTTCGGAGAAAGAAAAATGACATTAAAGAAAAGCGCCGGGGATTATCAGGGATCATACAAAAGCTGGAAAATGCGGTTTGTACAGCTTCTCGCTCCTGTTCAACATGTTCATAGTGAAGGAACGTAAGAATACTTACGGATAGGTACACAACGTGAAATCCAAGTATCTGGAGTTTCGAAATATGAAGCTTTCTTTTAAGCTGCGATCCCCTCCCCGCGGCCATGTTAGTGCATGTGGCCCTTACTTGCATTCTGCGATGTCAAACAAGTAAGGTGATTTTATTGAATACTAGATGGCTTACCCGGCTCCGCCCGGCCCTGTCATTATTTTATTCGTAGTCAGCATGCTCGATTACCCCCCCCCCTGTACCAACTCCCAGTCCCGTAGCTCAAATTTTGCAAAAAATCGATAAAATCGATATCGATCGATGACAAAAAGTAGCCTATGACACCCGCCGGGGCCCGAAGTGTATGTGTGCCAAGTTTGGTCCGGATCGGTTCAGAAATGGAATTTTCTATTCGGAACATACAGGGCTTTACAACCTGAGTGTCCAACCCGCCCCGCTAGGACGCCACGCTTAGGTCCGCGCAGCGTTCGTGGCGCTGGCTGCGCGTCGACTGAAGCTTGGCGACGGGCGATACGCAGCAAACGCCGCGCGCGGCCTGAGCGAGGCGGCCGCGTTGGAGGAGCCGCGCAAGCGAAACTTGCGACTCTCTCAGGTTGAAAAGCCCTGTACGTACACACAGACAGACAAACAGACATTCAGCTTATATATAAGATATGCTGGAAAGCAATCCCAGAAAATCTTTTGCGGGGGGGGTGGGAGGGGGAAGGGGCAAAAATTCTTTGGGGCGCGACATTAGCCACATCCTCAAAAATTTTCAATACTTTGAATTTCTGCGAATCTATAATTCTGAAATCCAGAAAAAGGTGCTAGTGACAGCCACTTCCCTCTTTCCCCTCCCCAAACAGCCACTTCCCTCTTCCCCCTCCCCAAAACTTTTTCAAAAGTTAACGTGAATTTCCATACAATGGGAATACTGGAATTACCAGCGAAACCAGGTCATGCACAAATTCATCTCATTCTCGACAGCTTCAATTTGGCGAGGCTCCTCTCTCCACTGTAGGCTACCCATTAGCCAGCCGTTGCTACCTCTCACATATGTGATTATAGCATTTGAAACCTTGATCTAGAGTTCATTTTTCGGAGTTTACTAACATAAATCAAGAGTTCTGAGTTTTGTGTTCCAAAACAAAAGTAGCCGATGGAAGACATACGAGCAACCTTTGAATAGTGACTTCAATCATGCCGCAAATTTTAACCGTTGTCACAAGCTCTGGTCTCCTCTTCGACCGGAGAAAATAAAGCTTACGACTGTACGCGTGGCCCTATTCTAAACTAGCTGGCTTACCCGGCTCCGCCGTATCCGGACCAAACTTGGCACACATACACTTCGAGCCCCGGCGGGTGTCACAGTCCACTTTTCGTTATCGATCGATGTCGATTTTACCGATTTTTATCGATTTTTTTGCAGAGTTCACCCACAGGGCTAGGAGTTGGCACAGGGGGGGAAGTGAGCATGGGGATTCCAAATACAATATTAGTTTTCAGAATTATCGATTACTTTTATTGATTTTATCGATTTTTTGTAAATTTTGACATGCGAGGCTGGGATTTTGCACAGGGGGTAATCGAGCATGCTGATTACGAACACAATATTAGTTTTCAGGATCGTCCATTACTTTTATCGATTTTATCGATTTTTTTTGTAAAGTTTGACCTGCGGGGCTCGGAGTTTGCACAGGGGGGTAATCGAGCATGCAGATTACGAATACAATATTAGTTTTCAAGATCGTCCATTACTTTTACCGATTTTATCGATTTTTGAAAATTTGAGCTAGGGGGCTGGAATTTGGCACAGGGGTGTAATCGAGCATGCTGATCACCCCCCTTGGGAGTGATCAGCATGCTCGATTACCCCCCTGTGCCAACTCCCAGCCCCCTAGCTCAAACTTTGCAAAAAAATCGATAAAATCGATAAAAGTAATCGATAATCCCGAAAACCAATATTGTATTCGGAATCCCCATGCTCGATTACCCCCCTGTGCAAACTCCCAGCCCCGTAGCTCAAACTTTGCAAAAAAATCGATAAAATCGATAAAAGTAATCGATAATCCCGAAAACCAATATTGTATTCGGAATCCCCATGCTCGATTACCCCCCTGTGCAAACTCCCAGCCCCGTAGCTCAAACTTTGCAAAAAAATCGATAAAATCGATAAAATCGATATCGATCGATGACGAAAAGTAGCCTATGACACCCGCCGGGGCCCGAAGTGTATGTGTGCCAAGTTTGGTCCCGATCGGTTCAGAAATGGAATTTTCTATTCGGAACATACGTACACACATACATACAGACAGACAGACATACAGACAGACATACAGACAAACAGACATTCAGCTTTATATATAAGATACAATGATTTGCTAATGTGTTCTAGGTAATGAACTCCGCAACGATGCGATTTTGAATGCAATCACTGCTACCAATTTATCAATAAGAGTTACATCAGCATGAAGGACGGGCATGAGTCATGCCTAGGTGTTATTATTTTTTGTATGGTCATTGATGACCAACCACTGTTCATCTTTCCTTCAATCTCTTCTTGTTTTGGAGGCCATGAAGACATTCAAAAGTTATGCTTAACACGTTGACGACAGTGCCGCGCAATGGTGCGCGGCAGGCAGTCTGTCCCTGTGGACGACGCCGCGCAATGGTGCGCGGCGGCCTTAATTTCAATACTATCTGTCCAATCCTCTCAGTTTTTGTTCATATAACCAACATAGGCTCAGATGTATCTCATGTATTAGCCCCGCCCCTTTTTGGCAAACTCCGCCCACTTCTATACCCCTCATAGAGACCCTTTTTGTTCATAAAAAGCATGGATGAGGCCGTAGATAAACGCAAAGACCTCAAGTAACTTTTATACGGGCTCCGCCCACCGTCAGGCAAACTCCGCCCCTGATTGGCAAGCTCCGCCCACTTTTAAAAAATGTCGGAATTTGCACGAATTCATTGATTTTGAGCGATTTCCAGCATTTTTGAAAAGTGGGCGGGGCTTGCCAAAATTGGGCGGAGCTTCCCCGCCCACTTGCATTTTTGTATCTCACGCATAGATGCATGCATACATATATGCACCGGCTGTGAAAATGCCCGGAAACGGTTCGTCCACAGGGACAGACCTTCAGAAAATGGCTCGTCGTCAACGTGTTAATATCTAATCCGACAGTACCAAGCATATTTGTGGTAAGATCATATGCGGTTGAAGTATAGTAGACATAAACCACATCTCCAAGCTGGGATTCTTCGAAAACCTCAATGTTTCATTCACTATTTTGTCCTTGTCTCAGTCATACCTCCGATAGTATAGAGACAAGGCGTCAAAAGCGAAGGTTATTTGAGCATCTGCACCTCATGAAATGAAGGTTGTTTACAGAAGATCAGGGAAGAAAACAAGACGCAAAACAGATAAGATATTAAGAGCAAAAGAAACTCTTGAAAACCAGATAAAAACGCTGCAATGAGTTTGAATTCTTTCATTTGGCGGCATTTCAAAGCGCAAATCGCTCCAGGACCCCAGCAATTCACGAGCAATCCATGATTGTATAGTATGATCTGCTATTTATGGACTACAGGACGCCGCTTGTGGTATTCCCCCAAGTTTGTACACCTTCCCTGCGAAATATACGTAGCTATGTCCCAGTAATATATCTAACATGTATAAGATGTCCTCTACCTGGTGTATTTACTTTTACTCTTCGCTTCATTGGCGTATTGAAGCTTAGTAGAGTTTGACTTGTAAAAAAGAAAGACAATTGAAAAAAAAGTTGTATGCATGTTTCCGACAAGGACAAACTAGTGAATGAAACATCGAGTTTTTCGAAGAATCCCGGGTTTCGAGATGTGGTTTATATTTACTATACTTCAACCGCATATGATCTTACCACAAATATGCTTGGTACTGTCGGATTAGATATTAAGCATAACTTTTGAATGTCTTCATGGCCTTCAAAACAAGAAGAGATCGAAGGAAAGATGAACAGTGGTTGCTCATTAATGATCATACAAAAAATAATAACACTTAGGCAGTTTGCTTTGGTTAGATACGTTTACAGAAAAGTAGTAGAAACACATACAACATATACATAGTCGGAATGTAACGATACATTCATTTTCTCATTGTCCTAAGCAGTTAAATTTGCAGGCGCGTTCGTTGGGAGCGGCGCACGGTTTCCTACTATCTGATGTTTTTTGAAATCCGCTTACGATTCTTAATATATTAGATTAGTTTTCTAAATTCGGCGTACCGGATAGGCATGAAAAAAGCTTTATGTTAAGTTTTCGAGAATTCCCTTAAGGACTAACGCCTAGATCTGAGGGTAGATATAGGCCTTGGAACTATCAAGGGGGAGGGAGAGGGGAAGGGGTAAGTGAACCTGTTGATTACAAAAACAAAAGGGATGGGAAATTGACATGTAGAAGTGGGGACAGGGAAAAGTTGTGAAGGAATAGGGATGGTGGGTTTATCATAGTATTTTGACAGGGTCGGGCGGAGCCGGATATTCTTTATTCTTTATTGATACGGTTATAACTAACTGAGGTAAACATCCAAAAAAGATGAACCTGAACAGTATGATTATCTGCTGAAGGAAACATAAAGTAGAGAACAACAAAAAAGAAACAAACAGAAAAGCGGTAAGCTAAAAAAACAAAAACAAACAGAGGAAACAGAAAATGAAACAGCAGAAAACGGAACATAAACAATGACAACAAGTCTGCAGAAACAAAATCCTAATCAGGAATGAGGACGACTGGCGAGAGAACAGCATTTTGCCAAAGTTTGGCAGAGAGCGTCTTGACCAAGTAATCTATTTAAATCCGCCAATACTCTAAGGGCAAAGAATTTCGCACGAAAGAGTCTTGGCTGAGGGTTCTAGCTAGTTATCTATAAGATAAACATACCTTAACTACGCCATCACTTCCAATCACCACCGATTTGTTTTCTAGAGGTGATTGTTCAGGCACATCAAATTTATCAACATAATATACACCATTCTCGTCGGCGTTCCTAAGCACGAACTGCAGCTCCCAAGACTTGCACGCTCTAAATGTTCAGGTAATATTATGGAGTTTTTGAAGGAAAATGTAGTGCGCTGGCCTGCCAAGCAAGGCGGAGGAGAATGAGACGCAGACATAAACTCTGACTGTCAATGCATACGGTGCAAACCGTTGCGCAGCGTACGCGTCAGCCTAACGTCCACCTAAAACCCTAAGGCATACCTCCCGCGATTTCTTCAAATCGCTACATCAGCGCGACTTTGCGGTCTGCCAGATTTTTGCAGATTTATCGCGCGTCTGTCAGGCGCATACTCAGACAATCAAATGCTCTCAGCCGGCAGCCACAAAGCCACCGCCTAGACCCACCAAAAGCGCGGTGGCCTCATCGCCTCACTGTCGCTTCCCGCTGAGAGCTTTGTCGGAGTTTTGTCGGATCTTGTCGGAGCGGGCTCAGCGGGCAGCGAGCCCGCTCCGACAAGCTCCGACAAAGCTCCGACAAAGCTCTCAGCGGGAAGCGACAGTGGCTCCGATAAGGCAACGACGCTTTTGGTGGGGCCCGCTGAGAGCCTGTGATTGTCTGAGTAGGCCCCTAGCTTTTGTGAGTTGTCGCAAACACTTCGAGTTTTGCCCAAGTAGAGCAGCCAGCCAGTTATGAACATCGCTGCAGTGCCAAATCGCGCAGCGACTGTAATCGCTTCAGGTATGCCTTAGGCCTAAGGCACAGGAAATATTTTCCGCGATTTCCGTCAGTGCGCGATTTTTTTCTCGGAAAGTGTTCCAAGTCCGTCGTGCGGCGCTTTTACTGTGTAATAGCCCCGCGTCTGTATTAGATCGACGGTGCGAGTACTCGCGGAGCAATTTTGAACGGTATGGACGTAGCGACATCGTTGGAACTTAGCCGTGCCGCCGCTGCTAATTCTGCATCGGCGATGGGCGAACTGCTAGAACGGCTTCTTCTTTGCGAATCTCTTCATTTGTGCAAATGCTTTCATTCAAAATTATTCCATCTCACACAAGCGCTTCTTCTTTGCAAAAGAAGGAGATGGTTGGCTAATTTCATACCATTAGTCCTTGAGAAGTGACACATGCCTAAGTATATAGTATGGAGCGCTTCTATGTCACCTTACCGTCAGCGTTAGCATACATTTACTGTTCTCGCAATGCGCTAATCTTCCCCTGTTCTCGTTTCATGGTCACAAGTGAAAGGTGACTGTATCCGAAGTAAAAGTATGCAATCTCAGGTGCTCAGGCATATAGTATGATCATTCGCAGATTGGCAGACAAGAGCTCGCGAAGCACTCGAAATATGCATACCCTTCTTTAGAGTATAATAAGCATGACCAGGGTCAAGCGTGGGGTGTGGCACGCCACTTCTGGGGGGTCGTATTGAGGAGTCAAAAGGGGAGGGGGTCGTAGGTGGGTAATCTGATAATAGTGATAACATGATATTCGTACCATATCCATAATTAGCATGTCAATTAACCCCTGTAGACAAAGTTTGAGCGAATTCTGAAGATCCAAAATACTAGGCTACATAAGTGAAATGGTCATATTCCAATAAAATTTAACTTTGTTTCAAAGGTGAATTAGCTATCCGTTTTTGCACTCAAGACAAAGCACCACTCCTTCTTTGTCCATCTCAGAAATCCCGCTTCAAAAGACCTCCAAACTGTGGAATTAGAAGCCAACCAAAATCTAATTTTTCCCATTTTTCCTTTTAATGGCTGTGCTTTCACCAAATGTTACTCAGAGCTAAGAAGACGAATCAGGCTTAAAACATTCCTATGGAATCTACGAGGTTTAGGCTCTCGATTCATATATATACTGTTCGCTAAAAATGTTTTTTGATATAGTTAATGGGGTGTGGCACATCCTAAAAACATTTTTAGCAGACCATATTTATATCGAATTGAAAGCCTAGATCTCCTAGTTTTCACAGGAGTGATTCGAGCCTGATTCGTTTTCTTTGCTCTGAGTAATAGTGGTGAAAGCACAGCCATCAAAAGCGGAAAATGGGGAAAACGTGCTTCCGGATGACCTCTAATTTCACAGTTTGGGGGCCTTTTGAAGCGGGATTTCGAGCTGGACAAAGAAGGAGTAGTGCTTTGTTTTGAGTGCAAAAGCGGATAGGTAATTCACCTTTGAAACAAAGTTAATCATGTTGGAAAATGACCATTTCACTTAGGTAGACTAGTATCTTGAACCTTCAGAATTCGCTCAAACTTTGTCTACAGGGGTTAATTGACATGCTCATTATGAATATGTTGCCCGTTATGTTTGACAAGGCCTTCAGGTAATGCTATCTTAGGTATATAATTCAGGGGGGGGGGTCTTATTAAGACAGCAATCAGGAAGGGGGGGTCGTAATCAGCGATCGTGTGCCACACCCCTAGCTTGACCCTGAACATGACCCTACTGTCACGAAGCGCTAGCATATAAGGCTACACACTGAAAGAATGAACTCAAATGTTTATGAACTCGTAGTCGGTTTCATTGCAGATGTTAACTTGGGTCTATAAGAATATGTAGATAGAAATCAGCGGAATGTTAAGATTCCATATCCCTCCTCCTTTAATGTAGTGTTCTCTGGAAGCATATGTCGCGTTTTTTTTTGTTCTAATTTTTTTTGAATAAATGCACTTCAGACAAACTAGCGCAAATTTCCCAAAAATGCGTATAAGATGGTGTGATGTATGAGCGTCTAGAAATAGCTATGGGTACGCCTGGAAATCGAGCGATGAGCGATTTTCACGCGATGAACGGTCGCTTACGCAGTCTGATCGCCGGAGATGTGTCTTAGGTCTAAAATAGGTTAAAACTGACTGTAACAGAAACAGTCCGGCCCAGTGCAATCACTTACCTATGCGCTATACTTGGGTAATTCGAAAATTTTTCATCGATGAATGAATATAGAATTAATTCGAAAAGGAAAAATTTCGAATAAACGAATATTGAATAAATTCGAAAATAAGAAATCTCGAATAAACGAGTTTCGAATAAATTCGAGGGTCAAAAATTCTCGAATGAATGAATTCCGAATAAATTCGGAAAATCAAAAATATCGAATGAATGAATATCGAATATATTCGAAATTCGAACTTTGGAAGTCGAATTTCTAATAGATATTCGAATGACTTATCGAATAACTAGAGCAACCATATCTCAAACTTGCCGACATGTCTGACTAAAGCCGATCCGTTCATAATCAGGACCCTCGCATCCCCCTATCCAACTTCTAGCCCAAAGTTTTCCAAAAAATCGCCGGAATCGATAAAATAGATTTCGGTTTTAATTAGCATCCTCATTTACCCCCCCCCCCCTGTACCAACCCCAGCCCCATAGCTCAAAGTTCTCCGAAAATCGATAAAATCGATAAAGTAAATTTTTTATCCATAATTAATGTAAATTTTTTATCCATAATCAGCACCCTCACTTACCCTCTTGTACCAACTCCAACTCACAGCCCCGCAGCTCAAACTTCTCCAAAAATGTCCAAGACTTATTCTAAAGTACAGAATGCAGGGCATTTTTCTTTTAAGTTGTACACGCTAAACATTTGTGGTAAGCTGGCGTTACATTTGAAGACATCTTTTAACTGGCAAGCCGCGTACGGCGATCTAAAGCGTCTAATCCTCTACTACAACTGCGATGTCCTTTACTCAAAATGCACCAATTCGCAAAAATCTCTAACGTAGCGAATAGAGCAGTTGCGCAATATAACTTATGCGAGCAAGAGTGCTCACTAGTGTGGGCTTTGCGTACCACAAGCATGAGCAATGCAAAGAAAGAAAAACAGGATTTTCAAAACACTTTCAATATAAGAACTCGGAACATGAGCTTGAATTTGATAGCTTCTTTGCTGATTTGGTGCCAATAGCAGTGCGAACAATCTTATTGATCGAAAAAGCATCAATTAAAAACCACATATGATTTTTTCACTGTCGCAAGCAGTCGGAAGAATGCGACTCTCCGTACAGTTCAAAGGACATGACGGTTGCAAAAGATGCATTACCGAGTTTTGCGAAAAAACGCGATAAGCTTGATACTCAGCAGTTGCTCTGCAGCAAAGTCGAATAATGTGAATACGGAGTTCATTCGAATACGAATTCGAATAAATATTCGAATAAACCATTTGAATAAAATCTATTCGAAACCACGTTTTTTGATTATTCGAGATTTCGAATAATATTCGAATCCTCGTTTTTTAATTATTCGAGTTTTCGAATTTTATTCGAAACCCCGTTTTCTCAATTATTCGAGTTTCGAATATTATTCGAAAATGGAAGAACTCCGAATATCGAATTTCGAATACGAATATATTCGAATGTTTTATTCGAATGATCGAATTTCTATTCGATTCGGACCCAAGTATACTATGCGCTCAAGGCTGCGTTCATACTGATCCGGAAATTCGGGAACAGTTCCAGCACAGCGCTCGAACTGAGCGCTGTGCTGAAGCTGTTCCCACACTTCGGGATCAGTATGAAGGACCCTGAGCGCTATAGTATGCTGCAACGAGCGAAAACCATATTGTGCATAACATACGCCGCTCTTGCTTCTACCCTTGTTCGTCACTTTTTCCATTTTTATACTGGCCTTTTTCGTTCTTATTTCTACACATACATTTTAGGCTAGCCAATTCCCTTGTCAAGATCTCGAGATTTCGTCGTGTTTATTTCTTTTTTGGAAGAGTATAATCAACAGTGCTGTTCAACATTGTGTACTCGTAAAACTGGGAAACAGGCGATTTTTTTCGCAAATTTTGCATGCATCGCAAAGAAAACGCCGGCTCTTAAAAAGATGAGAAATGTTACATCGAATGCTGCCTGATTTACCATTCCATGTTCAATGCTCGTCGAAAGAGCCGCATCGGAAACATATTGGGGGCTTGATAGTAGTCGCGCAAAATAAGCAATTCTTTCAAGTATTACAGCAGATCCTTTATATGCGCGGTGATTAGAAAAGAGGACAAGCATGTTAGCGGTGTCTTTACCTGTCGTCTGGTAGATGGATACAATAAAGACGCCGTTTCTGTATGGAATAACATTCAGCCAGATGATTGCCGTTGATAGAAGTAACACTTAGGCATATAGCTGTGATCAATTCATCTAAAACTTCGGAAAAAATAATGTAAGGAAACTGTTAGAAAAGGGGCTTGCACAAGCTGGCACCAAATTTTGGATACAAGTCACCTTTGAGTTCGCAAATATTTACGAAATCCCCTTATGCCCAACCGAGTGAAAAAATGCCTACATTCATACTTTACGATGGCAACTGAGAGCGGAAGTGCACCAATTACCGATTCAATGGAAACTCTTAAAAGAGAAGAGGAGAGAACAAGGCCGTTTCGGTAATAGCACGCAGTTTCTAATATGTAGATCGGATTTATGTGTGGAAAATTGATGAGAAAATTGTCGGCAGTTGTATATCTGAGGCAGGGTTGAAAATCCCGCACTATGCGAGAATATTAGCATAGAATCGATGCCGTGTTTTGTTCGCACTGGGAGGAAAGGCCATATTCAGTATAGAGTTCGATGCTAGCGCATAACTCTGCAAAAATTACGGCTTTATCAAACACACAAAGGCGACATCCCCTCTGCTTCTTCTCAACTAAAAACAGCGACATCCCCTCTGCTTCTTCTCAACTAAAAACAATCTCCAGCTTGCCTGTGCCAACCGTGAAAAGCCCCCTTGGTCGGCGAACGGAACTTATTGTTAGTTACCCTGGCAGCTGCCGGTTTTATGATAAATCGAGAGTTTTTAGCAAAACTTTTTGTCCGTTTGGACAATTTTCAACGCCGAATTTCGAATCGCAACGCTCAAAATCATTTCATTGTTACCAGGCGCGTCTCTGTAGCGCCTCTTAGCCAAACAGTCTACGCACTTGGAAGAAACACCCTTGAAAAATTTATCCCATTTTTGTTCGTTTAGACTGTTTTCGATACTAAATTTTTAACATCAAAATTGTTCGAAATTCCGTTTTCTTAATCACTACGCTAAGGTGTATAATTTTTGTTTATTTCAAACGCTTCAGCAGGTGCCAGAGTACCTAACCGCGCCCGAGAGTTGGTCGAGAAACAGACCGCTATTTGGAGAACCTTGCTCATCTATAACCGGAGTCATTGGTCCACGACAAGCGTAGCTTTCTCTTTACTAAAAAAAACTTCCTCTGAATTATATTACACATAACAAAAGAGTCTCGCTAACCTTTTTCAGATGCGGATATCGATACGATGCAGCAACAAAAAATCCCTTTGTATGACACCATGAAGTAACTGCTAGAGTCCTAGCATTCCACTGTTTCGGAAACAACGTCCCTATCTACTTCAAAACGGATTTAAGAGTTGACTATACTATTCAGTCGATGCGATCCAGTCTATCCTTCAACAAACCTGTAAAAAACTCGTGAAAAAATCTCTTGCGTTGCTTTTGGAAGAAAAATATGCAACGATAGAAGTGAATAGCTAATGTATTCAAAGCTTGATCCTAACTCAACATTTTTACACACAACTACGTGAATCTGCAGTCACAGCGACAAAGCATTAATCACAACACTTTGCTCCCATTCATGTCATTCGACCTCCCCAACCTCGTCTTCCTCTCCCCTCCCTCCCTCATTCGTTGCTTTCTGAAGGCAGCGTCAGATAACTATGGACCAGGATCAAGCGTTGGGCGTCGCATGCCACAGCTGGAGGTGTCGTTATCGGAATGTTCTAATGTTGGCGATAACATGATATTCGTTGACAATGTCAGATAGACTCATCATGCAACATTGTATACCTACAGTAAACACAATAAAAGCGCCTCAAAGGCATAAGTGCATCATTTTCGTAATTTCATGTCAAATAACCCCTGCGGGCCAGCGAATTTTGAGGTTGCCAAATATTGGTCCATCCACTGAGAGGTCATTCTCAAACATTTTACCTTCGTTTCAAAGGTGGGTTAACTGCTTCTTTCTGCACTTGATATAAAAGCTACTATTTCTTGCCCGCATCAGGAATTCCACTACGAATAACCTGGAAACTAAGAAATCAGAATCTCGTTTGTTCCATCTTCCGCTTGCAGTATCTCAAGCTATAGGAGACCAATCAGGCTTAAATCACTTCTATGTAAATTATGAGGTTTGATATCAAATATTTATCCATGCGCCTTCTTTCGCGAATTACATAGTAGCGTAACTGGGCATGCTACCGGAACTTAATATTTTCGCAGCATTTTCCATTTGATGGGTAAGGGAAAACCACTATATCTGTCCCTAGAAGAAACGATTTGCAACGATTTCCCTACTATGTAAAAAAGAAGCTTGAGCAAAAGCAATGATATAAGAAACGCAGATATTTGAATGGTTTAAAGTTAAGTCAATGAGGTGTGGCACAATCCCTAAAAAGGTGTGGCAGCCACAGCTTTTCTGGGATAGTGCCACACCCCATTAACTTATCTCCAAAGAGAATTTTAGGAAGCGAGTTATACACATTTCGATACCAAAATCACGTAGTTGTTGTAGAAATGATTAGAGCTGAATTCGTTCTCTTTTGTTTGAGCAATAGTTGCTGGAAGCAAACCACTGTAAGCGAAAGATGGGACAAACGAAATTTTGGCTGGCTCCTAATTCCATGGCTTGATGGCTATTTGAAGCAGGATTATGGCATGAGCAAACAGGGAGTAGTGCCTCGTATTAGGTGCAAAAAGAGGTAGACAATTCACTTTTGAAGTATAGTTAATCATTGAAATGGCCACTTCACTTGGGTGGTCCAACGGAGACCCCCAGACTTCGCTAAAATTCGCCCACAGGGGTTATTTCACATGATAATCACAATATTACTAATTATGCTTGGTAAAGCCTCTATGTCATGCTTACGATAGGCAAACGAAAATGTGGGGGAGGGGGGGGGGAGGAGGGACGCACACGGCGGTTGTGTGCCACACTCTTGCTCGACCCTGGGTATGAATCAAGTGAAGTTAGGAAAATATGATATTAGGATGTCCCTAATATTTTACCGTACTTACCCTAAACATTCGCATTTCTCGAGAACTGCGGCACTTACAAATGGTAAATACATGATCGTACTTTTGTATGTATGAGCTATATGATCACGTTCGTGTGAGGGGCTGAGGACGTCTAGAGGTAAAGTTCGCCATTTTACTCCGTTCATTTTCTTCTTAATTTGTAGCCGTGGAAACATACGGAAAGTCTATAATCGAATATTCGGTATGCCCGTTTACGCTAGGATAAATGGGAAACTTATGAGATTTTTCAAGGCGGAGATACGCTTTTTAGGGTAAAGTTCTTTTTGATTGCTATCAGATTTCAGCTTAAACATCGCGTGGGTTCCGTTTTGGGCAAACTTTTAGTAGCCATCTTATAGAGATTGTTTTGCCCTATCAAACGATTACTCAAGCCACATCAATTGAGGGAAAGATACAAAAAGACGATGTAGTAAAAGCGGTAAAAAGTGACTAACAATAGATATATTAGGTGGGTCCGAAAGTTCGTGCCGTTCTTTAAACTATTATAAACTCGTTCAAAATGAAGACAGACCAAATCCCTCTAACAGCCTCTTTCCAGCGGCTATGTTCTCGAAGTGTCTATTTCGACGAGCGCTGAGATAATTGCCGAAAACTAGAACCCTTCATTTTTACCATTCTAACTTTCGCTAATTTTCAAAATGACTTTTGAAGGTGCTTTGATAACCACCTGATAAGGCAGACCTTTTCCAAATTAATGCAATTTTTGGCATTTTTCCAACTTCCTCTTGAGAATTGTGAATTATTTTGCTGTAGCATTGGATTTTGAAGAAGTCCCGTGACACATAATTGCACCAATTCCGCGGAATTCTCAAAATATTGAAGTTCTAAAACTTGGTTATTACTACCGCTAGTACTACGAAGTAAATGAGCGATTACGGCGTGAAAATGGATAGCATTTAGAATTTCGACTACAACCTCGCACCCGAAAAATGGGGAAGTACAGCGATTTTTTCTGCACAATTAGCATGTTCGCGAAGAAAAGGTAGCTGGTAGAAAGAGGAGAAAAAGATGCATCGAATGATACCTAAACTGTTCAATGTCTGGTGTTTTGCGAGGTTAGAATGAGCCAAATATAAAACTTGGTCATTTCAGAAAATATATTGTAGTACTCAGTAAGTTAGTAAGCGTTTCCAAAATTGTTATCAGTTTATCAATACAACATTTGGAACATTTGGACGGAATGAGAAAATCGCGAGCGTCCACACCTCCGGCGCACATCGTGTGCTTTGCCATCAGACACAGAGTTTCAAAACAACATGGCTATTCTTTCGAAGGAAGCCGAGGTTGCAGCACGAAAAACTATAGAGGCTTGGATCACGTCTAAATGTCCTAAACTTAACAGGAAGGAGGAGAAAATGGCTCTCAGTAGTGAGCTCGTCCCATTCTTATCATTGTGTGGATTTGAGTCTGACCTCAAGAGGGAACCTCATTCCATCACAAGAGTTAGCATATAGTAGCCTGACTAAGTATCAGAGTGGTGGACAGCCATTTGAAGTGTATTGCTAAAAATATGTCTACCCTTGGAGCATCGAATATACAGGGTGTCCCAAAAAATGTGCCTACTGTTTGATTGTAAATAACTCTCTTGTAATGAAGTGTTTCGAGAAGCTCTGGGTACCACTTTGTAGAGCGAGGTTGAACTTAGATTTACCGTATGGAGAGTATTATCTATGTCTCTTCGTTACTGTAGGATTACGGTACGAACTTCGACAAGGATTTTAGGCCATTAGAGGCTATATTCTGCATCGGAACAAAACCAAACAAGCCAAAAACTCTTGTACTACGGTAATGGGAGCCGCTGATTCCGAATTTAAAATTCTCATTCTACTGCGATGCTTCTTTACAAAATTATCCCCGTAAATCGTAATAAGTCAATTCCCAGCATTTATCAGAAATGAAATTACACCGTCAAAAAAGCTGAAAACACTCGTAAAAAGTTGTAATGGAATCAGCATGCGCGAAAATCCTAATACACGATTTTTCAGATTTTTTGAAAAAATTTTATTAGGTGGCATATTTCACATTGGTTCCATATGCTGGAAGTTCTTACCGTAATCCTACAGTAATGAAGAGCGGTCGATGGCTCGCTCTATGCTATAAATCTAAGTTTAACCTCGCTCTACATAACGGTACCTAAAGCTTCTCGAAACACTTCATTACAAGAGAGTTATTTACAATCAAACAGCAGGCACATTTTTTTGAGACACCCTGTATTGACTCACTAATCAGGTCTTGAAAAAAGGCGACCCTGAAAAACGTCGACCTGTTTACTGATGTGCTGATGTCGTTGCATTGATAAACTGATAACAATCTTGGAAACGCTTACTAATTTACTGAGAACTAATTATCATACTCTTTAATAAAGCGCAGGCACCCCCATCTGACGTCAATGTCGGTCTGTTCGTTCCACTTTTGCTTTGTTTACCCTATGCTCTATGATGCTCTATGTACCCCCCCCCCCTCACCTGCACTTCAACACTGCCCTTTTTTACAAGTGATCTTTGCCATCAGACTGTCTGTCTTCGGTTTTGTTTATCAAGGTTCCTCATCAGCCAAGAGCAGCCAAAAGCCACCACAAACACTGTAAACGGTGAGATCGATTAGTCTCATCTCTGTTTCTACAATACTCGCTTTATTCCAGCTATCAAAGTTGGATTCAATATTCAATTGCAACGACAGGTAAGGCATATTTCTTTTGTTGATAAACCCATCTCTCACAAGCACATAAGCTATCTTCTATCGCCCTGTGATTTCTTCCTTTCGTACTTCATCGTTCCTGTGATTATTTGTGACTTTCACATTGCTTTCAGAGCAATAAAATTCAAGCCAGAGCGCACCATACATATGAAATCTCATTTCTATAAGAAATCTTTCATTTGTGTAAATATTGCATCAGATTCGACGCTTCGACAATAGCTTCAAAGTCTTTGCATTGGGAAAAACCAAATGAAATTTTTCTCGAAAACTGGAAATAAAAGTACTACATAAACAATATATCAATGCTGTCTCTTTTGAAAAGTTCACGCCTCAGACAGAAAAGATTTGAGAGGGCGACAGTTGATGCGAATTTTCATGACAAGAGACGATAAAACTCTTTTTCAGATTAGCAGTTTCTTTTACGAGGATCGAAGAGAAATATTTTGAGTTTTTTTGTAGGCGACTCCATTTCTGATGTAACCGCACAGAATTCTCTTTTTTCACAAAAAGGACTTTTTTGATTAGATCATTCCACATTTCCAAAACGATCATCTTTTATCCGGTCATATTTTAACGACCTAAAGATTATGATATGTACATTCTGCGCCAACAGGGTTCAAGAATTCATTCGCGTTAGCTTAACACCATCAAATCGATCGAAAAATAGGTTATTTTAGTTTTCTGGATAAAACGATTCGCAAAATTACTAACCGCTGTCTCACACTATCTGCGATTGTGTCATCTGAATCTGGATGTTCTTAATGTTCCTGGACACATGAAATTTACAGTTGTTGCACAGTTCCATGAATCAGAAAGGAACGAGTAACCTTTTTTCTACTTCTAATGCGGTTGCAGTGGAAAACTTTCTTTAGATTACACACAAATTATTTCAAACGTAAAACTGATCGTTTTTTGAGTAGAACATTTCACAGTTATCATTCATTCACTCAATCAGTTTCTTATTATATCCGTGAATACCCAAAGATTATGGTGCGAATGTTAGATGAAAGAGTTTGTCTAAAGGAGCTATCGCTTTAGTGCTCAAACTATTACGATCCGAAACTGTTCATGTGAAAGAAGTTGACGGTGATTCTGAATCTCTGAAAAAAAACTTCCAAGATGACAATTATTGTATTGATGCTCTCGATTTTGGGCACTCATCTGCAATCTAAATGTACGCTGTTTTTAAGCAAAATTTTATAAAATTCACAGTTGCTGAGCGTTTTTTGGAAATCAAAGCTTACGGTTATGATACGATTTGATGCCATTTCCACTTCCAATGTGTTCTCAAAACCACCTGTTATGATTGCTAGATATCGAAATTGAACCAATTTCCATAGCCTGCCTAGATTATAGACTAGATTTAACGCTAGACAGTGATCGAAATTAGAACCCTATAATAAAGCGCAGGGGGGACCATCCGACGTCAACAACCGGCGAAGAATGTTTGCCCAGATCTCTGAGTTAATTCTTGCACTTTCACTTGCTTCCATACTGTTTACCGTTACGACTCAACCTAAGTGCAACCTATGACGTCATCAATGGTATGATGTTTTCTACTATCTTCGGTGCTCCGTCTGCTTCGGTGATGTTTATCTCGACGTCAAGCTAAATGCAACCCCAATTCCGTCGCCTACAACGCTGTTAGCGGTCGATTTATTTCAACCGCTTTACATTTTGCTTTATTCATTTGTGAAAATAAGCAAACGTCGGATAGCATCTTCAGGTCGGTGATAATACTTAACATTGATATCCGCATTACATCTCCTCAATTCTTTCTTAATCAGTGCACCACATCATCACTGTTTTTTACCACTAAACGTATCTTTACGTGCAAAAACAAAACTCAAAATTGAACCTTTCCTTAAAAATCAAGCAAAATCATATCACTCATTGTGCATTTTCCTATTGTGCACTATTCTATTTTTGTTTCATTACCAAACGTATCTCATTAAAAATTTTTAAATTTTACTCTGAAAAAACCCTTCTACAAGAATGAAGCAAAAGAAGCGAATGAAGCATGCTGAACGTATCTTCACATGAAAAATTCCTTAAACTCACTGTGAAAATCGAAACTCTTTGAGAAAATAGTCAAACATCAATACTGTGCCAACTTTCCAAATTGTTATCCACTAAGTGATTAAAAAAACATGGTGATGCGAATTGCCTTGAAACACTAAACGTTATACAAAAAGCTCACTTTGCAAGCAACGCAGGTTTTAAGAGAACACTTCATCTCAGGATTTTAAATCAATCCAAAGACTGAAAATTTCAAAAAAACTGTAAAAGTTACTGTGATCGTGAGAGAAGTTTTGAAAAGAGCTACACGCTGTCTGTCTGTTATCAGTATAAGTGTGAGCAAAAGAGATGGGAAGAAAGGGACGCTTCACTAACCATCAACTCAACCCTTGCTAACCTCAGGAACATGTAGCTTTTTAGTGCAATTTTGTCAGAACAATGCACTACCTCAAAATCGTATATACAGCGGTGATTTGCTTGAATGAACAGCTTAAAATTGGATATACGCTTCAATACTAGCTCTCTTTACGGAATTCGAGTCAATAGCCTACCAGGATGAGTTGGAAGGGTGCGCTTTAGAGCATTCCGGGTGGAAGTTATAGTCCTATAAGGGCGTCTTATATGGAAGGCTTTCCAAATTGTGGAACAATCTGGAAAGCCCATATAGGACGCGAACGCGAGCTCTGGCATTAGATTTTTTTAAGCATATATCGTGAAGAGGAAGGGAGGTTTTTCCATTTAGGAAATTTCATAATAGTAAGTTAGAATTTTGGCTAAATGCATTCAAATGCGTTGAGTTGAATCCTCTTGCTGAAATCTCGCAAAGAATTCAGAATAGTTACTTTGAGGCCGATATGCATGAAAATCCTCCCAGTGGCAAAAAAAGAAGCGGAGTCCCCAATGTTGAAAAGTCATAGCAGTGATCGCCCGCGGCCCTTTTATGACAAGGGACGTCGCTTACTTCACCCCAGCTTTCATATGTGCCTTCTAAGGCAGTTCGTAGGGACAGTCGATGAGGAGAGCAGAGTCCGGGTGAAAACAGCCATGAAAATGTGCATAGCTGGGAAAAGCTTGCCGGGTTTGTGACGGCGACTTTGGTCAGAAAACTTTCGGATGTGAAAATTGGAGAGCATCCGAGGATTTTCGCAAATGTGGGGATGAGCAACTTTGGCAGCTACAGTTTATGGTGATAACGCTGAAATTTTGGTTCAAAACGGCACACCAACGCTTAGGGCTTGCGCTGCATTTCGCATTGCAGGAGGGTTCAAAGAAAAGCTGGGAACGGACAAGTCCTAACGCCGCAGACATGATGCAGAATCTTTGCGTTCGCAGCTCATCATATCAATTTTGGCCTGATTCGGTGCAGACTTTAAAGGTGTAAGGTGGCGCATTTTCTCAACAGCATCTTTGGAGCTAGATTCGAAGGCGATTGAGTAAGATCAAGAGGATTTGAAAATGCGAGA
Organism: Cylicocyclus nassatus; assembly: GCA_958299035.1. NCBI lineage: Eukaryota > Metazoa > Nematoda > Chromadorea > Rhabditida > Strongylidae > Cylicocyclus > Cylicocyclus nassatus. The sequence goes on from CATQJL010000112.1 coordinate 35,395,765, forward strand.
AAAGATCGGTTTTGGGCAGTTTATAAAGGAAACATTTGGATGAAAAGGGGGAGGGGGAGGCCAGTTTGGCTTCGACGCTTCGACAATAGCTTCAAAGTCTTTGCATTGGGAAAAACCAAATGAAATTTTTCTCGAAAACTGGAAATAAAAGTACTACATAAACAATATATCAATGCTGTCTCTTTTGAAAAGTTCACGCCTCAGACAGAAAAGATTTGAGAGGGCGACAGTTGATGCGAATTTTCATGACAAGAGACGATAAAACTCTTTTTCAGATTAGCAGTTTCTTTTACGAGGATCGAAGAGAAATATTTTGAGTTTTTTTGTAGGCGACTCCATTTCTGATGTAACCGCACAGAATTCTCTTTTTTCACAAAAAGGACTTTTTTGATTAGATCATTCCACATTTCCAAAACGATCATCTTTTATCCGGTCATATTTTAACGACCTAAAGATTATGATATGTACATTCTGCGCCAACAGGGTTCAAGAATTCATTCGCGTTAGCTTAACACCATCAAATCGATCGAAAAATGGGTTATTTTAGTTTTCTGGATAAAACGATTCGCAAAATTACTAACCGCTGTCTCACACTATCTGCGATTGTGTCATCTGAATCTGGATGTTCTTAATGTTCCTGGACACATGAAATTTACAGTTGTTGCACAGTTCCATGAATCAGAAAGGAACGAGTAACCTTTTTTCTACTTCTAATGCGGTTGCAGTGGAAAACTTTCTTTAGATTACACACAAATTATTTCAAACGTAAAACTGATCGTTTTTTGAGTAGAACATTTCACAGTTATCATTCATTCACTCAATCAGTTTCTTATTATATCCGTGAATACCCAAAGATTATGGTGCGAATGTTAGATGAAAGAGTTTGTCTAAAGGAGCTATCGCTTTAGTGCTCAAACTATTACGATCCGAAACTGTTCATGTGAAAGAAGTTGACGGTGATTCTGAATCTCTGAAAAAAAACTTCCAAGATGACAATTATTGTATTGATGCTCTCGATTTTGGGCACTCATCTGCAATCTAAATGTACGCTGTTTTTAAGCAAAATTTTATAAAATTCACAGTTGCTGAGCGTTTTTTGGAAATCAAAGCTTACGGTTATGATACGATTTGATGCCATTTCCACTTCCAATGTGTTCTCAAAACCACCTGTTATGATTGCTAGATATCGAAATTGAACCAATTTCCATAGCCTGCCTAGATTATAGACTAGATTTAACGCTAGACAGTGATCGAAATTAGAACCCTATAATAAAGCGCAGGGGGGACCATCCGACGTCAACAACCGGCGAAGAATGTTTGCCCAGATCTCTGAGTTAATTCTTGCACTTTCACTTGCTTCCATACTGTTTACCGTTACGACTCAACCTAAGTGCAACCTATGACGTCATCAATGGTATGATGTTTTCTACTATCTTCGGTGCTCCGTCTGCTTCGGTGATGTTTATCTCGACGTCAAGCTAAATGCAACCCCAATTCCGTCGCCTACAACGCTGTTAGCGGTCGATTTATTTCAACCGCTTTACATTTTGCTTTATTCATTTGTGAAAATAAGCAAACGTCGGATAGCATCTTCAGGTCGGTGATAATACTTAACATTGATATCCGCATTACATCTCCTCAATTCTTTCTTAATCAGTGCACCACATCATCACTGTTTTTTACCACTAAACGTATCTTTACGTGCAAAAACAAAACTCAAAATTGAACCTTTCCTTAAAAATCAAGCAAAATCATATCACTCATTGTGCATTTTCCTATTGTGCACTATTCTATTTTTGTTTCATTACCAAACGTATCTCATTAAAAAATTTTAAATTTTACTCTGAAAAAACCCTTCTACAAGAATGAAGCAAAAGAAGCGAATGAAGCATGCTGAACGTATCTTCACATGAAAAATTCCTTAAACTCACTGTGAAAATCGAAACTCTTTGAGAAAATAGTCAAACATCAATACTGTGCCAACTTTCCAAATTGTTATCCACTAAGTGATTAAAAAAACATGGTGATGCGAATTGCCTTGAAACACTAAACGTTATACAAAAAGCTCACTTTGCAAGCAACGCAGGTTTTAAGAGAACACTTCATCTCAGGATTTTAAATCAATCCAAAGACTGAAAATTTCAAAAAAACTGTAAAAGTTACTGTGATCGTGAGAGAAGTTTTGAAAAGAGCTACACGCTGTCTGTCTGTTATCAGTATACCAAGTGTGAGCAAAAGAGATGGGAAGAAAGGGACGCTTCACTAACCATCAACTCAACCCTTGCTAACCTCAGGAACATGTAGCTTTTTAGTGCAATTTTGTCAGAACAATGCACTACCTCAAAATCGTATATACAGCGGTGATTTGCTTGAATGAACAGCTTAAAATTGGATATACGCTTCAATACTAGCTCTCTTTACGGAATTCGAGTCAATAGCCTACCAGGATGAGTTGGAAGGGTGCGCTTTAGAGCATTCCGGGTGGAAGTTATAGTCCTATAAGGGCGTCTTATATGGAAGGCTTTCCAAATTGTGGAACAATCTGGAAAGCCCATATAGGACGCGAACGCGAGCTCTGGCATTAGATTTTTTTAAGCATATATCGTGAAGAGGAAGGGAGGTTTTTCCATTTAGGAAATTTCATAATAGTAAGTTAGAATTTTGGCTAAATGCATTCAAATGCGTTGAGTTGAATCCTCTTGCTGAAATCTCGCAAAGAATTCAGAATAGTTACTTTGAGGCCGATATGCATGAAAATCCTCCCAGTGGCAAAAAAAGAAGCGGAGTCCCCAATGTTGAAAAGTCATAGCAGTGATCGCCCGCGGCCCTTTTATGACAAGGGACGTCGCTTACTTCACCCCAGCTTTCATATGTGCCTTCTAAGGCAGTTCGTAGGGACAGTCGATGAGGAGAGCAGAGTCCGGGTGAAAACAGCCATGAAAATGTGCATAGCTGGGAAAAGCTTGCCGGGTTTGTGACGGCGACTTTGGTCAGAAAACTTTCGGATGTGAAAATTGGAGAGCATCCGAGGATTTTCGCAAATGTGGGGATGAGCAACTTTGGCAGCTACAGTTTATGGTGATAACGCTGAAATTTTGGTTCAAAACGGCACACCAACGCTTAGGGCTTGCGCTGCATTTCGCATTGCAGGAGGGTTCAAAGAAAAGCTGGGAACGGACAAGTCCTAACGCCGCAGACATGATGCAGAATCTTTGCGTTCGCAGCTCATCATATCAATTTTGGCCTGATTCGGTGCAGACTTTAAAGGTGTAAGGTGGCGCATTTTCTCAACAGCATCTTTGGAGCTAGATTCGAAGGCGATTGAGTAAGATCAAGAGGATTTGAAAATGCGAGAAAAGATCGGTTTTGGGCAGTTTATAAAGGAAACATTTGGATGAAAAGGGGGAGGGGGAGGCCAGTTTGGCTTCGACGCTTCGACAATAGCTTCAAAGTCTTTGCATTGGGAAAAACCAAATGAAATTTTTCTCGAAAACTGGAAATAAAAGTACTACATAAACAATATATCAATGCTGTCTCTTTTGAAAAGTTCACGCCTCAGACAGAAAAGATTTGAGAGGGCGACAGTTGATGCGAATTTTCATGACAAGAGACGATAAAACTCTTTTTCAGATTAGCAGTTTCTTTTACGAGGATCGAAGAGAAATATTTTGAGTTTTTTTGTAGGCGACTCCATTTCTGATGTAACCGCACAGAATTCTCTTTTTTCACAAAAAGGACTTTTTTGATTAGATCATTCCACATTTCCAAAACGATCATCTTTTATCCGGTCATATTTTAACGACCTAAAGATTATGATATGTACATTCTGCGCCAACAGGGTTCAAGAATTCATTCGCGTTAGCTTAACACCATCAAATCGATCGAAAAATGGGTTATTTTAGTTTTCTGGATAAAACGATTCGCAAAATTACTAACCGCTGTCTCACACTATCTGCGATTGTGTCATCTGAATCTGGATGTTCTTAATGTTCCTGGACACATGAAATTTACAGTTGTTGCACAGTTCCATGAATCAGAAAGGAACGAGTAACCTTTTTTCTACTTCTAATGCGGTTGCAGTGGAAAACTTTCTTTAGATTACACACAAATTATTTCAAACGTAAAACTGATCGTTTTTTGAGTAGAACATTTCACAGTTATCATTCATTCACTCAATCAGTTTCTTATTATATCCGTGAATACCCAAAGATTATGGTGCGAATGTTAGATGAAAGAGTTTGTCTAAAGGAGCTATCGCTTTAGTGCTCAAACTATTACGATCCGAAACTGTTCATGTGAAAGAAGTTGACGGTGATTCTGAATCTCTGAAAAAAAACTTCCAAGATGACAATTATTGTATTGATGCTCTCGATTTTGGGCACTCATCTGCAATCTAAATGTACGCTGTTTTTAAGCAAAATTTTATAAAATTCACAGTTGCTGAGCGTTTTTTGGAAATCAAAGCTTACGGTTATGATACGATTTGATGCCATTTCCACTTCCAATGTGTTCTCAAAACCACCTGTTATGATTGCTAGATATCGAAATTGAACCAATTTCCATAGCCTGCCTAGATTATAGACTAGATTTAACGCTAGACAGTGATCGAAATTAGAACCCTATAATAAAGCGCAGGGGGGACCATCCGACGTCAACAACCGGCGAAGAATGTTTGCCCAGATCTCTGAGTTAATTCTTGCACTTTCACTTGCTTCCATACTGTTTACCGTTACGACTCAACCTAAGTGCAACCTATGACGTCATCAATGGTATGATGTTTTCTACTATCTTCGGTGCTCCGTCTGCTTCGGTGATGTTTATCTCGACGTCAAGCTAAATGCAACCCCAATTCCGTCGCCTACAACGCTGTTAGCGGTCGATTTATTTCAACCGCTTTACATTTTGCTTTATTCATTTGTGAAAATAAGCAAACGTCGGATAGCATCTTCAGGTCGGTGATAATACTTAACATTGATATCCGCATTACATCTCCTCAATTCTTTCTTAATCAGTGCACCACATCATCACTGTTTTTTACCACTAAACGTATCTTTACGTGCAAAAACAAAACTCAAAATTGAACCTTTCCTTAAAAATCAAGCAAAATCATATCACTCATTGTGCATTTTCCTATTGTGCACTATTCTATTTTTGTTTCATTACCAAACGTATCTCATTAAAAATTTTTAAATTTTACTCTGAAAAAACCCTTCTACAAGAATGAAGCAAAAGAAGCGAATGAAGCATGCTGAACGTATCTTCACATGAAAAATTCCTTAAACTCACTGTGAAAATCGAAACTCTTTGAGAAAATAGTCAAACATCAATACTGTGCCAACTTTCCAAATTGTTATCCACTAAGTGATTAAAAAAACATGGTGATGCGAATTGCCTTGAAACACTAAACGTTATACAAAAAGCTCACTTTGCAAGCAACGCAGGTTTTAAGAGAACACTTCATCTCAGGATTTTAAATCAATCCAAAGACTGAAAATTTCAAAAAAACTGTAAAAGTTACTGTGATCGTGAGAGAAGTTTTGAAAAGAGCTACACGCTGTCTGTCTGTTATCAGTATACCAAGTGTGAGCAAAAGAGATGGGAAGAAAGGGACGCTTCACTAACCATCAACTCAACCCTTGCTAACCTCAGGAACATGTAGCTTTTTAGTGCAATTTTGTCAGAACAATGCACTACCTCAAAATCGTATATACAGCGGTGATTTGCTTGAATGAACAGCTTAAAATTGGATATACGCTTCAATACTAGCTCTCTTTACGGAATTCGAGTCAATAGCCTACCAGGATGAGTTGGAAGGGTGCGCTTTAGAGCATTCCGGGTGGAAGTTATAGTCCTATAAGGGCGTCTTATATGGAAGGCTTTCCAAATTGTGGAACAATCTGGAAAGCCCATATAGGACGCGAACGCGAGCTCTGGCATTAGATTTTTTTAAGCATATATCGTGAAGAGGAAGGGAGGTTTTTCCATTTAGGAAATTTCATAATAGTAAGTTAGAATTTTGGCTAAATGCATTCAAATGCGTTGAGTTGAATCCTCTTGCTGAAATCTCGCAAAGAATTCAGAATAGTTACTTTGAGGCCGATATGCATGAAAATCCTCCCAGTGGCAAAAAAAGAAGCGGAGTCCCCAATGTTGAAAAGTCATAGCAGTGATCGCCCGCGGCCCTTTTATGACAAGGGACGTCGCTTACTTCACCCCAGCTTTCATATGTGCCTTCTAAGGCAGTTCGTAGGGACAGTCGATGAGGAGAGCAGAGTCCGGGTGAAAACAGCCATGAAAATGTGCATAGCTGGGAAAAGCTTGCCGGGTTTGTGACGGCGACTTTGGTCAGAAAACTTTCGGATGTGAAAATTGGAGAGCATCCGAGGATTTTCGCAAATGTGGGGATGAGCAACTTTGGCAGCTACAGTTTATGGTGATAACGCTGAAATTTTGGTTCAAAACGGCACACCAACGCTTAGGGCTTGCGCTGCATTTCGCATTGCAGGAGGGTTCAAAGAAAAGCTGGGAACGGACAAGTCCTAACGCCGCAGACATGATGTAGAATCTTTGCGTTCGCAGCTCATCATATCAATTTTGGCCTGATTCGGTGCAGACTTTAAAGGTGTAAGGTGGCGCATTTTCTCAACAGCATCTTTGGAGCTAGATTCGAAGGCGATTGAGTAAGATCAAGAGGATTTGAAAATGCGAGAAAAGATCGGTTTTGGGCAGTTTATAAAGGAAACATTTGGATGAAAAGGGGGAGGGGGAGGCCAGTTTGGCTTCGACGCTTCGACAATAGCTTCAAAGTCTTTGCATTGGGAAAAACCAAATGAAATTTTTCTCGAAAACTGGAAATAAAAGTACTACATAAACAATATATCAATGCTGTCTCTTTTGAAAAGTTCACGCCTCAGACAGAAAAGATTTGAGAGGGCGACAGTTGATGCGAATTTTCATGACAAGAGACGATAAAACTCTTTTTCAGATTAGCAGTTTCTTTTACGAGGATCGAAGAGAAATATTTTGAGTTTTTTTGTAGGCGACTCCATTTCTGATGTAACCGCACAGAATTCTCTTTTTTCACAAAAAGGACTTTTTTGATTAGATCATTCCACATTTCCAAAACGATCATCTTTTATCCGGTCATATTTTAACGACCTAAAGATTATGATATGTACATTCTGCGCCAACAGGGTTCAAGAATTCATTCGCGTTAGCTTAACACCATAAAATCGATCGAAAAATGGGTTATTTTAGTTTTCTGGATAAAACGATTCGCAAAATTACTAACCGCTGTCTCACACTATCTGCGATTGTGTCATCTGAATCTGGATGTTCTTAATGTTCCTGGACACATGAAATTTACAGTTGTTGCACAGTTCCATGAATCAGAAAGGAACGAGTAACCTTTTTCTACTTCTAATGCGGTTGCAGTGGAAAACTTTCTTTAGATTACACACAAATTATTTCAAACGTAAAACTGATCGTTTTTTGAGTAGAACATTTCACAGTTATCATTCATTCACTCAATCAGTTTCTTATTATATCCGTGAATACCCAAAGATTATGGTGCGAATGTTAGATGAAAGAGTTTGTCTAAAGGAGCTATCGCTTTAGTGCTCAAACTATTACGATCCGAAACTGTTCATGTGAAAGAAGTTGACGGTGATTCTGAATCTCTGAAAAAAAACTTCCAAGATGACAATTATTGTATTGATGCTCTCGATTTTGGGCACTCATCTGCAATCTAAATGTACGCTGTTTTTAAGCAAAATTTTATAAAATTCACAGTTGCTGAGCGTTTTTTGGAAATCAAAGCTTACGGTTATGATACGATTTGATGCCATTTCCACTTCCAATGTGTTCTCAAAACCACCTGTTATGATTGCTAGATATCGAAATTGAACCAATTTCCATAGCCTGCCTAGATTATAGACTAGATTTAACGCTAGACAGTGATCGAAATTAGCAGTTTTAGGCAACTTCATTACATGCTCCGTGCCGGACTTTGTCAAGTGTGGTAGAGCAAGGAATTCAAGTCGATACTTTTATAAAGCACATATGGATTCGAATGAGGTTAGTAATGCTGCAGAGTGATTTTAGCTATTATATTCTATGTTTCAGGCACTGCAATCATATAAGCAACCAAGCGTCAGCAGTGGCAGACAGTCGGACATGTATAAAACAACCCAATCAAACGTTGTTGAGTGGCCTTCCCACCATTTGGAGTCTCGCGTACGACCACAATCAGAAGAACAGCCAACCTGCTCTCAACGGCAACCGAATGAAAGTGTTCACGGACCACTGGAGGAAATTGAGGTACTATTATCGTGTGCAGCCTTCTTGAGGACTCTAATAAGGTGTAGAATACGAGGTATTATAGTTGCCGCTTCAACCGTTATCAGGGAGATTTTTGCGGAAGCGGCCACTACTAGACATGGTGAGAATAGTTATTGAGAATGTTTGTTGGTATCTGTAGTAACGAGCCAATGGAGACAGGCCGTAAAAAATAGGTCGATTTCAGGAAGAGCGGCAGCGAAAGAAAGCTGAACAAATGGCATTCAATAGACGTAATGAACCTGAAGATAAGCGTAAGAAGCGGTTAGCGGCCCAGGCCGAAAGATCCAGGTTGAGAAGAATGAAAGAGACCGAAGAGCGGAGACTGGAACGCCTCGCGAATGATACAGAAAGACGTAAATTAAGAAGATCAACCGAAACGGAAGAACAGCGATCATTGCGCTTGCGTTCATTGGCAGATGTTAGGAGAAAACAACGTGCACAAAACAACAACTTGCTCAAACATCATCATAGCAGTCAAGAAGAACTTGGTGCAAACTCAAGAGAAGTTCTGGAAGAAAATGTTACGGTTGGCTTACATTTCCTGGGTTTTTTTTCGAAATAAGGCAATGTTGTCAAGGGCAATCCTTCTGATGTTGCGCGTAATGATGCATTTGTTGCCTTCTCTACCCAAGAAGCAACACCTGAGGTATGATTTATAGCAAGCAGGCACTTGGGAAAGGGAAAGGAGATTTCAGGCTGATCCACTGCAGCACTCGGGCACCCGTGATGCATTTTCTGGCCAACGATCAATGATAAACTTTAAGGATTTGATAAGCCATGTACCATTGGTAGCATGACTCCATAACGTTCTCGAGAGGAGCATCAGGAGTAGTGCATAGCGTTCTTAAGGGCATAAATGTTCAGAGACTCAATACTTCCGAAGACGAGTTTCAACACAACGCATCTGTACCTTATTTGGATGAGAGTGCTTCCAGACCTTTGCCTTCCACGTCTGCCTACGTACCTTTGAAAGATCAAACAATACAGGTAGATCGAGTAGGAAGCAGAAAATTATCTGTCGTGGACTAAAGGGACTCTAAATTTCAGTCTTTACATGATGAATACGTACTACTCACTCCTGATCCTGCTTTGAGAATAGTACATTTGAATGGAGCAATTGAGAACAACCTAAATGCTTTGCCTCCTCAAAGCCTACCGCCCTGTGAGCATGAAAGCATGGATGAATACGAAATTATGGCGAGCCAAGTTTTATTTTTTTCAGTCAGTCACTCTCATGTGGAACAACACTCAAATATTCCATTCACTGTCTTACCAAGCACATCCACGGAGCTGTCTCCGACCCAGGTATGCTGATTTATGCGCAATTATAGTGCTCTGTGAAATCAAATTGATAAGTGAAATGTTTAGTTGAGTTCTGTACGAAACTCTGTACACCGCCGGCGATCGCCGCGCAATCTTGGTATAGCCTTGACGAATCATGACACGGAAGAGAACTACATGGGATCTATGAACACCAGCTGCAACCGCTGTGGTGCCCTTTTTTTCTCCAGCGAGGCCAAACCTAAAAACGGATGCTTTAATATCTGCTGTAATTTCGGCAACATCTCCTTAGATTTGTTCGCAAATTTCCCGGAACTTCTACGTTCATTCTACACTGGAACGAGCAAACTCTGCACAAATTTTCGCGAGCACATCCGGTCTTATAACAGCGCCCTTGCCATGGCTTCAATGGGTGCTCAAGTAGATACTCCTCGTGGTTCTGGGCCATACTGCTACAGAATTCACGGCCAGATCTATCACTATGTAGGCCCTCTGACGCCACCGGAAGGTGTTCGTCCACAGTTTGGACAAGTGTACATTCTGGACAGAGACACCGCAGCAGCGGAAAGAAGTGGGAATCCTGCGAATGCACGTTGTGATGCTACTGTAATGCAGCAGTTGACCTAATGGTTACATGCTAATAACAGTTATGCTGCTTCGCTCAAGATGATGGGAGATGTAGCTGCAGACGAAGAGCGACGCGCCCGTGAAGATGGCAAACAATTACCAACAATTCGCCTTATCTTCGATGATTCTCCTAACCTGGACCGTCGCCGTTATAATGTACCAGCCGCAAACGAAATCGCCGTTGTTTACGTCGGCGAAGATGGTGATGTCCCGTCGAAGCGCTCTCTTGCTATTCACCATAGAGGAGGAAACCTACAGAAAATACCAGACATCGACGGTCGTTGTGACCCACTAACTTACCCTCTGTTATTTCCTAGGGGAGGACTAGGGTGGCATGTCGATTTGACCAAAAATCCAAGCGGTCGTATTCGCACGCGAATAAGTCAACGCGAGTTCTACTCATATTTGCTCGCCATACGCCAATCTTTTAACCCGCTTCACCACGCCGGAAAGCTCATGCAACAATTTGTGGTCGATGCGTACGTCAAAATTGAGCAAAATCGACTTAACTATACGCGTACACACCAGAAAGAGCTGCGAATTGACAGTTATAGGGGACTCGTGGATCATTTGACCAGCGATAACGTGGACGGACCACCAGGACGGCGAGTTATTTTGCCATCGTCGTTTCCAGGCAGTCCTCGCGCCATGCATCAGTCTTACCAAGATGCCATGTCTATAGTTGCAAGGTACGGAAAACCCGACTACTTTCTTACATTTACGTGCAACCCAAAATGGAGAGAGATAACTGAGAACTTACATCCTGGCCAGACCGCTTCTGATCGTCCAGATTTGGTGACACGGGTGTTCAAACGGAAGCTGGACGTCCTTCAAACTCACCTTTTTGAAAAAAACATCTTGGGCTGTGTTGCTGCTTATGTCGGGATCGTAGAATGGCAAAAAAGAGGTCTTCCCCATTGCCATATGCTGCTTATAATGACTGCAGATGCAAAACCGAGGACTTGCGAGGCTGCTGATGCAGCTGTTCAGGCTTACCTTCCAAGTGCATCTGAGAATGCCCGCCTTTACAGCATAGTCGCGAGGAACATGATTCATCGAAGATGTGGTATAGACAACCCAACTGCTTCATGCATGGTAAATGGAGTATGCTCTAATTGATACCCCAAGGATTTCAGAGAAACTACTGACATTGAAGTGGACGGCTATCCCAAGTACAAAAGACCAAATGACGGTTGTAGCATAACGGCCAGAGACCAAACCTTTGACAACAGAGACGTAGTGCCTTATAATCGCTACCTGTTGCTGCTGCTTAATGCACACATAAACTTGGAAATCTGTGGTTATGTGCAAGCAGTCAAGTACTTATACAAGTACGTCTACAAGGGACCAGACAGAGCATCACTGCGACTGCTGCAACAGGATCACCCACAGTGCTCCGACGAGATTCGAGCTCATCTTGATGCTCGCTATGTATGCTCGCCAGAGGCCCTGCACCATATTTTTATGTATGACAGTCAGTTTAAATCCGATACTGTCTATCGTCTGGCCGTTCACCTTCCTGATTTTCAAACGGTGACATTTCAATCAGGTGAAGAACGTGAAGCAGCAATCCGAAAGGCGTCTAGAGATTCTATGTTAACGGCATGGTTTAAACTAAACAACGAGTATGAGGTCTTGGAGAACGAGAGTGGATCATCAAATGCAGGGATTGATCCACGAAATCTTTTCTACCACCAGTTGCCCGAGCATTTCACATTCGTACGAGCAACACGAAAGTGGAAGAGAAGGGGTAGAGGTGATCGCCAAATTGGTCGCATGCATATCGTCCCTCCAACCGAACCTGAAAGGTTTAGCCTGCGCATGCTGCTCCTTCATCGAAAAAACATGCGCTCTTTCGAAGATCTCCGAACTGTTGAGGGGTATGCGCACCCAACATTCCTGGATGCTGTTCGTGCTCTGGGTTTACTTCATGACGACTCGCACTATGAAAGCTGCTTAGAAGAAGCTGCTGCATTTCAGATGCCTGCGGAGTTGCGTGCATTATTCAGTTGCTTGCTTGCATTCTGTGAAATCAATGATCCGATGCATTTATATGACCGTTTCAAAAGCGAGATGGCTGAAGACTTTATCCACAGAGGAGCTACTCCATCTGATGCAGAAGCGCTCGCTTATTTCGATGTTTACGACAGACTGCAAATCATGCGCTACGACCTGGCCGAAACGGTCAAACCACCTGCACAGAATCGGCCAGTGTTGGCAGATCAGACCGATTACTCCTCTCACGAGCAGAAAGGCCGAGCGATGTACCAATGTCTGAATGCTTTACAGAAATCAACAGCAGACAGCATTTTGGCCTCCTTCAACTCCAGTCGGTCCAAGCTTCACTTCGTCGATGGTCCTGGAGGTAGTGGAAAAACTTATCTGTACAATACCATGTATCACATATTGAAGAGTCAGCACAGATCTGTCATATGCGTAGCATGGACAGGTGTGGCCGCGAATTTGCTGCCCGAGGGAAGAACAGCTGTCTCTACCTTCAAACTGAATGTGAGAGAAGGAAACCGGGAATGTACCTTACGTCGTGAGGCTAAAGAAGCCACTCCCCTCAAGGAAGCAGATGTCATTATTTGGGATGAAGTGAGCATGGTTCCAAATTACTCCCTTGAGGCAGTCGATCGTCTGTTTCAGGATCTGATGTGCAATGACAAGCCTTTTGGCGGCAAAATAGTTGTCTTAGGTGGTGACTTCCGACAAGTGCTTCCAATAATAGAGCGCGGTAGTGAAAGCGACATGACTGACGCATGCTTGAAAAACAGTCTTCTTTGGAAATCATTCCGCAAGCATACGCTTTCGACGAACATAAGAGCTGCAGATTCCGGCTCCTCATGGTGTGATTTTTTGCTAAGCGTTGGAAATGGAGAGGCAGAAGAAGACGAAATGGGCCGGATCCAACTTCCCTCTGAAATAGTATCCAACGGTAACCTCATTGATGAGGTTTTCGGCGATTTGCTAACCGACTTCGACACCTTGAGTGAGCGCGCGATACTCGCTCCACGCAATATTGAAGTTGATCGAATTAATGAAGAAGTACTGAGTAAGCTTCCTGGGCAAGTTCATGAGTACAAGAGTGCTGATGATGTGATCAGTGATAATGTGCAAGCAAATGAATACACTCCGGAATTCCTGAACAGTATGACACCGGCTGGATTTCCTCCACACAATCTGAGAATGAAAGAAGGTTCAATAATCATGCTATTGAGAAATCTTAATGTTCGAAATGGGCTATACAATGGGACGAGGTTAATCGTCACCCACTTCGGACGTTTTATCTCGGGATGTCGGTTCGCATCCGGAGATCGGAAAGGAAAGTTTACCTTGATTCCTCGCATAGACAACTATAACGACACAGCATTTCCTTTCCGACTACGAAGGACGCAATTCCCCGTTCGTTTATCCTTCACGATGACGATAAATAAGGCTCAAGGACAGAGTTTGACTCGCGTAGGCATCTCCCTTGGAACGGAAGTGTTCTCACATGGACAACTTTATGTTGCACTATCTAGGGCTAGAACAAAGGATGGAGTTAAAGTGCACAAGAAGGAAGAGAGGGTAAAGAACGTAGTGATAAGAGCAGTCCTCAATTAGCAAAAATGGAGAAGAACGGCACACAGCCATGCGAAAGAATGATGACAGCTCACGAAAAAGCTGAGATGGAATCATAGCAAGGAAGCTGAGTCGTAGATTTAGATCAGAACGCATCGTGCTTTTTTGAACTTTTTTCACTTTTCTAAAATTCTTGAAAATAAAATCTCACAATTATTTTCGTTCGCAGCTCAGAGTTATGCGCATAAATAAGCCTATCCTCTCTTTTCATGCCTTTCATGCCTGACGGCAGCAATGATTAATTTCTACTTCACTTGAATTTAGAGTTCAACGCAGCTGACACTTTACATGTTTCCATGTTCAAAGCTCATGTCGTATCTTTAATTTTCGTATAGTTTGAAGTATTAATGCTCATCTCCCTGTTTATTTAGTGCTCAGCGCATCCTGTTCTGCACATGAATTTTGATTTGTGGTTTTTGAACTTCATTTGAATCTAAAATTCATCAACGTCGATCGTATTCGTTGCTACATTTCAATTTTACTTTTTTCTAATGTGATAGCTTTTGAGAGGCGCGTGTATAAGGCTAAAGCCATTTTAATTTCACCTAATTTAAGTTTGAACGATCGCGTCGTACTTTAATTAGGAGTTGGTGAACACAAAACTTCAGAAATTCTAAACACATCCCATTTTACACAGACAAAGCCAGTCCAAAGCGCCGCGAAGCGGCGCTTTGGACTGGTCTTATATATAAAGCTGAATGTCTGTTTGTCTGTCTGTATGTCTGTCTGTCTGTATGTACGTATGTTCCGAATAGAAAATTCCACTTCTGAACCGATCCGGACCAAACTTGGCACGCATACACTACGGGCCCCGGCGGGTGTCATAGGCTACTTTTCGTCATCGATCGATATCGATTTTATCGATTTTTATCGATTTTTTTGCTGAGTTCACCTACGGGGCTGGGAGTTGGCACAGGGGGGTAATCGAGCATGGGGATTCCGAATACAATATTGGTTTTCAGGATTATCGATTGCTTTTATCGATTTTATCGATTTTTTTGCAAAGTTTGAGCTACGGGGCTGGGAGTTCGCACAGGGGGGTAATCGAGCATGGGGATTCCGAATACAATATTGGTTTTCGGGATTGTCGATTACTATTATCGATTTTATCGATTTTTTTGCAAAGTTTGAGCTAGGGGGCTGGGAGTTGGCACAGGGGGGTAATCGAGCATGCTGATCACCCCCAAGGGGGGTGATCAGCATGCTCGATTACATTCCTGTGCCAAATTCCAGCCCCCTAGCTCAAATTTTCAAAAAATCGATAAAATCGAAAAAGTAATGGACGATCCTGAAAACTAATATTGTGTTCGTAGTCTGCATGCTCGATTACCCCCCTGTGCAAACTCCCAGCCCCGCAGGTCAAACTTTACAAAAAAAATCGATAAAATCGATAAAAGTAATGGACGATCCTGAAAACTAATGTTGTATTCGGAATCCCCATGCTCACTTCCCCCCCTGTGCCAACTCCTAGCCCTGTAGGTGAACTCTGCAAAAAAATCGATAAAAATCGGTAAAATCGACATCGATCGATAACGAAAAGTGGACTGTGACACCCGCAGGGCCCGAAGTGTATGTGTGCCAAGTTTGGTCCGGATACGGCGGAGCCGGGTAAGCCAGCTAGTTGAACATAAAATGCCAAGATTCAAGGATGGTCGTGCATGGAATATATTGTAGTAATTCCAGAAAGCATGGTAAAGGGATGCAAAAAATTGCATCAATTTGCAGTTAGCCTTATCAGATGGTTATTGGGGCACCTGCAAAAGTCTAAGAAGAAAATTTTGAAAATTAGCGAAAGTTAGACATGTAAAAATGAAGGGTTTTAGTTTTCGGCAATTATCTCAGCCCTCATCGAAGCAGTCACAATGGAAACATAACCGCTGAAAAGAGGAAGAAATTCTGCATCGGATACAGTTAGAATAATTTGTCTATCTTCACACCATTTTCGAATAGGTCCTAAAAATGGCACGAACTTTCGGACCCACCTAATATTTTGCAAGATCAATAAAACTGTCATGCACAAGATATCGATCAGAACGTCATAAAAAATCTATTTCATAGGTCATTTGAGGCTCGATGACGTATTTAATTACATACAATGTGAAAACAAAAGTGTTCACATCACAAAAAGTAGAAGAATGTGGAAAGCAACAAAAAGATAAATGAAGCAAGATGAGTAATACTTGTCAAGAAGAATCGGAATTTATTGTACCTGCCTCTTATGTTTCAACCACTAACGAAAGGAATGGGGCTACTAAGGAAATTAAAAACAGTAGAAAATTGTAAAACAGGAAGTTATCAGCAGAGAGAAAACTTACAGCTAGCCATGGAATAAAACCAAAAACCTATGGAGATGAGAGGGACTGAATGCGAAGCAGCAAACAATGGTATAACGCGAATGAATGACTAAAATTTGAAAGAAGTAAAAGTGTTTCTGAGCGCTGCAAAGCTCTTGGTTCAGGTCGCTGAGAACAAGAAAGTGGAAATTTATGGAATAACATAGTTCAAAGATAGTACGACAAAGGTCAACGGTTCTCTGCTTTTTCTACTTCATATAAAATATTCTAATGGATCAAAACGTGATCTAACTACGGACTGGTTGGGACTACTGTTATTGGATCAGTCTGAATGAAGTAGTACAAGAAAATCGGCGGAAGATTATATATCTTCATGAGTACATCAGAATTGTTTACGCTAAGAAGTATCAGAAAGACGTTAGGGTTATCAAAAAAATACAACAAGATCGCTCGCATATTGCGTACGCAAGTTCCATAAATTTCTTTCTTGACTTTCGTCATTACTTTAGACACTTTTGAATTTCATCTGTCAAATTTCAAAATTGTCTGTGAATATGCTGAGCGCTTGAGTGATGCTCTCTGTCTTAACATTTCGGGGTATAGCGCCGCGTTCAGTTGGGCACAATGCACACAACCGGCTAATCTGTCACAGTACTGAAAGACCTTAGCATCAAAAATGGCAAAAATGGAATTTCTGAAAAACAAAACATGAGGCAACCGGAAAGCTCTGGAAGCGATCTAGCAATGAGCAAGGAGAAATCTGATTGAACTTGCCAGTATCATGGTGAAAAGCGCCTGACAGCGAGAGATATAGGTAAGCCAAGTTCTCATGTATGGCGAAAGTGATGCATCATGGCAAGTTACAATCATTCACTCTCAGTTTACATATTGAATTGTAGTTCCATTAACTCTGCAGATGTAAATGTGTTGACACTTTCGTACCAGCATTCCAACTATAAAAGTGCAAGTTCTCCATAAATCAAAGTGACCATATAATTCCCAGCGCGGCTTTCACCATTGTCGACGAAATAGGCAAAGTACGTTCCAAGTGCTACATGCCAACAGCTATACGCACTCCAATTTGAAAGACCTATGGAAAGTAAAAAAGGCTAACTGGCGAAACGTGGTCCATCACCCATGTAAGCAAACGCATTTCTCCTTGCTTCTTTAACGATGAAGTTTCATGTAAGCGAGATAGCTTTCAATTCATATAAACTACCGCGGAGGTTTTGCACCCTTCGAAAGAGCAAAGCATCTCTACAAGGAAAACTTGAAAACTATTTTCTTTTCCATTGCTAGCTAAAGAAAGATAAGCAAATTTATATTCAAATACCGGATGCTGCTAAATATTTGCTCAAAGTTTGTTCCACGTAAAGTTCAAAGCGGAAATCTACAAAAAATCAAGTATTTCAGAAGTTGAAAGAAATAGTGTTTCCGTCGCAATAATTTCTACAAACTTCTTACATCCTCAGGCACATGACGGCATCCGATTATATAAATTTGCTTATTTTTCTCATGGCTAGCAATGGAAAAGAAATGTCGGGACGCAGCTATTACCCAACAGCTGCCCGCGATGGAGGTTGGCCTTAGATAACGAACCTCTGGCAGTGACGTCCGCCCGCCGCCAGGAGACGGTTCCCTCTTCCCCTTTTCCCTTTCCCCTTTTGTACATAGTTTGTATCATAAAGATTATAGTAAGACTAATGTAACCCGCTACACATCAGGTAAAGGACTCGCGAACCTTTATCCTGACATTGAGGTGAAGGTCGTTGGTTGGTTATCCAGCTCGCCTAAACCAAAGTCCCTACTCGATCGATATAAATCTGAAGATAATGGTACCGAATTCGAAGTTCTCTATAGTCTCGCCGTATCACGTGTATTCTAACACACGTAACTCGGAAGACAGTTCAACAAAAGCCAAACAAGCTCGAGGACGAGCTTTCTGAAGGAATGGAGATGTCGGGACGCAGCTATTACCCAACAGCTGCCCGCGATGGAGGTTGGCCTTAGATAAGGAACCTCTGGCAGTGACGTCCGCCCGCCGCCAGGAGACGGTTCCCTCTTCCCCCTTTATATAACTTGTATAATAAACATTATAGTAGGACTTATGTAAACCCCGCTACACATCAGGTAAAGGACTCGCGAACCTTTATCCTGACAGGTAAAGGACTCGCGAACCTTTATCCTGACAGAAAATAATTTTCAAGTTTTTTTCCGAAACTACGTTAGGCTGTTCGCACAAAGGTAGCTCTATAATATAAAACTCTGGAAGTAAAACCATGAATCCTTGACCTTTTACAGGCGATAGGTTCTGAGAGATATCAAATGTAGCGCAAAAAAACCGAAGGAAACGATCTCTCGTAATCTTACAAGGGAAGGATACTTGGTGACCGTGGCCTTTTGAAATTAAATGTATACCATTAAATGCATCTTGAAGCGCTGATTCCAAATCTGTTTTCGTCATCTGCTGTGCGCTTTTTCGACAGAAGTTATGGGCATTTCTTGCCACAAAAATTTGCACTGTTTATAATGCAGGGTTCACTAATATCCTTAAAATGTTCGCTCATGCACTACAAAACAGCGTCAAAATAAAGTAAAGCTTCACGTTAAGCTCAGAAAAACTGTCTCCGATAAAGAGTCCAAAAACCTGGATACTGACGATTCTGACTGCCTAAATCTTGCAAAATCAATATAGAAAAAAGTCCATAATTTCGTTCAGGGAGTAGCACAGCAGATAGTGAACACAGATTTGGAATCAGCGTTTCAAGGCGCATCTAATGGTATAAATCTCATTGCAAAAAACCACGGTCACCAAGTATCCTTTCCTTGTTAGACTAACAAGGGAAGGATTCCCTATCGCAGTGGCAAACTGGAATAAAATGCATAATGTTAGATGCGTCTTGATGAGCTGATCTCAAATCTATCATCGGCTCCTCCCAGATTTGTGTGGAGGCGGGTTGCGGACTTCCCAAGTTTTCAAGATAAACTCGCAAACCTCCACGCTATAGCATCGCTTATCCTTAAAATCAGGGAAGTCCGCAACCAGCCTCCACACCAATCTGCAAGCGATCCATACCTTCCTCATCTGCTGCGGGTTTCTTTGTAAGAGGCTATGAGTGGTTAGAGTGTGAATTTACTAGGGTTTTATGCATGATGCATTAAAGTTTATGAGAATGCATAAATGGCAAAATTTCAGGTATGCTGACTACAAGGAATGCACACATTTATCAGAAACACAAGTAAATGCTTTTGAACAGCTATTTGTTGGAGGGGGCCACTTAGCGCTTGCCATGATTGGACTTTCAAAAGCTCCTTACCGTCCAGAAAATTTAGCGGCAGATGGGAAAGGTAGGTTCGAAATCAGCTTTATCAAGACGCATCTGATGATGCATTTCGTAGCAGGTTGTCTTTATTTGGGATCCTTTCCTTATAAGTTAGACTAGGTATGTTTCTCAAGTTCTAGCCATGGAAAAACTGAGCGTATTCACATATAAACAACAGATGTAGAGAAGGTCAAACCGGACGTCAAATCTTATATATAAAGCTGAATGTCTGTCTGTATGTCTGTCTGTATGTCTGTATGTATGTCTGTACGTATGTGCGGAATAGAAATTTTTATTTCTGAACCGATCGGGACCAAACTTGGCACACATATACTTCGGGGCAGGGAGCGTGTCATAGGCTACTTTTCGTTATCGATCGATATCGATTTTATCGATTTTTTGCAAAATTCGAGCTAGAGGGCTGGGATTTGGCAGAGGGGGGTAATCGAGCATGCTGATCACCCCGAAGGGGGTGATCAGCATGCTCGATTACCCCCCTGTGCAAAATCCTAGCCCCCTAGCTCAAATTTTGCAAAAAATCGGTAAAGTCGACATCGATCGATAACGAAAAGTGGACTGTGACATGCTCCCTGCCCCGAAGTGTATGTGTGCAAAGTTCGGTCCCAATCGGTTCAGAAATAAAAATTTCTATTCGGAACATACGTACACGGGTCTAGCTGGCAGGCCCGGCGGAGCCGGGCAAGCCAGCTAGTATGGGACATAAGACCGCCGAACGCGAGGAAATCCCCCGCCCCCGCCGACGCGATGGTCGGACATGTCCACAAAGTCCTTTGGTGAAGTCCTTCAGAGCATTCCTCGTGTTCTGGTGCGATGAGAAGGCACTGGTTGACCCATTGACGAGATGTGTATCACGGTGGCCCACGCACTTTTTGCCGCCAGGGACGATGTGGACCACCAGTGGCCCACATCCCGTACAAAGTCATATCCTTTTCAGGTCAAGTATTTTTCCACAGTTCAGCATTTTTCCAAATTTCATTTTGCACTTTTGGAACCGACTTCGTCGTCCAAGAAGATGATTGTAGTTGTTTACAAAACACTTTTACATTTCGCAAATAATACAAAACTTTCCGGAGCCGAAAGTGTTGTGCAAAATCGCGTCGTCGCACAGCTCCGCCACGTAAAATTAAGCGTCGTCGTCAATGGGTTAACAATCGCTCGCGACAAGGACTAAAAGAGGCTTCACTGCATCAGGCTCCTGCCAAGCGACGACCAACGGGGATACAAGCGTACAGGGGCGGTATTTATCAATCTCCTGTAACATTTGATTCAACTGGCTTGGCATCGGGAAGGCGGGGCTTTGCGACGTAATTAAGGCCGCTCGCGCCCGCGACGCACCTGCGTCTCTCTCGCGCGGGTGCTATCTGATCACTAGCTAGCCTTAAAGGCAGGGGACAGGCAGAATGGACCCCTGTCAGATTTTGGTAGTTTCGGGTAGTGGACCCCCAAGTACACCGTCCCCAGCCCCAACTTCCAATTGATGCGCTGAGTCCTGAAAAAAGCGCTTCAAACTTCCACCAATAACGCCCACTCAATGGAAGTGGGCGGGGCTGGTGGAGTTTTGAAGCGCTTTTTGGACTTAGCGCATGAATTGGAATGTGGGGTTGGGGCCAGAGTCAAGCGTGTTGATGCGATCCGGGACCCTCATTTACGACCCCCCCCCCTTGAAGGTACCCATCCGTACGACCCCCCCCACCCCTTCCCCCCCCCCCCCTCCCAACCTCCGCCATATCCCCCTTATCTCCACTGCCCACATTCCTCGCGGTAACCTGCATAAACGAATGTCAATCTCAAAAAACACCTGCGTGAAAACTTCGGTGAGGTTTCGGAAGCAGAATTTCTAGGCCAATGGGTGCGTCCATCATCTATAGCACACAAACACACCTTCAATAATGTTTGAGAATCTGCAAGTTTTTTTTTTTTTGAATTTCCAGGCATACTTCAGACCAGCAAATTCTATTCCCGTAGGCGACACAAATTTTTGCACGGAGAAAAAAAAATGACATTTTTGAACTACAAAAAATGTTTTCGACTAAGAAGCTTACTTCCTACCTCTTCCACAGTTTTTTCCGCGAAAAAAACCGCTTGAGCGCCGTCCAGAACGACGTCAAAAAGTGTATAAGCACGGTAGTTTGAAAATTCGTAACTAAGGCCAGGAAAAGACTGAGAGGCTGCAAAGAACAGGTTCTGTAGTATAGTGCCCACACCATCCATAGAAAAAGTTTCAGCTCATGAGGAGCAGTAAGCTCGAAAAAATTTAGATGCGATCCTAAAAAGCAAAAACTGGGATTTTTGAGCTTAAAATTTTGTAACTTACCAGAGAAGTTATAAAACAGCCTGCAATTTTTATGAGGGAAAGTAGAAGGATGGCCTCATCTTACAGCAGAATTGCAGCCAACAAGCTTCAATAGCTCCGAAGAAATTTAGATGCGACCCAGATACGACCCCCTTTCCAGATTTTTTGCTACCGTACATAAAACTATAAGAAAATCCACAGTTGACAAAATAACACCAAATTTTGCACTGATGTAGCGGAGTATCTCCAAAGTACAGATAAATCATATGGGCCCGTGAAAAACATTACAAAAAGATTTAGAAATTTATGATGGTCACAGCTGGTAAAGATATTCGCTTTTGTCGAGTGTATGAGACTTCAGGAGGGCTTCAGAAGCAAGATTTCTAGGACAATCAGTACATTTAGCATTTTCATCAAACCATACATCCTTCAAAAGTGTTTTGAGCTCTTGTAAATGTTTTTTTTTTTGAGTTTTTTTTTGAGAATTCCTACACATTTTTTATCTTTTTTATTGTGATTTCCACTTTATTATAGATTTATTGTGAACATAACTAATTATCTGCTTTTTGATTTCCTTTTAAGCTTAGGGTGTTTTAGCCTAGCTACCTTCTCTTACGACCCCCCCCCCACCTTAGGTACCCTCTTTACGACCCCCCTTTGCGTCGCATCACAAGCTTGACTTTGGTTGGGGCTACGGTGTACTTGGGGGTCCACTACCCGAAACTGCCAAAATCTGACAGGGGTCCATTTTGCCTGTCCGCTGCCTTCAATTAGATCACGGAGCCCCGCCTTCCCGCAGCTCGTACATCTTCTCATACCTAATCGGGCTGTGGAGAGCAGCACGCCAGCAGCGCGAGCGGGCGCAAATCAAGAACACCTGCTGACGTAAACTTTGCATGTCGCAAACACAGGACCAACCCACCGTAATGTTTTTTTTCTTTCCCTTCGGTCCACGGGCACAGTTTTTGCATTTATATGCGCATCTAGTGATTACGTCAACAACTTCGAAAGATCTCAACAGATTACAACAGATCGGGTCTGCTCCCCGTTCGGGCCATGCTAACCAACCTCACAGAAATCACGATTTGGACGCTCTCCCTGTCCGAACCGTGTATAGCGATGAAACGCGCCCGAGTAGCGAGCGGGAGATTGGTAAATACCGCCCTAAATGATACAAGTCATGTGAGCCTGAATATTGCGTGCGACAACCAACGACGCCTTACCAGCCAGTAAAAGCTCTTTACCAAAATAAAGTTTAAAATTGTGTACTAGTGGCCGCAAAGTATGTGCTCACACTTGCAAATTTTTTCACCGGAAGCAAGTTTTTGCGAGATTAATTTTTGCGAGTGTAAGCGTAGGCGCATGAAGATGTGCAAGCGAGAAGCTATGTCATGAGAACAAGATATAAAGCTTAGATAAAGACAAAGTATGTTATGAGAATGAGATAAACTGTTACAGATATGAGGATGATATGCATTCCACGCTATGGTATATAATCTACCACCACAATCACAAGCCGACTAGTCCACCACCACAAGGAGTCTTCCCACCTGGCAGGCCACTGGTCGGCCGGACCCGACCGTGCTCACCGTCTCCCGCTGATGCGGACCTCCATCTGTGTCCTCCACCGACCTACGCCATGGATTACCATTGTGATCTATCATGTTACTATTCCTGATGTACCCTCTATGTGATGTACCGATAAACCTGATACTCGCTCTTATATTTGTTGCTGTTGGATCACACGCTTCCACGGCGCTACGCTTACTGGTAGCAGCGAGTGTCTCCGCTTCAAGGAAACGGTGAGTTTTTTCCATTGGACCTGATGGTCCCCCTGCCAGTAGCCTCCGGAAAGACCCATTTGTCCGACCCTATTGGGCCGTGAGCCAAAGCGGGCGAAATCGTTTAAGGTCAAAACACCGTTGGAAAAGTTTAGTCCGACCCTATTGGGCCGTGAGCCGAAGCGGGCGAAATCGCTTCCGGTCGAAAGACCGTGAAAAAAAAACAAAAAACAAAAAACAAAAAAACGAAAAACAAAAAACAAAATGTTCGAAAAAGGATATTCGTTTTCAATTTCGTTCTTCCGTAGGACCTAAGGCGCCAAGGTCTTGCGAATTCTTCATTTTTCGCAAATTTCGAAAACGTTTTTCCTTTTTCTTACTTTTTTAGCGCGCAGAAAGTGATAGAACGCCACCCGTAGTTTAGATAAGCGTTAAAGTGATGTGAGCCCAGCGGAGCCGGCAGTGAAGTGAGTGAAGAAAAGTGCATTCCCCTGCAGGGACAGTTGAAATGCGGACCTTTTTTTGTATTATTTAGCAAAGTGATGTTCTGGTGTACAGGGCTCCGGCGTTCGCCCATGAGAGTGAAGTGTAGCGCAGTGAAGCGCAGCTGGGCAGGTAAATGCAAAGGTATGTTTTGTCCGCATGTCGTTCCAGCAGTTTTATGCTGGGTAGCCCCAAATTTGTAACTCGAGCTCAGTTTTATTCTTTTCGGGTAATTTTTTTTATGTCTTTTGCTAATACGCGTGCTCGCGTCCCACTCCGTAGACACTTGACATATTTATCGAAGGTTTGTTTGCTCTCAATTTATACAGCCCCCTCCATTTGTAAGAACACTCTTAACTCCCCTCTAGTATGTTTTCTCAAACATGAGCAGCCTGCCCGCCACGTTCGCGTAAGCCCAATCGAATGTAAACATAGCCAACACAGGATGACAACATTGCAGATCGCGTAAAGATACGACAGCATCGCCGATGGCAGTCTCCTTTCAGTGAGTTCTCTTACTTTGGCCCTGATGGTCCCCCTGCCCGTATACTCTTACCATGAAGCTTATTTGAAACAGCTTTATTGGTATTTTCTACTTCTTTTATTCATTTCGCCAACCGATTTAAGACTGCTAAATTCCCTTCCTGTTTCTTGACCCCTCTACCTTATCTGTATAACACTTTTCTCTCCTTCCACCGGCTGGCTGTGATAGAGGCGATCCTCGTTACGATGAGTTTTTCGTTAAATTTTCGACCACGACCACATACCGCCACCCAGGTATGCAGGAACCAGTACCCTCCTCAGGTTAGCTTTACAGCGTCGTGATCGGCGCCTATGCCAGTATACTCTTCCGACAGCCTCAATGGTTGACATCGCTCGTGCCCAACCGTCACTTTTTAGCAAATACACCTCATACAAACAGCGAAAGTAACTCCTCGTTGCTTTTAGAAACTGTAGAAGGCGCCGAATAACACGGTTAACTCGTTGGTTCAGCCCTGCACCCGTACACTCTCAGCCCCCCAAGAGGGAATCCTTCCTCGCCGCCCCCCCCCACCCAGGTTTCGCAGCCTGTCCCTATTCGCCGCCAGCTTCCTCAGCTCCCTAGCGAAACCCCGTCCGACCTCACCCACCCACTTATCCACACTCACCCATGGGCTCACGCTGTCTGCCCTCGCAAATTGTTCCACCCCCCTCCGCACACCCTCGGATCCACCCACTGAAATCCCCCAATTTAATCGACGTTTTAATTACGTAGTGCCGTCAAATGCACTGTGATTGCAAGCCGCAACATTTTGTAATTCTTCCCCTTGCTTTTATCAACCACGGCGTCAGTCTCGCAAAACGAGATTTGTCTATCACGTTCCCCGCGACACAATAGTTAGTGCCTTTGACAATCGACCCCGCATGATACAGTGTCAAACCCGCCGAAACCCCATCTTGGCAAACCCGCGCACCGCAAAACGCGACTACGAGAATTCATGCCTCTCGTCCCAAGATGCCCTGCTTAGGCGAGCCTCCTCCAACCAAGGAGTGTCCAACCCACGCGTGTATGCTAACGAGCCGTACACAATCAGTCTCTACGCTCTCACCGATGTGTCCTAAGTAGACTTTGACAAATAAACACTGCTCCCACTCCCGAGCGTCACTGCACACTGAAACAGAGTCACATCACTCTGCTTTGCGGAGTCAGTATCATGCCAATTTCAGTCGCTCCCAAAGCCCATTGGCAAGTATCCCTCCACTGCAAGCTGTTGCATCTCCATACTATTCGGTCCACACTGTCAGCACAGTCCTTAAGTCCGAGGACGGACTTATGGGTAAAAAGGGGAGGTGTAAGCGTAGGCGCATGAAGATGTGCAAGCGAGAAGCTATGTCATGAGAACAAGATATAAAGCTTAGATAAAGACAAAGTATGTTATGAGAATGAGATAAACTGTTACAGATATGAGGATGATATGCATTCCACGCTATGGTATATAATCTACCACCACAATCACAAGCCGACTAGTCCACCACCACAAGGAGTCTTCCCACCTGGCAGGCCACTGGTCGGCCGGACCCGACCGTGCTCACCGTCTCCCGCTGATGCGGACCTCCATCTGTGTCCTCCACCGACCTACGCCATGGATTACCATTGTGATCTATCATGTTACTATTCCTGATGTACCCTCTATGTGATGTACCGATAAACCTGATACTCGCTCTTATATTTGTTGCTGTTGGATCACACGCTTCCACGGCGCTACGCTTACTCGAGTCAAACACTAAAGCATCACGCGTTCCTCCTACAAGGATGGGCTCTTGCACATGCATACAGACTTCAGCAGCCTATCTTGAAGCTAACGCGCGCGAATTTTTAAGTGAAGAACCAGCAAATTATCCCATGACGATAGTCCGGTTATAAATCGATCAGATTCTTGAGAACACGAGAATTTGGGCAGCACAGTCTGTGGATTAAACGCCGTAACAGCAATAATTTCTCTTCCCCAACTTGAAAGACCCACGTTCGTCCGATTCTCATTTTTATCCTGGAGATTGTCCATAAGCTTTTGACGTATCAACCATCATGAAAATAACATTTCAAAATAAGATATGTTACGTGTTGTAACGTCCTACTATAGGCCACCCTGGGTTGTTTCAAATTCATTCAACCAAGCTAAAAAGAGAAGTCAGGAAGAATTTTCTAAAAAGCAGCAAATATCAACTGAGGATGTCGTGATCTAGCGCGCGTCTTGTGCAACATGCATATCAGAGATGACTGGATACATCTCAACAACATCTCGCAAACATCAGCTCAATTTTGGATAGCATATGGAGGCTTAACGATACGGATCCAAATTAGGTGCAACTGGCTCCACCAACTTTCCATACACTGCGGCTGGTCAATGTCTTTGGGTGAGATGGGGAAAAATGAACGAAAAGCAGCATCACCTGCATGTAAAATAGCGCCGTAGAAGCCGTTCTCAATCATCCACCTGCTATATTGTCTCACGAAAACACTAGTGTATCAACGGTAAGAAATTTATATGAACATATTGGATTATGGAGAAGATAATCAACTTAGACACTGAGTTGAAGAAGTAATGGCTAAACAAATAGATCGTGCAAAAAAAACGCATACTTCGAATATATGGTGATGTTCTCGGTGACTCCTTCATAGCCAAAAAACGTGTGCACTGACGCCGCACACTTTGTTACACTTTACAGATTTGCAAATTACACAAGAAACATTGAAAAGGCTTATGCAGAAGAGTCACATGTGAAGTAACAACTATTAGGAGTACCAATAGTGACATACACAATGCACCCAAAATCGCGACTTATGGTGAAGTAATTTGGGAAGAGCACTTCTTTGAAATCAGATAAGATCGAATAAACATAACTTTATTACTTACTTACAACAAACTGTACGTTTACAAGACTGTTAAATAGATCAAAAGTCGATCATCCAACGCAACAATTCACTCGTACTGACAGTTGGTTTCTGCAATACTCCAGTCACCAATGATGGTTTCCTGAAACGCGACATTTCCTTGTGTCTCCAGGTGTTAGGAAAACAAACAGTTAGCACTATGTACCTGTTTGCCCAGAACGACACCTTCATCTGCATCAACGACTCCCAATTCGAAATCATTATCCGCGGTACAGTCATGATAAACAGTAAGTTCAAGCGTTTTACGAAGCACGGCTTCTGCCTCAGCACGGCTTAGTTTATCTCCCTATAAGCTCAGTTTTTGCCAGTCTTCATGCTCAAGGGATCTCTCCACAAAATCTCCTTCATGATGAAGCCAATCCCAAGTAGTGATTAGGTTAACCTTCTTTCTCCATTCATCCTCAACGACTTGATTGAGCAGCATAGCAGCGATGCCGGTAGCAACGTGTTTCGTTTGGTAAGCAACTCCCTATACGAGTGCTTTGCTTGATGAACGAAAAGCACATGAACAGTAAACAACAAACCTTTTGAGTG
Organism: Cylicocyclus nassatus; assembly: GCA_958299035.1. Classification (NCBI taxonomy): domain Eukaryota; kingdom Metazoa; phylum Nematoda; class Chromadorea; order Rhabditida; family Strongylidae; genus Cylicocyclus; species Cylicocyclus nassatus. Next base: position 35,423,799 of record CATQJL010000112.1, read on the forward strand.
ATGACACCAATGAATGGAGCGCTTGTCTCCTTGTTGTTTTTCTCTTCATCCTCTATACCTGCTACAATAAGCGTGTTCCATAATGGATTCATCCTTGTGCGCCTTAATGAACCGATTAATACGACCAAAAATTATCACACAAAATGGCTTACCGAGCATACATAAGGCTTGTCAAATATCCGTGCAAAGCTTTGGGGGAAAGGTCTTGGCCAATCATCTTCCACGAAAGAACCTAAATGACTCAGCTGATGTGCGCATCAACTTCAGTGAAGTTTCCACTTTATACCTGTCGTTCGATGACATTCTGTAGCCACTGGAAGTCAGCGTGATCACCTCCAAACGCGACTATGATACTGTTATTCACTTTGTACTGACGTGAAACATTCTAAAACGATAAACAATAGTAGCACCAATGAAAGAAAGGAAACCTACCTTGTATCGAGCTGTTTTTCCATAGGACACTACACGATCAGTCATTACCACAACTCCTCTATCGTACTGTAGAGCGATGACGGAGGTACCAGTACATGTTGGGTAGCTAGAAATCTTTTGATTGACTTATCTTGAAAGTAAAGCAGTGATGAAAACTCACAGTGTTCTTTGCATAACTGATGTAGAAGCTTCTGTAATAATTGGGTTGAGAAGAAGATTTGGAAAAACATTGAACAAACAGGTACAGAGGTGTCACAACCGATCAAAAATAACTTGACATGTAGATAGAATTATTTATTAACAGTAGTGCATAACAATTACCCGCATAGCAGCTTCAGGGAAAAATAGCCAGAAGATATTCAACAACAACGCATACACTATCATCTATAATGCGGATAAAAAACAGACAACGTGAGAAATAAAAGTAGGAGAGGTATCCATGAAGTAAATCCCTTGCAAATCTCGAGTTGATCGCGATTTTTCAAAAGAATAATTAGCATTCAAATACCTAGCCTTGAGGGCATTAGTGCATAAACTGTCCAATATCCCAAAATCTTGGCCTTCGATTTGTTGAACTATGCATAAAAAGAAGGAGGTAGAGATAGTTCCATACTAGTCAAGATTCAAGATCATTCACCAGGTTATTCAAAAAGCCAGTCACCCATACTACTTCCTTTCGTGTCTGACACTACAAATCAATCGGTATAGAGGAGTCACATCACTCCTTACACAATCATTCCACAGTTTCGAAACGAGCAGATCGTTTTCTCACATGTCAGATGCGACTATGGGGAGCGAATAAGAAAGCAAGTAAATAAATATACGCGCGACTTCTATCGAGGGGCTCAACAAAAGTGTATCTTCTCCCATAGAGATTTTGAACGTCCAGACACTCTGTCAACCAGATCTCTTCAACTCACGACTATTTATTCCAGAGTCTCTTGGCTGTCACAGATGGTGTTTTTGAGAGACAGGCCAGCAAAATTCTGACGGTGAGCTAAAAAGAAGAAATGAGAAAATCGGAGAAGAACTGAAAGAGGAGAAAGAACCTTTACAATCCCAAAACTTCTGTTTACATGTCCAGCGGCAACACTTCTTACAGAAGGAATGCGCGCATCCCTGTCCAGCTGGCTGAGAACATCGCACACATGGAGGAAACCTTGCCTCAAACTCGGTGATCATTTCATCAAAAAAAACAACAACAAAAGAAGCTCAAAAATACCCTTTTCGAGATGAAAGTGCGTTGACCATTCAGTTTCCTTCGCTCTCTCTTCCTTGCCTGCCTTTAACCAAAGATTGAACGGCTCAGATCAGCGTACACAATAAACTTACTTCAAAGAAAGTCCCAACTCATCAGCAATTTTCTGGAGATGTTCTTTCCTCTTTTCCTTATAGGTCTTTTCTCCTTCCGCCACAATGCTTTCGCGAGCAACCTGAACTATCAAACTGCGCAGGTTTACAACTATTCTTCCAATTCTCACATTCTGGTACGTACAAACCACCTGAGCTATATTTTTGAGGTTAGAGAAGAGAATTTGCCCATTTTCAAACGTTCACATTATTCAAAGTGATTAGTTGCATATATAAAGAAGCATGACATCAACGAGAATCAAAAAAGCTTTCACTTCATGAATGAACATTATTATATACTTAGAAATACTCCAAAAGATTCAAGGACGCCTTCGAGCATTTCTGAGTTTCTCGAAAAATGTAAAATAAGAGACTTCATTTGACTAACGATTCTACGTCCCTATGATTGGGTTAGGGCAGGTACTAAGGAAGCTTGCATGACATATTCTGATTTCTGACAGATTGCGGAAGTGCATTCAGGAGTTATTAGAAACGCGCGAGACACTGGAGCTTGTGCTATGAGTGGTTCACATGTAAACAAGTATTCCCGCAGAAAACTTTCCGAGTTTTTAGAGAGTGGATATCAGGTCGACGAAGCATCATGAAAAGTTGACCCAAATCCAGATGAAACTTTGAATCCATATAACGTATTCACTTGCACAAAGTAAAGTTACCTCCGAAAGACGGAAATACGGCTTACAAATCCAATATGGAGCTCTAGACACTTCGATAGGGTCCATTTCTACTTCTCCTTTCCTATGAAGAGAACTATTTTCGTAGATGGAACGCTTAAATTTCTCACCTAATTCGATCAAAAAGGTTTCTGGCAAGCACCATTTGTTTCCGTGCTTCTTCTGTATCTGCCACAGCCCGAGTACGCAACTTCAATTCCTCCACAATTGCTTCATAGTCTTCCAGACCATGCTCAGTAGAAACCCGCATTCGCAAATCAGCAAACTCTAGCAAGCTAAAACACGAGAATTCATATTTGAAATCAGAGAAGCAAAGCTTGCAAAGTACCTGTGATGGCAGATCCTAAATATGTGCGCCCGAACAGCACTAGTGCCAGCAGAATACCTACGCGCATATTCTAAGTACTCCTTCGCAACTGACCAACTTTCCTCATTCTTGTCCTTGAAACGCTGCATTCATAACAAAAACAGTGTATGTCTCACTCACAGCAAAAAGCATTGGATTGTAGAGGATTCCTTCGGCTGACATAACTGCAGCGGCTCCGGTTGCTGCAAGGCATCTCTCAACATCTCCAGGCATCTAAAGGTATCTCTGCAACGTCGGTAAACATGATCACTTGCGACTCGCACCTGAATATTCCCATTAGCAACCACCGGCACATCTACCGCTTCAACGACTTCTCGTATACGGGACCAGTCCGCCAAACCAGTGTCTACACCTTTCATTTCTCGCGTGCGGCCATGCACAGTCAGCCTGTAAGTCTAATCAGATCAAAAGTGGGTGTGGGCTTGCCAGATCTGGCGAGGGGGGGAGAGGGTGCCGCAAGGAGGCGTGCCAGACTTCGCGCTTCACGCTAATCATACGTAGTGCAAAATATGTACATTTCAAAATTCAAAGGTTCGATCTCCTTTAAATCGTCTTTTTATTGATGGGTGACGTTTCGATGTCCTCCCCCTCGCCCCGTAGGAGCCTGAAAATCAAAGACCATTTGGTGACATACCGCCTCAGACGCCGCATCTGACCACAGCGATCAATTCAAGAGATCAAAGAGATCAAAAGCAATATGAGAGGAAAGACAAAGCAACGCTCACCGTAATACAGCGGTTTTTAAAGCCAAGACCACCCGTATGAGAGGAAGTGATTAGTCACTGCGAATATTGCGCATATTTAGACCTCGGCAGATTCTCGACTCGAAGTTTTTTTTGCTTACATGGGGTAATTCGAGGTTCTGATTCCGAAGATCCACCTTGAAGAGCACGAATATGGCAAAAAGCACCATTTCCCAAGGCCTCCCATTGTGAATTAATAATTTGGACGAGTGGAGCACATCCCGCCATGGATAGAGGCAGGATCGTTGCGGGACCCTCGCACTTATAACAATGGTAGGTGCCAGAGTAAGGCTGCGTTCATACTGATTACGAAATCCGGGAACAGTTCCAGCACAGTGCTCGAACTGAGCGTTGTGCTGGGACTGTTCCCGAACTTCGGAATCAGTATGAACACAACCTAAGCGATATTTTGTTCAGGTTGGGGTCCCGCGCAGAATGTACGTCACTCACCATGATGCGTCAATCCAAGTGACGTCAATTCTGCGCGGGACCCCAACTTGAACAAAATATTCGCTTACTCTGGCACCTACCAATGCGGCATGTCTTCTCTGATGGGTCAGGGAGAATCGCAAACTCATCTGCGCGTATTAGAATGGCCTGCGCGTAACGGGGCTTTCTAGGCAAGGACAGCATGCTGTGCGCTCGGGCCTGCTCTGTTCTCATGTTTGGGGTGCAAGCAGCCTTCCATGTCAAAATTTGGGGATGTTCGGTTTTGGCAGCTGCTGCCTTCAAAGCCCGAGGGCCCGCCAACGCATCTTTACTGAGTCAGGTCAAAATTACATGAGTTGTGGTAGGATGCGAGCTCTTCTGTCACAGTTATCATTCTTCTTTCCTGTTTAATTTTAGACTTTTTGCAATTATCCAAAACGCTTCGAGAGTTTCGCGAGCTACAGTTTCCGATTCGTACGACAAGACCGTGATCTTAATATCAAACATAGCATCGTCGTGGCTCCTTTGGCGGTGCGCTTCCAAAAGCGTTCAGGATTTTGACTTCCTAAGGTCGTCCAGATGTTCCTTGATCCGAACTGAAAGAGCTCGCCCTGTTTCCCCAACATACCTACACCTTATTACACGAGACACATGTTATCAGGTAAACTACTCCGGTTGTGGTGCAGTCGCCATCCTCGTCAGCCATCAATAAAAAGATCATGCCATCTTGGCTTAGCTACAGCAAAAAACCAATATGTATTCACCGTTTCATCAACTGCTTTCTTGTTTCGCGGTACCTGACCTATCATGTGGAAGAGCCAGCTTCAACTCAAATTTACAGTACATCACAACCCATTGATCAAATTGCCTAAGTCGCCCCTCCAGTCGTAGTACAGACATGAAAATGTGCAACTCACATTGTAGCTCCTGATTCTACAAGTCGACGAGCATACTCCAATGTTTGCTCGCGAGAATTGCGTATGCGTATCTTACACGACACAGGTAAAGAGCAGTAATCTCGTACTGCCGAAACCATTGAACAAATCAAGTCAACTTCATCCTAAAATGTAAGTTTAAAGCTGTTTTCTCGAAGAACCAGTTGTTTCAAAATTTGCTTTGAGAGTAAAATCCCTCTTTCAAAAACTATTTACGTTCATGTCTCGCAAGCAACATCATGCAGTGAGAGTATGCAAGTAAGCATAACTATGCGCAATGTACAGTTAGAGAACAAACCTGTAAATATGCTCCATAGCGCCCTTTCTTGGCCACCATTTGCGGGCAGCCAAGATTCAAATCGACACCATCACAGTACCCTTCGACAAGACGGCAAGCAGCCAAAAAGGTATCAGGCTTGTTTGCGCAAAACTTGAAAGACTTTGAAACTATATATGAGGGCAAATTTCGCGAAAATCCTTGCTTACTTGTACTATGAGGGGACGATCGGCCTCACATAAGGCTAAAGCATTCCTGCGATAGGTACTGTCATTTACAAATAGATGAGCATGTATCATCGGCGTTACGGTCACATGAGCTCCGTATTTACGCATGAACATGCGAAACGCAAGTTCACTAGAAAACATCAATTAGCCATTCAATTAGCCATTCCCAATCAACGAGGCAATATCCGACCCACCTTTGGTCTACCATTGGAGCAACAATTTTTACTACTTCATGCTTATTCATAAACTCTCGCCAGAAGGTTCGCTTCATCGCAATCTGAACTGAATCTTGCAAGAATTTAACAGCATGTGCTACTTTACCAACCTGCTCTGGAGTGTTCTTGACGGGTGAGTCGAGTACAATCGTTTTTGGAATACGAATAATGCCACAGGCGTCAACTCGTTCCATTTCAGGCAAATCATAGTCCACCGCATCTTCGCGCTTCTCGATTACGTCCTCATCTATCATCAGGATCATGCCTGTTCTAATCGAGATTACAAAATGCAGTACGTCAACTTGATAAGAAATTCGTGGTGAATTTAGTCCAGCGTTACTGTAACGAGAAGCAAGTAAGATCTTTTATAGGCGTGGAATGTTCGACACTCAAAGAGCGATACAGTTGCAATATCATTCTTATATCGACATCTCTTAAAATTATTGTAACAGATACAATTCTTAAACAAGCTTAAACAAACAAATGCATACAATACAATAACCGCAAAAGTGCGTTTTCAAATAGCGCTACAAAGTTGTACAAAGATGAGAGACCTAAGGATTGTGAGAATGCGACCTGAAAGCGCCGCTTGAATATTGTTATACAGCAAGAACATCAGCAACGCACCCGCTAATGATCTGAAACTGACTTCTGCACATAATCTAATGATCATCTCGACCCCAACTCCCTCGTCCACGTCCTCTTTGGAAACTGCCACCCTGATATCCACCACCGCCATGATAGTTTCCTCGTCCGCGATTGAATCCACCTCCTCTAGATCCTCCAAAACGTCCCCCACGAAAATCGTTTCTACAAGCACAAGAAATGAGCTGTTAAAGCAACAAGAAAGGTCACATAATTTTTCAGAATAAAGTTTGACGGTTGATCAATCAGAAGAGGAAAGCATAACACCCAAATCCGGAAGTTTTTCAGGATTCTTTTTGCTGGTGAGTCGCATTTTATCGTGAGCCAAATGAAAGCCGCGCTCAGAACGAACAAAGCGAAATAGACCGAATTTTGAGTTTCGACGACTTTTTGAGCCAAGATTTGTAAATAGCATCCTCGGTAATCCACTAAAGTGCTTTCCTCAATTTCGATAGATGTAGTCATTCGCACTCTACATCTATATGCTGCAATTTCAGTAAACTGCATTCAAAGACGCGTTTTGATGGGAGCAAACTTCGTATGCCCAAAATAAAATGCGCTACCAGAATTCAAGCATTACAAACAGAAACAGATGGAGCAGCTCATCTCTTTTCTCAACCTTCAACCTACAACAAAAAGAGGATGACGAGTGAGTAAATCTTGAATTCCAGGCCCTATCAGTCGATAAAAGTATTTTTACGTTAGCATACTGATATCTAGAGCTTGGGCATTCTGGAGGAATATGCAGCACACTTAGGAGTGTGCTGCATATTCCTCCAGAATGCCCAAGCTCTAGATATCAGTATCCTCATTCTTTAAATGTTCCGCTGCGCGAACACACGGAAATAAAAAATTACCAAACATGCAGAAAAGACATGTAGCCAGGAGATATACATGCTATCCAGTTAAGCTGAGCACAGGCAAAGGTTGATATTCTTGCATTTAAAAGTCGTGGATATTTGAAAAGAAAGAGGAATGGGACATTTATGTGAAACTCACGGTTTTCGCCAGTGTTCACCTCTTCCTCGATAAAAATTTCCACCGCGCGGTCTGCCCCGATTATGAGACGGGAACGCATTGCTTTGAAACTGAGAAGGAGGCTGATTGTAAAATTCCTTGTCTCCGTCTGCGTACTGTTCTTCGCCATTATACTGCTCTGAAGATATTTTGGAATCGAACAAATTTCGAATGGGGCCCAGAGAATGTCGCTATTACCATAGTCAGCAGAGCCAGATTTCTGGTAATCTATATGCGAAGGCCCTTCCTCAGCATAAGGAGGTTGACGGGGGATCGGTTGTTGTTGATGATAATTAGGAACAGGAGCTAGAGGAGCAGGAGCTAAAGATGCAGAAGCTAGAGGAGCCGGGGGAGGTTGCTGCACTTGATGGTAATTTGATGTAGGGCCAGCAGCATGAGAAGCTGGTTGGAGAACAGGCGGTTTCATTCGCTCATCCACATCCCCAAATCTTTGTGGCATGGGGGGAGGAAAATTGGGCTAGAATCATAATTTAGCAGACAATAACAGATAAACGAAAAAATAAAACTCACTGATGCATTCTGCGTTTTAGTAGACGCTGCGGCAGCTGCTGCCGCTGCAGCAGTAGCTTGTTGTATAGTTTGAAGGCTGGGTATAGATTTCAGGAGAGCCTCAAAGGTGATAATTGATCGCGATTACAACAGTTCTGAATATACTTACTTGGATGTTAGGAGGAGGTTGGGAGGTGAGCGAGGGAGGTAACACAAGATTCGAAGGCGGCTGAGAAACAGCTGGAGGATAGCCTGGAGGTGGCTGGCTAGAATTCGGAGGTGGTACTGACATGTTCGCTAGAGGAGCAAAGGCTGCCTGCGCAGTTCCAAAGCCTTGGGGTAACTGGAATGACGGAGCTGTGGAAGTGGAAGGAAGAACACCTGAATGAAGATACTGGTGAATTGGATTTGCAAGACGCTGAATTACCAGCGTTTCCATTGGATGTCGCATGTGCTTGATGACCAGTACCAGGTGGGTGAGCTTCAAGTACGACGGGAGGAGCAGGAGGCGGTGGAAGACTGCCGGTCAAGGGAGATGTACCACCTACGTCGATGGGAGCCGAATCATCATCCAGCTCCATATCTGCTGATTCCAAATTGTCTCGAGCTCCCGTTGAACGGAAATCTGAAAAAAAAACCATTGTTTTAGTGAAAGTGCTTTCCTTTGAGCAGAAGTAGCACCCAGCGCTAGATAGCGCTGTATGGCTGACTTTCCATACAGCGCTATTTAGCACTGAATGACTGAGATATATAAATTCCCGCAGCCATCAAGCATACCATGTTGATCAAAACTCAGACCTGCAAAGTCGAAATATAAAGAGGGAGAATGAGTGCCGAACCTTTATTAATTACTTTCACAACTTCTCCTTTCCTTCATCAAAATGGGTATACGCGCTTTCTCCGCTATCTATTTTTCGAGAGCCTCTGTCCTGCTATTGATACCCACTCATCAAAAATGATATAATGATGACATCACGGCAATAATCTCGAATGCTTACGAGCACTGAAGACAGACAACTATAATACCACCACTAGCTCGGTTAAGCCGTGTAGTAAAATGTGGATGAGACACTTCAAATGATAGTTAAGATGAGCAGTTCATGGACTGAGAATGAATCAAATTGCATGCTATTGAAGTGCCAACTAACATTTAAAAAATGTAAACTTACTTTGCAGTGCATTCTCAACTCCAGTAGCGTATATGTCATCGTTCGCTGTCGGAGAGGGAGCATCTCGAGGAGGAGTCGCGGCAGGATAGACTCCGGACTTTTCCATCTCCTAAACAGTGAAGGGATAAGAAGAGACAATGAACGCTCGAGCAACTCACAAGCAGATCGGCATGTACTTCTTGAATCCCTTGGAAGTACTTCTGATATGCCTGAACGAATTAGAAGCTGAGACTTGAGAGGAAGGGCAAGACCCGATGAAAGCGGATGCTTACATCTTCTACTACAGTAACGTCCTTCAATTGATGAGAAAAATTTCGTTTGGCTAGCTCCAAGGTCTCGATAAGTTGCAGCATTTTCCGTTTTTGCTCCTCCATAGAATGACGGAAGGATGTTATCTGACTAAGAACCTAGAAATGTAAACTTGTGTTACGCTAAGAATTATCAAACAAACTGATACCTGCTGAGTTTCCATCACTAGCTGTGCAGCTACAGTCCGGTCTACAAGTATGTTTTTTGAAATGAAAGTGAAACGGCTTCTTTCAGCCACAAACATATATGGCATTTGATGGACTTTGTTATTATGGGAGCTTTGACACAATAATTTAATTGCCGGATGCAAAACGTGCAAACAATGCAACGGAAAAAAAGTTTATAACAATAAGAACATGTGTAATCTATGAATCAGAAGAACATTAGTGTAATATGGATATATCAAAAAGCAGAGAAAAAACGTGCCTCTCATACGCTCTTTCATCAGCGCCCTGCAGTCGAAATCGCCATTTCTAATCACTTCCATGCCACGGTTGACAATGAGCCGTCCCTGAAATTTTCGATGTATAAATATGAAACATACAAAGGGCAAGGTAACATACGCGTTCGAAAAGTTCGATTTTCCTGTAAACTTCTTCCGCGTCTAACTCAGCAAAACTTTCATCCCCTTCTCCATTCTCTTCAGACTCTAAAACAGAAGACTTATGTGATTTTTCAATTTCCTTGGACAAAATCATACGCAGCATATTCTTCATGACATTAACACTAGCTTCCGTAAAGACTTGACGTTCACCAAAAATATCGATACATCGACTCATCACTTGCTTGACACTTGGTGAACCTCTGATAGCATAATCATTAGGAAACATGAAAAAAGCCAAGCTTTTCAAGCTGCAAACTTACTTCCCCATCGTGACAGCGCTAAGTACTGCAGGTTGAAATGCAGGAATAAGTACATCCATATGCTTGTTTTTGGCTCGTTGAACAACATCGTTCATTACGTAGAATAATGCGATGCGCTGCTCGTCCTTCTTGGCTAGAAATAGTGTTGGAGGTCTCATATCAGAAAATGACGGAAAGAGGAAGTCAGTTGCAACATACAGAATACACTTTCAACCCCGCCCAAGTGCCTAAAAGGACGATTGAACGCGGCAAAGGGGCTGGAGATTTATATGCAGTGGCTCGGCAGAACTTCGTTTTCCAGATTTTCACCTTTTCGGGACTTTCTCGCCATGAAAAACCCATATCTGGGCTTTTCAGCGCATGAAAATGGCGAAAATGAACTTTTTCAGAAGCTTTCTAGGTCCGCATTCAGTGGAGAATTGGGCGAGTGTGGAACGAGGAAGGTGGGACGCGGCTTTTTTCCGGCGTACCTTCACTGAATTCGATCTGGAAAACTCGAAAAAAAGCTCATTTTCACCATTTTCATGCGCTGAAAAGCCAGATATGGGTTCCTTATGACTAGAAGGCCCCGAAAAGGTGAAAACTTGGAAAACGAAGTTCTGCCGAGCCGCTTCCTTTAAGCTTCGATCTACCAAGATAACATGGACCAATGGACAGAACTGTGATTGAATGCAGCAGATTATACAAGAAGATATGAATCACTTTTAAGGAAGGAAATTTTCAGAATATCAATCAAACGCTGGACTGGAGGAACTTCTCAAAAACTCACCGATTTTGAAACTTTCAAGCCATGCTTCAACGATTATATCGATAGACTTTTTGTCCTTGTAATGCATGACCCAGAGAGAAATTGTCTCAATCGCCTCTTGCGACATGCTATGGATCTAAATGCGATCATGATTTGTGTGTCACGTAAATGTGGGAACTTACATCTTGAAATCGGCGCATCGCCGAGTCCATTGTGAGGCCAGTCATAGTGCTTGAATTCCTAGCGAGCAATACTGCTCAAAGCCTCATGGATCAGTAGGATGACCTAAGAAAGCACAAGTGAATGCAGTTAAATAGGTAGAAGAACAGATTCTACCGTCTGCCAAATTGACAGATGATAATCACCAAGACGGCAAGAAAGAGGTGCCCGCAATGCACGGGCACACATTAGAGAAATTCAAGCGTAATCAGCTATTACAAAGCGCACGGAAATAAATTTCACCCAAACAGCATAACATGTTCTAGAGAAATTCTTTCGGCTTCTTCAAAATCATCCTGGAATTTTGCCATACACCATTACAAAACGCCGCTAAAGAGGAAGCGGCAAGGTTGTCCTTTGCGACATGTTGCAGGAAAATATTTCGCGATGCGCCAAAAGAAAATGGATCGAATGTCGCTGATGGCATCAGTCTTATGCGCCATGTTAAGGACAACATCGAAGCTAGACAATTTACCAGGGGAGTATGCAAGAATGGCTGTCACTGGAAACAGAGCACGGTAAATTTTGCAAGCATTTGTAATTTGCATGAAAACATGTTTAACAATGCACAAATTGATTTTTCTTTGCACTAAAGGCTGTAAGACTTTTGCCGTGTTCTGCTGCAGTGGAAATGTGCACGGACATTCTTGCCTAACGGGTTTTTTCTCACACTTGACCCATCTGCTACTCCATGGCGACTTTTTTGCCCTTCTCTTGATTGGCGGTCGCAGCGTTGCTTTCACTACCTGAATCATCAAACAATATGCTCTCTTCTTCTGCACATCTGCACTTCTTGTAAACTTACAAGGGGAGTACCAAAGTTGGATTCAGCTTTTTGCATGCATTATATACTAACCTGAAGAGCATGAAACGCTGATTCCAAAACTGTCTCTTTATTTGCCAAGTGCCTCTAGACGCTGAGTTAGGGCATTGCTTGGCTCAAAAAATTGAAAGCGCAATGAGAGCAAATCCGTGTAAGACTGCGCAAATGACGCCAGCATTGGATATATGAGAACCCGATGCAGTTGCTCAATGTACTCGTACTCAACACTTTTATATTTGAGCCGTGGAAAGACTATAACTATTAATTTTCTAGGTTTTGCTATCATTTTTCGCTTCAAGTATTCATGACTCAGCGTCTACAGTCTGCCCCAATCGAAATCAGGCCGAACCGTCGGGGATCGGCCATGCTATTCCTGTGATTCCTGCAATTCTTGCGATTGCTGCGGGTCCCGTAACAATGTATATTGCGAAAAACAACGTGTACTGAAATTTGCAAAGCGCTCCATAGTGCGGCACATCGGAAGTCGAGGAATCACAAGAATTGCAGGAATTTTAGGAGTTGCAGGAATCACCTCCTGGAATAGTATGGCCGGTCCCTCGGCGTAAATTCGCGCGCTTGCAACATTAGGCGTTTGCGCTGCATATGCGCGCTGTTGGAGAGAGCGAGGAGATCGAAGAGGGAGCAGATAAGCAGGCCGTGGGCGTGACCGCGAAACCCCAGCGACTCGAACTCCCGCTATACCAATTTTGACCTGATTGGGATTGAGACAGACTATAGACGCGCTTGGCAAAAAAGACAGTTTTGAAATCAGCATTTAATGCTCTTCTGATTGGTATAAATTTCATTTGGAAGGCCTATTTCGACTTTTGACTGGATTACCTTAGTTGGCAAGAGGAAGAAAATTGGTTTACACGTTTTTTTCTTTTTGTTGACTTTTTAGAAATACAAATCCTACGCAGTAGCCCGTTGAATGAACCCCACTTTGTAAACAACTTTTTTCTGCGTTTGGAAGGTGTATGTAATTCTCTCATTTGGAATGTTGCATCACTGATGTGCTGGTCACGATGCTGCATCGAGTATTTATCTCAATTTCTTCTGTGCTTTAGTGTCCTAAAGGTTTTCACCAAATTACAAACAGCTGCCATTTGATTTCATTATATTTATTGCGTACATTGAAGACCTTTAAGCATGTTAGGGATCGGCCATACTATTCCTGCTATTCCTAAGACTCCTGCGATTCCTGTGATTCCCGCACGTTGGGTGGAGGACATTAGGTCGCCGAATTTGGAAGAGTCCCGCGCGGATTCCCTGTAGGAACGCATGTCCGCGCATGTACAAAGGTGCGTATTTGTCGCCAATGACCGCGGGGACCGCCCTCTTTCGGCGACCTAATGTCCTCCACCCCCGCACGTTTAGACGCCGAGACGCCGCTTAAATGAGCGCGTGTTGCGTAAAACAACACGTAACACGCAACACGCGCTCATTTAAACTGTGAAAACTGTACAGTCTGCCCCAATCGGGATCAGGCCGAACCGTTGGCTGCATTTGCGCGCTCGCAACGCTAGGGGTTTGCGCTGCATACGCGCGCTGTCGCAGAGAGCGAAGAGAATGAGGAGAGAGCAGACAAGCTAGCCGCAGATGTGGCGCGAAAGTCTCTCGACGCGGACTCCCGCTATGCCGGTTTTGGCCTGGTTAGGACTGGGGCAGACTGTATAAACTGTGCGGGAATCACAGGAATCGCAGGAATCGTAGGAATAGCAGGAATAGTATGGCCGATCCCTTAGAAGAAAAACGAGATTAGTTTTATTAGTTCTAGTTTCAGAGTACACACTAGTATGCCGCTCAGCAACGTTCCAGATGTGGACATCGATCCCTCCGGAGTTTTTAAATATATACTGATCAGGGTTGGTCCCCCCCCCGTTTTTAGCAGAATGCTTACAAAGATTAGCAGAACATTGTTTCAGTGCACGGATAACTCATCAAAAAATGAGAAGTATATAGTTCGCGGGTATGGAAGACACACTTTTCACAATGGTATCATGAGAGAAACTCGTGATGCTATTGGTTCGGAATGTAAATTGAAATGCGTTGGAGGTGGCAGGATCAAACATGAAGACGCTGCAAAGTTGATATTAGTTTACGGCTACTCTCACGTAAGTTCATTTTGTTCTGAAATCTTGTTCAATCGTGAAACAGTCCTAGCTTTTTCATATGGTAGTGACTGATTAGCCATTTTGATTTCGGGTTTTACAGCCTTCATAAATGTCAAAAGGTTCCGTTTTTTGGGATGACGATTGCCGAATGGGTGTGACGCGAACGGCCAGCCCTTCGATGTGATTGGTGGAGCCAATGAACCAATCACCCCCTAAATTTGCGTTGGATGCCCCATCCATGTACTACGTGAGTATATCGAAGGAACTGAATGAAGCAGGTAAACGAAATGAAATCAAAGGCGTAATACTAACACTGCCATGGGGATATAGAAAACTACATAGGGAGTACAAAGAATACCTGATCGCGATCGTGGGCTGACCGCTCGCGCCACAACCACCAGCCTTCACTCCCACCTAACTTACTCTGGCTTCGATGTGATGAAGTAGGCGATTTTAGTCCAATGATGAACTGCCCCACCTCCCCTTTCGAAAAACTATAAAACGATAAAAGCAACGGTCCTTTTACAAAGTTTTCGCGACTAATAGGTGCAAAAGCTCTTTCCGTCTTCTCCAATTCTTCAAACGGTATCCATGTAGGGTTTCTTTAACTTTTCATCTGTTGTGTTTGCAACGCTACTGTTCCGACGGGCGCTGAGATAATCACCGAAGCTTACAGCCCTTATTTTTACCATGTCTGACTTATCCAATTCTTTTATTTATTATTTATTACCTGTCATTACTTATCAATTTGATTTTCGTTTGAGGCTTTTGGAAGAGCTTGTTAGCGATAAGGGCATGTCCTCTGCAAGCTGATGCAATTTTTTGTATTTCACCACCTTTCCTCTTGAAATTTTGCTAAATAATTGTCTAGAAGTTTTGGTTTTGAAAAAAAAACGCATACAGGACTGCACGAAACGCTGCAGACTTCCAAAAAAATGTTTCAATACTCAGTCATAATATCTACTAACTTTGCAAATAAACGAGAGGTCATCGCTCCTGAATATTTGATTTGGAATTCCTAGTAACAGTGCGCACTCGTAATGGCGATTTTGACTGCAAACTTTGCATGTATCGCAAAGAAAAGATAGCTGTCAGAAAAAGGAGAAGTTTTGTATTGTATGGTACCCATCTTATGTATAAAGCTGAATGTCTGTCTGTCTGTCTGTACGTATGTTCCGAATAGAAAATTCCATTTGTGAACCGATCGGGACCAAACTTGGCACACATACACTTCGGGCCCCGGCGGGTGTCATAGGCTGCTTTACACCCCTCTGCCAAATTCCAGCCCCCTAGCTCAAATTTTGCAAAAAATCGATAAAATCAATATCGATCGATGACGAAAAATAGCCTGTGACACCCGCCGGGGCCCGAAGTGTATGTGTGCCAAGTTTGGTCCGGATCGGTTAAGAAATGGAATTTTCTATTCGGAACATACGGCGGAACCGGGTAAGCCAGCTAGTGTTTTATAAGATCAGAAGAGGCAAGTACATCTGGTCGCTTCAAGAAATGTATTTTGGTATATATTGAAAATATGCCAGAAAATTACTAAATACATCAATTATTGAGTGGTTTGCCTTATCTGCTGGCTATCACACCTTCCTTGGAAATTTCCAATAAATGTTCCAAAAATGAGCGAAACAGCAAGTCAAAAATGAAGGGTCACAAACTTCGGCGATTGTCTCAGCACTTGTCAGGATAATCATGTCTCGAATATCGCTGTGAAAAGAGGAAGAATTCTGCATTGACTACTGGTTGAACTACTCGTTTATCTTTACTCTGCTTGATTTGCGGATTGGTCCAGAAAACGGACAAAACTTTAGCACCGACTAGTTATCTCTCAACCTCTTCCTACCCCCCCCCCCTCCCCCCGTACCGAGTCCAGTCTCATCTTTAAAGTTTTCTAAAATCTGGCATTTTTAAACAGTTATGCTTCGCTGAAAAATCCGTCAGTCGATATGAATCGACAACGAAAAGTATAGCTTATGACACCCTTCACCCCCTCCCCTCCCCTCCTCGAAGAGTTGTGTACCGTGTTTGATCAGGATCGGTCCAGAATTGAAGGGATTACACCTCCACCTCCGAGTATAGCCAAATTTTTGAAATTAGCCTACTTTAGTTACAAAACAGCGTAGCTTACTTTCACTTGTGAATGATCATGACGAAAGTAGATTTTTCGAATCAGCTCTTTGAAATACCTTTTCTACTCTTTCTAGAATTAGGGTTATAAGCCCAGCAAAAGAATTCAAAGTCACAAAAATTCTTCGAAGGCGGGGCTGGCTACGTCACGTCCTTCAGCTGGAGTCATACTTGTACACTCGATTTGTTCTGTTATACACTCTTACTTAGACACTGTTTAGGCTTACGGTAGGGCGGATCACTCCATCACTGTTGACATCTTGAAAAAACACTATCCCGATTACCACATCAGCTATTCAAATGAAGGTTACTAGTAGATATCCACATTCTCGTTTTGTAGCTATTAGACACCATCATCGTGTTGTTTGCGAAATTATCTTTGTTAGTATTATCGGAACAGATATTTTATATTATTTGCAAAATTATCATTGTTAATATTATCGGAATGGATAATTCATAACCGGTGTTTCACATGTGATTTGTAGATGATGATCCTAATTCCCTAATTTAAGTACCCTAATTTCACGCGTATAAGATCCACCTTTTTCGGTTTCTCAAGCATGCCGCCAAGCCGCCTCGTTGCGTTTCGGAAAACGAGACTCATGTTGCCGATACCCTCAGGCAATGCAGCAATGTAAATAGTTTCTTAGTCGCGAAGTCCTCCAGCGTGTCTGTGCTGTTCGACTTGAAAAAAAAAATCCCTCGCGTCCCATACGCGTGAAGTTAGGGTAGCTGTAGACGTGTCTTCTGAAGTTTTAGTCACTGTTACAGTTTTATATGGCTAGCTTAATAAATACTGTATAAATACTTGTCCAAATCCATGGAGTTCTGCATAATTGTCTATCCTTAATCTTACCTCATTTGATTTTATTCCACTACATTCTTGACGATCGTGGAAGTTTACACTATGGTGCGTGCCGTGCCGTCATTATCCAGCTTGTCCCTCTGCGGTTTTCAAAACATTAATTTGGCTTCATTTTCTTTCGACGCCGATAGCAAAAATAAGCTTTGTTTGACTTTGTATCTACCGCAGTCGGTAAATAGCCTTTTTTATAATTTCATTCATTTGTCGCGGACTTATTAGAAAACAACTGTAAACTTTATGAAACCAGAAATGGCACTGCTGTACAAATTTTAGAGTCACTATGCCTCTCAGCAATGTTCCTGATGTAGACATCGATCCTTCCGGAACTTTCAAGTATGTGCTCATCAAGGTTAGTTTTTGTTCATTCAAAACCTTCCAATGCTCACTTGTTCAATCTGATCATCATTTTATTATGGGTGTTACATATTCACACCTTGTGATGAAACATCATTCCAGTGTACGGATCCTTCATCAAAGGAAGAGAAACACATAGTGCGTGGATATGGAAGGTGCACTTTTCATGACGATATTTTCCAAGAAGTACGCGGTGCTGTTGGATCGGAATGTAAACTCAAATGTGTCGGAGGTGGTAGAATCAAGCATGGGAACAAGGACTTATTTGTCTATGGCTATTCTCAGGTTTCTTTTCAACTTGAACTCAATCTCTATGGTTAAAACTGTTGCTCAGCATATAAATTACATATTGCACACGAGTCTTGTGCCAGTCATTCTTTGCTTTTTATCTAAATCATAATCACTTGGGATTTATAATCTCACTTCTCATCCTGCGAGAATCTAATACGTTATTCGTCTGCTAAAGTAGTTGCCATTGCTCATTCTACCGCTGCAGTGCAATAAAAAAGAACAATGAGACGCATGTTCGATAAGGCAATGCAAACTCTAGAAGATGACCGCCTATCCACATAAATCACAAATTTGAAGCCAACATCGAAATTGATTAAGTAAAACTCGAGTTTCGGTTCAAAAATTCCAAGAACTTTCTACTTGATCACCCATACCATGTATAAAATGCACAAACGTCTATTCAACAGGCTGTCCCTGCACACTGTTCGAACGGCCTGTTCAATATCTCTGCTGCTCTGGTGCTTTTCGCTGCTCTTCAGGCAGCATTTTGTAAAGCCGGCTTCCTTAGACTCGCCACTATGGATATTTCCAAAACTTCCCAAAAAAGAAATCTGTAAAGTGTCTAACTAAGTTTTATAATTGCTGATTGATTTAGTGCTAATCTCGATACTACAGGATGCGTCAAAAGTCTGGGAGCCTGACTTTGCAGTATTGCAATTACAAAGGTATTTATGGTTTTGATTCCAGTTTTATGCCACATGATGCTGCGTTCATCCTCTACAAAATACACTTTATCTGGCTGAGAATCGCTGCCATATGTTTTTGTAAAGTTGGAAATTAAACTAGTACTTTTGCAAAGCGAAAAAACCAGAATTTTTGGTATTTACAATTTTTGCTATAGCTAGAAATACTGTTAATATTTTACGACACTTCGATGCACACAATATAGAAGAGGCTTTGCGCTATTGGATTGTAGCTTTGCTTTTGCCAGAAGCTGTTCTGCATAAACGGAAAATACATGTTTGCGAATATTACCTGCGTGCCAGTGGAAATCCGTCTTCAGAACAAATTTAAAAGCTATAGAAGCGCAACAGGCACTGGAACCAAGGCTATATTTTTTGAATACGTCTTCTAAATTAGAATCTAATGAAATTCTGCCATGGGAACACTTTTTATGCTTTTTAAACGATAATTTTAAGTTCATTTTCACGCAGTTGTAGCCGAAATTCCGGAATGCGACGTAACTGCTTCTAATTAAAAATCCAATATTTTTATTTCTAAGCAATGCAAAAAATCTTTTTGGAAGTGTGTTGTAGATAAAAGCTTGCTCTATCGTGTTGCAAATTTGCCAAAAAAGAAGCAGTTATTGTGAAGGCATGGGGCAAATTTCGTTACGACTACCTGCGTGCCTGACAGGTGGACTTGCCAAGATTTTGTAGGGCCGCGTGGAAGCCAAAAGAGGCAATTTTGCAATTCAAGAACTGGGCTGCATCTGCAATGGTTCGAAATATGTCTGCGCCAAATTTTTCGTTTCTAGGTACTTCCCTTCTCATTTTGTAAGAAAAAGTACTAGGCTTCCAGACTTTTGACGCACCTTAGTTTTTTTAGGTTTTCGAACTTTATATATGGTATGACCGTATTCTGCAGCATAATGTTTCCCAACTTAACCTATGAATGAAGCATTGCGGTAAAGTACGAATTCCTTATTTGGATCAGCGACTTGTCTAGCCTAGCGTAAAGGTTATATTTGTTTGTATTTTTCTTCTAACAAGGCAAGCTTGTTTTGTCAAAGTGGCCTTTCTAATGGAATGTATACCATATTATGGGTATAAAACGCTTATTCCAAATCTGCCTTCCTTATCTGCGGAACATTCTTGGGCGAGGAGTTTTGAGAGTTTATTATAGCGAATATTGGAATGCATTCGGTTAACATGAGTTGCCAAAATCTTACTAGTCCTCAAATAATGCAATAAGTGTGGTGCATTTATTTTAGAGTATTTTTGAATGAAGTGCTCTGATGATTGCCAGTGCTCCAGTGAAGAGCTAGAAAAAAGTATAACGGATATTTTTGTCCTTCTTGCACATTCATTTTTTCGCTCCAATAAGCGCTCATAACTCCTCGTCCATAAACGTTCCGCAGATATGGAAGGCAGATTTGGAATTAGCTCTCATGCCCTATAACATGGTGTACATCCCATCTAAAAAGGCCACTTCGACTAAGCATGCTTCCCTTGTAAGGCAAAGTATGCCTTTATGGCCTAATCTTCTCCAGTTAACTACCGTAGTCCTACAATAGTGACGCGATCTGTGATTTGTTCTATGCTGTAAATCCAAGTTGAAGGCAGTACCACGAAGTGGTACTCAGATCGTCGGACATATGGAGCTTAAATGTCAACGACAGACAGTGTTTCTATTTTTTTAGAAGCCTAATATGATCTTCGTATTTTATTTCTGAATGCTAAAAGTCAAAACAACCGTGAGCGTATATTGGAAACGCCGACTGGGATCCTCTTAACGTGTCTGTATACTAAAATTTCCAGAAGTACAATCATAATTATAATAAAGTCTTGCGCTAGTAGTTGAATAACAGACGGGCATGCAAAATCCAAAAAAAACGCGTTTGAAGGCCCAGTAGGTTTTCTTATATCTTCGTCGAAAAAACAGCAAGCGCAGTTAATATCATGTGCAATTAAATGATGAGTAAATGGAAGGCTCGTCTAGAATGGAGCGAAGACTCGCGTTGGAGTATTCGCATATTTGTGTTTGGTTTTCGTAGATCTTGCTTTTATATGAAGTCTCACCATTTTGCGGTAAAAGGATTCAAAATTGATCTCTAGACAATCCAGTGGCTGTATGATTGAAATTGTCTGATCTTTTCTCTTCACCTTTATGCTGCCCTTAATCCGCATGCGTTGATTATTTTCGTACACATTCTTATTTTTCATTAATGCCTCAAATTGCAAAATTTTCAAAAACGCTTTAACGAAATTATTTTTGTTTGATTTATTTTTCGGAACAAAAATCTTGCAGTTTTCAGATTTTTATTATATATATACCTGTATTTTTCAGGGATATGGAAAAGCAGATCACACCATAACTGTTGACATCTTGAAAAAACGATATCCTGATTATCACATTACCTATTCGGACGAAGGTTATTAATATTTGTTATCGATGTTTGCTACATGTGATCAAAGAGCTTGTTACATGTCTTCAAAAAAATTCAGTGAGTGGCAAATGTAATAAATAGCTGGTCTCTGTTTGCTGAGCTACTCAATTTCGATTTACCAGAGCGTTAGTCATTTGGAAGAATTATGCAGATGAGTTCTAATTTGTTTGTGTGAAGTATGTTTTGCAATACAAAATATTTCACTGTCTAAAAGTGGCTCAAGTCAAACAAGAATATCTTTCTTACGAAAATGGTCTATGGATGCAGCCTGCTCTAGTAATTTCAAGCAAGTTCATTGAAACTCAAATGTTGCATTGAGATGAATAACATAAGGTGAACATCGCTAGCACCCGGGAGGACACCGGAGGAGAGAGTCAACCTTTTATATAGAAGAAAAAACCGTTGGATCCACACTTATCAGGATTCTGGTACCAACTAGAATGTCTGGCTAATTAAACATTCCTAAGTAAATTCATGTCTTTCAGGAGATGTAAAAGAGCAATTTTGTTGTTTTGTAATTTCTTCACTGAAATCATGATGCATTTTCGACTAGCGGAAATTTCGCTTAATAAGAAAAATGTTCTGACTGCTCTAATTTACTTCAACGTTCTCGAATTTCTTGGCGAGTCCCTTGAAATCATCGGAGCTTATGCGATCGTATTTTTCTCATCACTGCAATATTCGCTTAGAAAAGCCTTATGTGCTGCTAATTAAAATAATTAATTAATTAATTAACAAGAAGCGTTACGAATCTATGACCCTTGATGTGCCATCAAAAAGATCCGTAACACTTGCAAACGAGTTTGAAGCAAGCAGTTTTCATTTTGGTAGGAAGAAATAGTGATTTTCAAAAATGTGGACACAATTATTTTTTTCATTGAATATAGCGTAGCTAGCTTCAGCTAGTTTTGAACTTTTGGATTTAAGTAAGTTTTGAATTTTACGTTTCTTGTTCATTCCGCTGTATTGCTAACTTCTCGATATGTTTTTTTTTATGGAACGCCTTAAGCGTACCAATGAAAATGAAAGTGAAGTATCATTCTGATAACAGTCCATCGTACGCATTTCATCCGCATAACTAACGTGACGTATATTAACGGTGAAATTTCCCAATCTTAACGTGAGTTGTCTTACCCTTTTTTTCGCTCAAATATGATAAATCTTTTGTTGGATATTTCAGTTTATACACCAGCCTAGTACACAAAATAAAATAAGATTGAATTAAGTGACATTACTAGTACCATAGTTGTTTATGTTGCCCCGGCGTGTTGATGTTTGAACCCGTGCAAGGTTTGTTGACGTTCATTGTAATAGCCGTACCCTCGAAAATTTCAAACACATGTACTTTGTGTAATTTGCAAATAAACTTTTATCTATTACTATCCAGTTCTGTATGGTTGTTGTCAACTTACATATATCGATAATTCTCTTGTTGTCTACCCTATGAATGTTTGTTTTTCATGGGTGTGCCGGGTACTTTTTTGCCTTTAGCATTCAGTTTGGCCCATTTTGTCTTTTTGCGGATTTTTATGTGCTCCTAGCCCATATAATACGCTTGAAGCGTAAGAAAAATTTATTGCAGTCATAGTAGAAAAGATGTTGTGCTTGCGAGCTGTTTTTGGACGTTCAGTTGCAATCAAAAATCAGCCTTTGATAACTTCATTTATGCGTGCAGCAATAATGGAACACTTGTAAGCGTACCAAAAACAGAAAAGGTTTCGCTATGAAGAGTTTTCAGAGCACACACAATGCCGCTTAGCAATGTTCCTGACGTTGACATTGATTCTTCTGGAACTTTCAAATATATACTCATCAAGGTTAGTTGTTCCTTCAAAATGCTGGCTTCTTCGGTTGCATTTAGTTGTGAACGTAAACTTGGCTTTTAGTATAAGTCTATGCTACGACGACAACATTTGCGCGAAATTAAATGCTGTGCTAAGTTTGCCGACAACTTGCCGGCAAGTTGCGCGTAAAAAGGTGAATAGTGCGCATGTAGCCATTGTTTACGCGCAAATGTTATTGGCAATGCAGAGACATTACATTAACATTTGTAAAATTACGACTTTTGAGGAAACATTATTTCAGTGTACAGACGATTCATCAAGAGAAGAGAAACATATAGTCCGTGGATATGCAAGATGCGAATATCATGACGGCATCTTCAAAGAAGTCGAGAAAGCTATCGGTTCGGAATGCAATCTGAAGTGTGTTGGGGGTGGCAAGATCAAGCATGAGGACAAGAAAATAACAGTTTTCGGCGAATCTCAGGTCTCATTTCAATTTGTTATTTTGAATCTTGACGTAGCGTCTCAAACACTGCTAAATAGCACGAGTTTTTTGTCCACGAACTTCAATGCATAAAATTGAATATAGCGTCGATTCGGACAGTACGCTAATGATAAATCATTTCAATTGACAGTGTTCCCTTATACTGGGCCTATCAAGCTGATCTCATATGTTCGCACTCACGCAGACTCAGAGCCGAGAGTGTTCAAGAGCACTTAAAAATATATGTCTCATGACGCCTTCCATTTTCATTGAAATTGTTCTTTCGGATTTAACATTCTGCGTATCAAATTTTCAACCTCTATCGGCATCTACATATTTAGGGATTCGGTAAAGCGGATCACTCTATAACCGTTGGCATTTTGAAGAAACGGTACCCTGATTATAACATCACCCAATCGGACTAAGATCATTGACAGTTTTTCAGGTTATTAATGCGTATCTGTATAATAATCACAGATAGCTAACAATGTTTGTGATAGGTGTGTTTTTCACTCTCAATAGTTGTAATATTTGTATCATTTGCATAATAAATGCTTGTGTGCTTCTGTCGGTTCTGCTAATTATTTAGAAAGCGACTTCCGCTCAACCTTCACCAATGCTCTGGGTATGTCATGAGATTTAGTGAACAAGTTTTGCTCACAAAGACGCCCACTTTTTATATAAATGTGATATACGGGATATCTTGGCAAAAAGCGAAAGTGATTTGTTATTGGTGTGAAGCTCGTTGAGTTTCTAAACTGGCAACGTATTTACTCTGAAAATTATTAGTTTTGGACAATAATCAGATTCTTCGTTCGACAAAAACTCTGAAATCCTCTCTAAGTGGGTTTCTAATTTCAATCTCATGTCTTTTACTTCCGGCAATTATACATGTTCTAAGTTGTAAGCACTAAACTCTGTCTGAATATTGTCCACGTCAAGTTAGGTGTTGAAGGAAAAAAGAAAAAAAATGTCTGCCAAATTTTTGTTACTGCAGATTTAGTATGGAACAACTCACTCATCGTGTGGTGTCAGAGTATATTCAGCTAAATTTCAAATGCCACACTTTCACAATTTTTTTCTCATAAAATCGAAGTTTGTGAATCTGTACAATTCATCAATTTGTCGAGTTTTATGGGTGCAGAATCGTCTATCCTTGCTACTCGAGGGCGTTATTACTAATGAAAATAGATTTAGCGCCGGTGGCTAAATCAAGTCTCTGTTATTCTCTTTGGTCAAAACTGAGGACGCTCATGTTGTTGACTATAATCATTGTGTCATTCAATGTTAGAATT
Organism: Cylicocyclus nassatus; assembly: GCA_958299035.1. Taxonomy (NCBI): domain Eukaryota; kingdom Metazoa; phylum Nematoda; class Chromadorea; order Rhabditida; family Strongylidae; genus Cylicocyclus; species Cylicocyclus nassatus. The sequence continues at coordinate 35,448,202 of CATQJL010000112.1, forward strand.
ATCCAGCAGGTTGATCCATTGCATTTATTTGAAGATTTGTTCTGAAAGTTGGCAGTGACTCGGAAACTGCCACTGCGAGTTTTCCGTCTCTCCTAGGTCTTCTGGATGCGCGTCCAGTACTATGAAATCTCTCGACTTCTCAAATGTGCTTGTCGTGGCGTTTTTCGGCTTGCTGAAGGGTGCTGGGAGTGATTGCCAACTGGGCGTGATTGGCACCTAAGTCAATCAGCCAAATGCCGTCAAAATGGGTGGAGCTACTTTACCCATTTAGTCTCCTCTAGCCAGTCGCTGTTTTTGGCGGAAATCTGTCCTCCATCCCTTTCAGCAATCTCCAAAGCCGGAAGACACCATAGAAAGCACTTTTTGGCAATTTTGGGAAATTTCAAGCACAGTGCTGAATTCAGCGCATCCAGAAAGCCAGCGAGGGATGGAAAACTAGCAGTCGCAAGTACCGAGCCTGGCTTTAACCTCAAAATATATATTGTATGACTTCTGTTTATAACAGCCATAAGTTGACTCTTAGGAAAAAATCAGAAACTTGGGGAGAATCAAAACTTGTTGCTGATTGTGAAGATATATCCGATCAAATCGATGATGCTGGCGATGCCGATTCCAGATTCTCTGAAGAAATCTGCGACAAAATTGGCATTTCCTAAAATCATTTTTCTTTTTTGCCTTAAGCTCCGCTAGAAAGCGCATGATTTTCTATCTCCAGAATACCTCGGAAAAACAACTTTTAGCTGGTGGAGGTTACGACTTTCCAGAGTTTGCAAAAGAAAAACTTGTGGACCGATAACCTGAATCAAGTTTCGTTTCCTTGTACTCTCATGTTCCAAACTACATATCTTGGTTGCACATCTATTTTTTGAGCAATATATCTAGACAGTGGAGATCAGCGCAAAAAATACTGTTTTATGCTATTTTAGCAGTGTTCCCTTAATCAATGCTTGGTTTGCAGAAAAAAATGACGGATTTTTGGACAGTAAGCGGAGCTTTTATCAGCGTTCTGGTTGCTAATCAACGCAAGTTTGCGGTCGTCACATAATTCAGACCTGACGACTCAATAGTAAAAGCAAATAGGTCACTTTACAGACCCCGTGGCGATAGGGGGGCGGATGTTGTTGACAAAAGCTGTCGTAGTAATCGTAGTCACAATGATTACAACTGTATTGCACAAGGTTTATTAGTAATCTTCAAAATACTGATTTTTTTTACGCTATGACTGATGCAGTTGTAAATTATGACATAAATATGATAAAGTTCAATCATATAAAGGGAAGATGCAGGGAGAACATTGAAGGAGGGGGGGGGGGGGGAGCGGGGCCCATCTGAGGAACCTCCAACACGGTTATGATTTATTTCTTTCATAGCAGGATAAAACAACAGCCAAAGGCTTCGGTAAGGAAATCCCTTGTTCCCAATTTGCATCCTTCGTCGACACCCAATCGGTCTTCAATGAGTAAAGCAAGCAAAAAGCTACCAGCCAAGGGAAAAGCTACGCACAGCGTTTTCTCTATGATTTTGCAAGCATAATTCAGGGTATAGCGGTGTGATGCGAATCATCTGTTGCTTCAGTACTGCAAGGTCACGAGGACAGTACTGAGCATTCACCGTTATAACTTGCCCCAGAAAGAAAAACACAAGCTTAAAACTCTTACATGAGGTAATAGAGACAACTGTTGACCCTGAATATGAAACAAGCACTTCACGCGATGCTTCGTTGTAAGCTGTACCAAGTATGCCGTATCAGCTGTTTCTTCACTGTTCCACAAAAATGTGGTTAATCACAGCTTAAAAAACCCGTAAAAATTTGAATAGTGAAACTAGCATATGCGAAAAACTTCTAAACAAATCCTCAATTTTTTTAAAATCTTTTCTTGGAACGATCTAATTCGCACCGTATTGCATATCTAAGGAAACCAGCTTTTCCGAATTATGCCTGAAAGACGACAGAAGATATTAACGATCGCACAGTGCTTACATATGGGACACCCTGTATCCAGCACAGATCGATGAAAATTTTCAAATAAAAGAAGCAGTTGAATTTAGTTCTGGAATATTCCAAATGAAATTAGCGAGGGAAAACTTGAAGCCCGCAAGCATATCAGTTTTACGGTAAACGGAACGCAGGTAGATAATGTTAGGTATTCGAGAAATGAACGTTTTGCAATTTTCTCTTTGACTTGTTATGGCTTTTGAGAAGTCTACAATCTGAAATTAGGCAAAGACCAACATGCAATCAAACCTTTCGCAATACACCGCACGTTTACCTATACTCGTTTTACAGATCAGAAAAGTTCGCACTGAAAAACAAAAATTCTTTTTCCTGGAACTTCGTTTTTGACAAATATAATTTCCTTCAAAGGTTTGTTATTATAAGTGCTAAGTAGCCTATCCTATAGCCGCTAGCCTTACTGCGATTAAAGATGGAAAGGGTTCGAACAAAAAAGATTTCGAAGAAAAAAAATAAAGTCCAAAAGTCGACTTTTTCACACATTTTTTCAGTAAAGCCTTAAAGTCCCAAATTATGGAATTTTCCGATTTTCTGCGTACTGAATAGCTAATTGTTTTTGCAAGAATTGCCAGCAGGATGCCCTATCCTCACGCTTACAGAAATGAGCAAAGCTTTGATGATTGCTTTCTTTAAAAAGAGAGCCATGGGCCATAAAATGACCAAAACTCTGTCCATGATGAGGCGCCATATCCCAGTTTAGATAACTTCAAAGAATATGGTTAAGTGTGCTTAATGTAGGCGATCCCTACTACATACAGTGGCTCTATTTTTAAAAGTGCGCCATCATTTACACTTCAATTCTGACCAGAAAGTAAATGCAATGGAAATCGGGGTTTATGTGCGCTCATTTGGCTCTGCAAATTTCTGAGAGAGATGGCTAGAAGCACTTTTCAAACATCGTTACATAGAGCATGAAAAAAAATTTCTCAACGGTATGCTAGGTCTGTATCATAGAAGTAGTTCGATGGAGAAAAGTTGTCCTAAAAAAGCCTAGAAAAACGCCCATCAATTTTTTCAACCTAATATCATACTGTGTTCAACTGATAGGTGTACTTTGTATCCAATAAATACATTTCTCCCCACCTCTTGGATGAAGCTGATTGGTCGGATTGGCACTGAGCTGTTATTGCGATGCGGTGAATTCGCGGCACGAATAGCAAAAACAATGATATTTACAAAGTGTCAGCCACGGGCTGGTTAAATTGCATCAATGTCAAGGCTGCAACACGTCGATTTTAAAAGTGATTATTGTACGGTTTGAAAAGAACGAATTTAAATAGCACGTTGATATAGTTGCAAGGTTACATCTTGCTTAGATTTCGAATGATGACTTATAGTGGGCGTCCAAAAAAGTGTTAAAATGTTTGATCAATGGGAAATTATCTTGCAAACTTCATAGAATTCATATACCATTCTGTAGAGGAAACTCCAACAATTAGGTGTGAAGCGATTTACCTCTCTCTGACACTGTGGGTGGTAATAATCCACCCGGCATGTTAGCATAAGACATGACCGCGAGCTCGCAGACCCCATGACAACCTCGTTTTTTGGGCTGAGGTTCGCGAGTCTATGCCGATATAAATAAGCACAGGGCAAGTGAAGTAAATCGCAAAACCATTGCACTTGTGGGTTGGAACTCTTATTTGGCCAACGAGAGTCACCACGCAACCATTGAAGTACATATGTACTTTATATCTCATTCCAAGAATGTTAATCAAGTTCACCAGTCTCCTTTGCATTGAAATCCTGTGTGCCCAAGAAAAGTTCCCATGTGAACCAGTGTGCGTACGTGGTGCGACGTTTCCTTTCGCTCTTTTGACATGTTTCTTCTGATAATTCAACTGAACTGCCCGAGGTTGACAGGTTCAAAAGAGCGAAAGGCAGCGAGATGACGTGGTACCTGTGGGAAGTTATTTTGTTTATTTATTTATTTATTTAAATGCACTCGAGGTGCGCCATTAAAAAAAAAGAATAGAAACTTAAACGCAAGTCTAACCATTCACACAGTACATTCGGGTAGAATTTGTTAGAATTGATTTTTTGAATTAATTTTTTAGAATTTACAATTTTTCTTTGAAGGATCTTTTCGCGTTTACAGAAGGTTTTCTTCTTGTCCAAGGTCATCAAGTCGAAGGCCTAAGCTCCTGCATTCAAAAGGGTCTGTAGAGCTGTGCCACCGATATTTGGGAATCTTGCTAAGGAACAAACGATATCTACATGTGCACCGCTGAGCTAGCCATTCGTGTCGGAGCGTTTTCTCCCAAACCTTCTTTGTCAAATGCGACAGCAAACTGAGCTAGATAGATGGTAAGAAGTTCTCCGGATCCTGCCAGATTATGGCAGTCACCTACTGTACAGAAGAGCTGGGGGGGGGGGGGGAGGGGGAGAAGTGAAGGGCTAGCGCAGCAACCACGGTCTCAGCGGCTGGCTGCTCACATCGTTTGTGACCGAGAAGATTTCAACCAGTCCAAAGCTTGGCTTTGCAAGCGGATCAATCAGCAATAACGTAGTGCAGTAGTAAGTGCGGTTTGGTGCGATTTTAGATAAGATTGCCTGTACTGGAGCTTATCACTGCTTCAGGCAGCCCAAAACCTCAGTATCACGTTCAACAAAATATGATAGCTATGTAGTACCCTAACCTACTAGACGCTGCCTTTGAAAAACTTGCTAAAAGAAAATCAATGCAACTTCAGCATTGTCGCGAAGAATTTCTAACAGATAGTCTGGAAAGTAGAGTAGACTTCTCGGTAAATACAATGCCTTTGCGGTCCCGAATCTCGAGGTGAAATTAACGGGGTGGTTGAAGATTTAGTACGGACGGCATGCGTGAAGATTCTCTTTACGACTTTTGCAGACAGGTAGCCAAGCTCTATCCGGATGATTGCTACTTGACATAGCTATACAGAATTATAGATCTCAAAAAACACCGGGGTTACCGTACCCAGAAATTGGGCGTCAAAAGATATTCAAGGTCCGTAGCTGCACCAAAAGTCAAATTTGACTTCATTTGACGCCTAATTTCCGGCGTTGTGTCCCTGCTTCTCGGCGCCATCGATTCCTACCGGGCTGGCTGCGCGGGTGATACTGTACCGCACCTGTTCAGTGTGGGGCGCACAATCCTCCTCATTATTGCGACGTCAGGTAGATAACTCTCTCGATCCAGATGTTCTGAGGAGGACTTTTGCTCCACTACGTATAAGCCAGCCAAGAAGCAAAACAGTGTTGATAGAGGCATTTATTACTTGTCTGCCATAACGTTTACCGAAGTTATCCCTACATTTTTCGAGGATTTTGCTCCGTTGTTGCTTAGAAATTATTGACTAGCTACTTATTTTGACTCATTGACTTTCAGCCACACTTGTATGCATACCTTCGATACATAGAGCCATGTACTCTGGTAACCTTCACTTTGAGCGTCATGATAGAACACAACCTTCACCTGGGGAGAAGTAGAGAAGTCATCCGGGGCGAAGCCCAGGAAATTATGACATAACTGATGACATAACCGTATAGGGATGAATTTAAATGAGGCAAATATAGCAGTGACATTCAAAAGAAGTTCAAAAAAACCGAAGGATTGCGTTTTTATGGCCTTTGTTGAGAAGAAGGTTTTTATTTGAAAATTCAATCAAAAACTAGGGCAAAATTTCTCAATTAACCTTCCTCTGAACTGCGGTTGAATGTTGGAAGTTCATTAAAGCCGCTAGAGTTCAATAAAAACGAAAAACTGCGCTCAAATCTTGCGCAAAGAGTCGCCATATGAATGCTGGTCTATCTCGTTATGGAGTGATTTTCAAGATCCGCGACGTTGTCAGTGCTCGTGGCCGTCTCATGAGGATCACAACGATATATAATTTTGCAGGGTTTCGTTGAGACCCTGCGAAGATCCACGACCAGAGCCAAATGCCCCGTCGGCTCTGGTCTGTCTCCGCTGCTCGTCTGCGTCTCCGCGCGCTGCGCACTACCCCGCTACCTCAAATGCGGGGCGCGGGGCATTTGGCTCTGGTACCCTTTTCTTCGTTGTTCGGAGCCCAATTTCGATAATCTATATATCATATTAAAGCTCTTGATCTCTATTTTCACGCTGACAACGTCGCGGAACTTCTTTTTAGGATTTAAACGAGAAATCCTCGAAAAACGGCGTTTTCGAAAACCTCTTGTTTTTTCTTCAGTTTAACTTTTTTCACTCGGTTTTTTTGTGTATTCGATAGGTCTTGTTTCTGTCTATGATGTAGACAACGTCGCCGAGCTTACTTCTTTGCTTATGCCGGTTCTTTTGTGAAAAATGCAAAAAAGTGCGTTTTTCTTTACCTTGTTCTCTTTCTGTGCTTTTGCAGCGAATTTTTTCCAGCTTGGACGATACTTGCACAGAATGATGAGCGGAAGAATCCAGACAACGTCGCAGCGTACAAAACGACTATGCGGGGGTGAAAATTTAAAGGACGCATCAAAAATCAGATTGGCGTCGATGTGCAACACAACTTTACAGACATGTTTAACATGTTCAATTCGGTTGTTGACAAGTTCCTCTTCTTTCGGTCTCCCAACTAACGCCACAGCTAAATAGCGCTTTTTTTGACCGGAAAAGAACTTTGTTGTTGTTGCCATCTAATTTACCCAGCAATCCTGGAGACGAAACTCTGCGTAGGAAACCACCAAGTTAAGATTTCAGATTTGGTGATGTGCTAACCTCTGCTTTATATGAATTTTCTAAGTTTTCTAATTTAATTTGTATCTCTAAATTTTCGTCTGTTTTTCTGAAACAACCTTCACTTTTTATAGGGGGCAAGAACTCAAACAACTATCACTTTCTAGCCTCTGTCTCTTGACTATCGAAGGTATGCTTGTATGTATCTTACTGTTAAGTCTCTTGGTCACAAAAGATACCATGTTAAAGTGATGAGAGTAAGATCACTTTCGCTAATCAGGTCAAACCATTACAATTGTGTATTAAGTTTCCAAACAAAAGTAATGAGATTGCTCGCTTACACTCAATGTCATACTACTCTCTTTCGCATGTGAGCAACGCATGCGCAACGCAAGGGCCCTGCGCGCGGACCTCCGATTGATAAGGCCAATTTTAACGCCGGAGCTATACGCACGCGAACATGTCGCGAAGCTCATTGCGCTTACGGAAAAGGGAGCACGTGATTAACACCGACCGTATGTTCTACAGTAAGAATTTCTAATGAATATCTGTTGCTCACTCGTTCACTGGAGTCTGTGGAGCGCGTAAGATTTGAAATCCCGGAATGTAGTCAGTTACGGAGTTTTGAATTTATCATTGCTTGGTATACTTTACGGTTTCATGAGCAATACCGACCAGCAGAGGTAGGATTCTTGAAGACAATTTTTCATCAAGCAGTTTGCGTTTTACGAACGCTTCTAACCTGACTTTTACGAATCGATAACGGATGCATATCTATCAGGGAATACTTTGTGCGAAGAACACGCAAGCGTAGGATTCGATGTGGCGTAGGACAATTGTTGCAATATCATTTCATCTAGAAAGTCGACTGATTTGCACAATCTGTAGCAATCGTTAGCATCAGCCGTCTTCTCTTCATTTATCGTTAGTTATGCACAGATAATTATATGAGCTCAAGAACAGGCGATACAGCTAACAGGCTATTCGAAGCTAAGTTTGTTGAGCGGTTTGCTGGAGAATTTGATTGACCGAAAGATTTATGTCGAGATGTAGGCGACGCAAGCGTTCTTATATACCCGAGGGTTTTGAACCTAGAAGTTTGCAAGATTTGAGTGTTGATGCATACTCTTACATTCATGGATCACTGACACTCAACACTGATGTTGACGGTTACATGTATAGATCACTGGAAAAGAATAAGATTCGCTATTTTAGGAAGAGGCTAGAAAAGTCGAAGTCGTTGAACGAACACATTCGAAACTCTGGTCTTTTCATAGAAGCAGTAAGTTCCAAAAACCGAATAAGCGCATCTAGAACAAGTGTGGTATCCTCGACTACCAGCTAGTTGAAGAGGCAACAGTCAAACAGCATAACGGCTACTGAAGAGAAGCAATGTCTTCACCAAAATCCTTCATAGCAGCCTTCGTTATCCTGCAAAAGACTCGAAAGTCTTCGTCTGCACTTTGAGCCGAGAAAAGCGGTATGTACATGACAATGTCATATCTATACATTGCGCGCACGCCGGAAATTAGGCGTGAAATGAAGTCAAATTTGAATTTCGGTACAGCTACAGACCTTGAATTTCTTTTGACGCCTAATTTTCGGGTTACGGTAGCCCCGGTGTCTTTTGAGATCTATAATTCTGTCATAGCTATCCCACCGGCCCTCTTTAGGGTCACCGATCCATCTCCTTTGACGGTGTAGCAATAGACACCCTTGCGCTTTTCAGGTCAATGTAGATCCAGAAAAAAACTCGCTGGAAGATCTCACTAGCGGAAAGAGTACCATGTTTATGATCAGCATGTCAGGTACCTTCGCAAACCACGTTTCACCTAAATGATTTTGACCACCTACCGTATACGTACCGTACTCCACAGAGAGGCGTCTTCCTGCGGAGAAAATGTAATATTGATCAGCGTGTCAGATAACCCTCGTAAATCAAGTTTGGACTAAACCCACGACAAAAAAATTTTGGGACCCGGATAGCCGAATAGCTCCCAACAACCTAGGAAAGCTAAATATTCCAGCAACCAGCTACTATCCGTATGTCTTTTCGTGAACGCATAACAATGGCTTTGAAACTCCGATGCCGATCATTACGATTGAACTGTAAACAATGAAACTCCGATGCCGATCATCACGATTGAATTGTAAACAACCGTTCATTCCAAAACTTTTCATGTAGGGTCGGTACTTTTGGGAGAAAAAAGTCTCCTGCAGGAGAACAAATGCGATTTTGAATCGGTTAATGGATTTATTTTGGCTTTAGCACGTTTCGAACCGGTGCTGCACATGGTGCAGCACGCGGCTTTGAAGGATCTTTTCAGCGTTTGCAGGAGGTTTTCTTCTTGTCCAAGGTTATCAATTCAAAGGCCTAAACTCCTCCTTTCAAAGAGTCTGTAGAGCTGTGCCACTGATATTTGTTTAGGAGATATGAGGGCAAATGAACAACAACGAATGAACATCAGTTGCAAAGAATTGCGGCAAGGCGAACGACGCGTGCGACGTCGCAACTTTTCTTTGCTTCGATTTCAAAGAGAAAAAGCGTAGTTTGAATGATGATGTGTACTATGTACAACATAGATACTTTTGGATACTATTAGAAACTTAGTTCTTGTTTTTATCTTTTGAAAAAGCACAGAAGTCCTTCTCAAGCGACAAAATTCAAACACTTCGAATTCATTCAGAACTTCGGGTATGGAGCTTATTTGACATGCTGATCACAGATGTAGCACACATTCTACGAAACAAAGTCCCTTTGTTGGTTAAGGTTGAAGATACACTCTTTTTTGCCGCGCACGATTTCGCGGTCCGAAATGTGTCAAAGTCGCCATAAGGATAACAATAACCTTGGGTTGCATATTATTCAAAAATGCTTTCAATTTTCAGAGTAAAAACTTGACAACTTGACAATTTGCGCAGTATCTTTTTGGCGGCAATTTTGCGTAAAAATAGACTTCTCATTTTGGACTGAAGTCAATTCGGAGTTACTTGCTGAAAAAATCCACGACTCTGCAAAAATCCATTTACCGACCCATTTTGGCGGGCCAAAAGTCGCGTGGATCCGTTTGACGCACAGTTTTCAATGGTTGCACTTGCTGAATCGTCTTATGCTTTGCACAGTTTACCTACACGCTGACAGGATACTATGACAAAGATTTTAACTCAAGACGTTGGCTGCATCTCGCTATATGAATTTCGTGACAAACAAACATACAGAAATAGAGACGCTTAGTGCTTTATTATAAGTCATGATTTTCTTTTACTCTACTATCTATTTTAGTCATAAGTATGCCTCAGCTACAAAGGAAAAATCATAAAATTGAAGAAATTGTCTAAAAATCTGGCAAAAAATTATAACAATGCCATGAACCTCATGACATATGACATGGTCCAAGCACGACGAGATGCCGGCTGGTTGCACTCCTCAGTAAGCACATCATTTTCCGTGCTCTTCTGACTTGGGGCGAGATGCCGGCAGGTTGATGGCGAGATCGCGGCAGAACTCTCGACAAAATGCCTCATGACGTTGCCGGCAGTTCAATCTCTGGGTCCAAAATTTGGAGCTGTCGTTTTTTTTTTTGATATTTTCCATCTCCATCTGGTGCCCGACTCTAAGCTAGGCCGACAGACTGGAGAGTGCCACACTGTTTGGTTTGGAGTACCTAGAGAGGGCGTTGGCAGTTTTCATGACCTTTACTACCACCCTGTATTACGGTGGGGACTTTCAGCGTACGTACCATTGTGAATTAGCTGCCTTTCCAAACGAAATTCCGAAAATTAAAGAAATTATCAGCGTGTCACACATAGTGATTCCACATACCTTTTTCGCAGGTTTCTAAAGCTTTTTAACCCTTTGGGACCTGAGTTTTTGCAAGTGAGCAAGGAAGCCTCTCTTCTACTGTTTTTTACTTACTACCATATGATTAACATTACAGCGGAGTTTGGAGTCCTTTTAACCTCATGAACTATTTCTTTCCGGTTTGTTAATTTTTTCGTTTTGCGTTTATTTTTGATTTTCAAATCTTTCTCAGTACTTGCAGACCCGCGAAAATTAGCAACTACTATAAATGCACAACATCGTACTCAAACTTTCTGACAATATTATGGGAATTATTTGGCTAAGAAACGAGAATTCCGACACAGTCCTGAAGCCGGCGCAAGTTATTAATTGGTTGCAATTTACTTGTATGCAGAAATTTTTGTGTTGCTGATAAAGAAAAATGAACTGGCGGTTTCAAAGCTACATTTGGAAGGCAAAGGCTATATGAAGCGACTATAGCAATGAGTAGTAGATATATCCTTTGCGCCAGTACAGCAAGTCTCTGAATTGATGGTGGCAATTGCCGGCACCAAGTCCCAAAGGGTTAATATGGATATATAGATTTATGAGGAACCTTGAGAAAGTCATTACATTATATACAGCTAAAGGGAAGCCCAGTAATACCAAGCAAGCGCGAATCTCGTATTTAGAGTCAACCTGTGGTTAGCCCTAATATGAAAGTCGTAATAGATGAATGATGCCATGTACATATACAATATGGCCTGTTTCGCCTCTACTCCTATACAGGCTTCAAAATGAGTAAATCACTCCCGAGGCTCATCAGTAGGGAAGAGTGGCATGAATGAAAGACTAATGGTTTAGCTCGAGCGCTGCGATATTTATACCTTAAGGTTTTCATACCATTCGGGTAGAGCAAAAATCAGTTATGATCCGCGACTAGAAACATTACAATCAAGTTTTTGGAGTATGTGCTTGATAAAATGTCTAGTGTTTTTGAATAGATGAATTTGTAAGTTTTGGCTTTTTGGAAATATATGACATTTAGTAGCTCGAGATTCTCTTCGTTCTCACAGTAATTTTACAGTTAAAGAACAAAGGTGAATCGCTACATACTACCTAAGTCTGACTTTACAAAGGTACCTAAATATCTACGAAGCTGTTGAGACAAGAAAGTCATTCAATCTATCAAATACTCATCGAGCTTTGCAACACCTATTAACTAAAAACTCTATAACTACAACTAACGACGCTGACTGAGTGAGCATCAAAATTCCCAGATCTCGGTGGTTTGATATGGCAAAAGGAGGTTAACAATGTAGCACACCGTATTCCGCGGTACCACTACTTAAGTTTAGGCAGGCGCTATACTCCTCGAGGAGTATAGCATGGCGACGGGCGATCGCCAATCGCCAATACCGGCGACTGTGTCTTCTATGCGTATCGATCGCTAACAAGTTACCACACGTCCAATCGATACGCATATAGTGTGTAGTCGCCAAAGCTGGCGACTGGCAGCGATCGCACTGATCGCCAGTCGTAGCGGCATAGCCAGGTGTCGGAGATACACATTTGGTACGTATCGATTGAACATGTGGAAACTCATTAGCGATTAATTTCTATGTTAAGTGCAGTCGCCACTATTTTCCCAGTGAAAATCGCCCGTCGCTAGTGTCGGCGATTGGCAAAGTCGTAGCGACTGGCGATCGCCAATTTTACACGTATTTGGTGCACATCGATCGAAGGAGTGCTATACTCCTCGAAGAGCATAGCGCTTGCCTAAACGTCAAAGTATAGGCGGTTCAGACACGCAGAGACTGCGTACGTATAGGCGTCTCTTTAATTAAGCGCTCTTTCGTTTCTCTCACCATCTGCTGTCTCCTCTACGAACTCGCTCTTTCGTTTCTCTCACCATCTGCTGTCTCCCCTACGAACTATCTTTATCGAACGCAACGGCTCACACTTTGCTTGTCATGAAGCGCCTATAATTTGTGCTTTTTAAGTACGGCTCATCACAATGTATATGACTTATATCTTGTTTTGAGATACAAACAAACTTTTTGTTGATGTTACCATGAAACACAGTGGTCAGGGGCTTTCCAAAGTATAACAATAATTTTTTTGCTTGGCTCAAACGAAATGATTTCGGAAATTTTTGGTGATAAGTTTAAACCTCAAGGGAACCCGTACTGAAAGTAAAAAACCTACCATTTCAGAATAATTCCGACGGTTCAAACGTTCATGGAGCGAAGGCCTAATGAAGCAGGGAAGCATGCAGTTGTAATTTCATTAAAAGTAATTTATCTAGCATGTGTATGAATTGCACTTTTAATGTAGCTATCAGAAAAACGCACAAGTTGTTTGCACGAGTGTATTAAATGGAATTTATTTTTACACCTAATACATCTTTAATTAAGGAAAACATTCAGAAAAGGCTGCATTGCTCGGGATCACGAGTGCAAGTGGAAGTGCTCGTGCTCGTGTAAGTGCTATCCCCTTTTATACCAATCTCAATTTTCATTGAGATTTGTATAAAAGGGGTAGTCAAACTTATTTGTCGGGAAATCCTCCACGCTTTCATGGCTGAGCACCAGCTACTGAGTCTCTTGGTGTTTCTCGTGTACATCACATCATCATGTGATGCATGCTCGTGTCTCAACCGCTCTCCTCTTGAAGCTGCTTGCAAATATCAAGCTGGTAAGTGTGCGAAAATTTCAGAAACTCCTATATTCTAATCTAGTTGCGAGAAGTAAAGCAGTACCGTGTACTACGCATCCTAACACGTTTCGGACCGGTGCCGCACATGGTGCAGCACCTTGCTTTGAAGGATCTTTTTAACGTTTTCAGGAGGTTTTCTTTTAGTCCAAGGTTATGAAGTCAAAGGCCTACGCTTCTACTTTTCAAATGACTCCGTAGAGTTGGCAGGCGACAATTTTTACGAGATATGAGCACAAACCGAACAACAGTTGCAACGAAGTGCGGCAACGCGAACGACGCGTGCAACTTCGCAACTTTCCTTTGCTTCGATATCAAAGAGAATAACCGTAGTTTCGATACTGATGTGTACCGTCTACAACAGATACTTCTGGATATCATTAGAAACTGAGTTCTTATCTTTCAAGAAAGCACAGAAATCCTTCACAAGCGAGAAATTCTAAAGACTTCGAATCCATTCAGAACTTTGGGTATGGAACTTGTCTGACAAGCTGATTACAATTGTAGCACAAGTCAGTGCCCGACACAGATCGTCTGGAAGCATGCTGGACTTCGTTTTTGGAGCAAAAAGCAAAGAAGATATCGTTTTTGCGGAATCGAGGCCGAGCACCAAGAATAAGTGCCATTTAGTCGAACACAAGCTTTTTGGACAGGTTATCACACGATTGACATGTTCTATCGTGAGTGGCGAAAAGTGCGAGCGATTTAAAAGCAAAGCAAAAATAAACAATTTGCTTGTTTACAGCGCATGCAGAATCATATGACACCAAAATTGAACTGTACACATAAAATATGACTTGCAAAAGAATTATGCAAGGAGGTTTGAAAACTTATGTGAAGTATTACCTTTTTCAAATTTAGTCCGCCTCCAGAAGATCATCACACGATCTGAGATCGTCTGAATATTCCGTCACTTCACATAAGCTTCGAATTTTTTTTCAATCATGGACGGATTCCCCGCTCAAAAATCTACTCCTGAGCATGAAGACATTTTCATACCACTCTTTTGTTTTTTGCTTAATTTCTTCAAAAATCGCTTTGTCAAATATCGTTCCAATGCCAAACTCTTGCGCATGCGTAGTATTCATCTCCAATCTGGATTTTCGATCTTATCTCACGTTTTTTCTTTCAAAGTAATGAATCTTTCTTGTTTTCATCTTCTCCTAAGTAGGTAGGTTAGTGGACTTCGTATACGAGTCAGGCGAGACTTCGTTTTCAAAAACTCTAGAGACCGACTTGTGCCAGACTTTGTACACAGTCTACGAAATAAGTTACTTTGCTGGCTAATGGCTGAAAGCGCAATCTATTTCGCCGCGCGCGATTTCGCGGTACGAAACGTGATAACTGGGAAATCTGATGGCGACGTGTTAATCTTGACGAAACCGTCGGGACCCCATAATTAAGTTCAAAATGACGGTGATTTTTGGAAAGTACTGTGATACAAGGATTTGCTACCATCATTTATTTTGAATCGCAGCGAAAAAAAGATCCCAATGGAACCATCGCATGCTTAGAATTCAACAAATGAATTTTCTTCTACATTCGCAGTTGTATTTTCAAAGCAACAATACCGGTTAATTAAAGCATTGATCAATAATGAGAAAATCTATTCAAGGAAAATATGGGGTGCGACGGCTTCGTTGCGATTTACTTATCGTGGCGATTCAATGAAAATCATTTCAATGGAAATAATTCTAGTCGTTGGTTCTTCGAATCCTTGTAAGCACAATTGGTTTCCTAAAAATCAAAGTGCGATCTCGTTAAAAGCATTTTGAACCCAGTTACGGACTTCCAACTATCCGTCAGGATCAGTACGCCGAAAGCCATCTTTTCATCCCAGTTGGGTACTCTATTACAGCTAAAGTGCTGCATTTTTGGTGAAATTGTGATGCCTTACAAAACAAAGCAGACTTTCAATCTTTTACAATGTCGAATCGAAAGGAGTGTACTACTTAATTGAGTGTATTTCAGTGTTCAAAGCAAGGATCAAAGACAGTTTTCCTCCCAAAAATGCGCACAGTGGATTAGTGACTTACTATTTGATACCTTCTGTTGTCTACGTGAGCAGCACATTACTGCCCGACTAGGCTACCTTTAACATGACTGTGGCTTAGAAATCAGCTGACGGAAGAATCAGAGCGAGAACTCCCACAATCATCCAGACTCCAATTTATTGCAGAGCAGATTATACGATTGAAGGAAAGTATGTGCTCGGAGGTAAGGTCTTCAATGTGCTAACAAGGAAATGGTCAGAAGTCGAAGTGGCCCTTCCAAACAAGCCGCTTATCATTCGGTGCAGCATAGAACCCTGACTCCAAATCTGTCTTCAATATATGCAGAACGCCTTTGTAGGCGAAGGTATGAGCCCTTTGAGTCCAAAAAAATCGTACATAAAAACTGCGAAATCAAGCACATTATTAAGCTTTTAGCTCACCTTTAGGTATGGGCCATATGAAGTAACTTAGCTGCATGTTTTAGTCCAGCATTAAAGGCAGCGTTCGGGCAAATCTGGACATATGTGGATCTCACGTAGATAGCAATTTTGGGGCCCTGACTAAGCCACTGCCCAACCGGCAGCTCAGGTCCCTCGAAATTGGACTCCACGATCGTTTTCCGCATGGATTCACGGCGCAACGCATGGTCCGCGCGCGAAGCTGATGGGTTGCGCCATGAATCCATGCGAAAGACGATATTGGGGTCTAGTTTGGAGGCGTATATTTCAGCCGTTAGTGAGCCCCTGCGCTGCCGCTTGGGCAGTGCCAGTGAGGGTCCCAAAATTACTTTCCACGTGAAATCCCCGTAGGCCCAGATTTGCCTGGACGCGCTGCCTTTGAGCAGAATATGGCTATGTACGGCCAAATTTGCTCTTTACACGTACGATTTCTTAGCAAAATAAGGGTCTGTTATATCTTATAGGGGACAAGTGGCGTAGTGGTATGAGGCGCCGCTATGACCAGATCGGACACAGGTTCGATCCCGCCCCTGGGCCAACCAAGACCCCTACCCTCCGGGGCCGTTAAATTGGTACCAGAGTAATCTGGGAGGATAAAAGCACTGACTTGGAAACGGCTTCCCCCCGCAAGTCACTGTAATAGGCTCGCACGCATACCATTGCCTCTTCGACTATGAAGTTAGTGTGTGCGTTCGGCGCATGCCCCCAGAGGGCATTGAAGACGCCGAATCCTTTATCCTTATATCCTATAATTTCATTCACAAAAATGTTCGGCAAATAAGGAAGACAGATTTAGAGCCACGGAACAACGTATAGATATAAAATATGCTTAACGGTATGCAGCTGGTTTGGATCGGCCACTTCGGTTGCTGACTCATTATCAATTTTGTTCACCCCTTCAAGGAAATTGTTCCTATCGCTTAGAAAGTGTGCATTATGTAAAGCAAGCTTAAACATACTTTGAAGAATATTTGTATAGTTTAGAATCAATCATAGGAATTTCAATGCAGCATCGTAGATCTCACGCTGGAGCTTTTGGACATAGTTGTGGAAAGTCAAAACAGGAAATTGGCTATAGTGTGTTTTGCAACCAAAGTTTGTTATTCAAGTGAAACTAATATCTCATCTAAAAGATATATGGGGAGAAAATCACTCTAGATCTACTGATTGCCTCACCTGTACAGATACAAAATTAATTTCAAAGACATAGCGGCCGTGGCACGCACTCAAAACTCCCGAATTTTTTTTTTGCCTACTTTGATGAATTAGATTTTGAGTGCAGCTATTATTGTAATGGTAGTACAAAGCTTCCTCTATGAAGTGGACATAAAATTGCACCAGAAAGTTCCAGATACTTCAAGCTGCGGAATAAATTGTAAACTCGAGAGGTAGATTTTTGCGGCTTTCAGAAAGTCATGGTTCTATAATTTCATTTTTCAAAAGCACATGAAAATCATTTTGGCCTTGCTAAAATGTTATTATAAAGGACTAGCTGGCTTACCCGGCTCTGCCCGGCCCTGACAAAACACTATGATAAAGCTCTCATCCCTTTCCCTGTACGGCCTTTCCCTGTGTCCACTTCTACATGCCATATTCCCGGTGTTTTAGTAGTCAGCAAGCCCACTTACCTCGTGCCGATTCCCAGCCCCGTATCTTGAACAGCTTTACATAAAGTCGATAAAATCGATAAACGTAAAAGATAATTTCAAAAACTAATATTGTATTCGTAATCATCATGCTCGATTACTCCCCCCTCCCTTCGCCAACTCCCAGCCCCCCAGCTCAAACTTTGCAGAAAATCGGTGAAATCGATAAAGGTAACAGATGATTTTAAGAACTAATATTGTATTCCATTATACTCGATTACTCCCTCATCCCTGCGCCAACTCCCAGCCTCGTAGCTCAAACTGTGTAGAAAGATCGATAGAATCGATATCGATCGATAACGAAAAGTAACCTACGACACCCGCCCCGCCCCGAAGTGTATGTATGCCAAATTTGGTCCGGATCGGTTCAGAAATAAAAAATTCTATTTGGAACATACATACATACAGACATACATACAGACAGATATACATGCAGACAAACAGACATTCAGCTTTATATATAAGACTAGCGAACCTACGGGTCGCTAGCAAGCGCGTTGGGGCAGGCTCATAGATAAATGCTGTTTAAAACCTATAATTATCCCAAATGCATTTCCAATTTATCAGCATATGTATTGCCGCAAACCGCACAAAGCGAGACCTTCGGGGTTTTTCTCAAAATCTGAGCGGGAAGTTAATTATACCGTTCTATTAGGTTGGCACATAAGTAATGCAACTTTTTACTTTTGTCTATTTGAACGTAGCGCACTCATTTTTTGGCAATATAAGGAATATGATGTAAGCTTCTAATAAACATATTTTTACGAATTTTACCATCTTATGTGAGGATTACGGTAAGTTTACGGCACTATGGTAAAATTTTTAGAATGCATCAGATTTTGCTGAAACTTGGCCTATAGGGCTTATTTAATATGCTGATCACAAAAATGGGATTCGTTTCGCACGAAAAGGCCTCGTCCATGAGATCAAAAGACGAATTTCATTTTAGCGACAAATGAATATGATATTCGTGTTTACCGCATAGGATTATCCTATAGTGCAAAGTTATAGCGAATTCTGACTTCTCGCAGCTTAGTTATTGACAAATTGCCTTCAAAACTTGACGCATTTGACTTGTTCAGCTTTTCAAAGGCGCCCCACCTTAATTTGTGTTTAAATTTCATTTCTTTTTCACCGATTCCAATGTGCTAACTTCCAGCTACATGCTGCCTATAATTGCTTTTTCATATGTTTGAATCAGGTTTCGTAGGGCTTCATGTTTGCCACAAAATCGTGAAACCTCGATTTTCAGCAGTTTCCAAAAAATGCTTAGTTTTTTTGTACTACGTTATCAAAAATCAAATGGTTTGCGCAGACTTGCAGCATACATCACGATCTACATGATGCCACAAAATGAGATTGCTATATAAAATAGGAAAAAAGTTACGGGAAAAGTTGCAAAACTTATGTGGCAACCTAATAAAACTTGGCGCTATTCGACATTAGTTGACCCAAAAATTGAAGCTCGCGCATTTTGTCAAAACTTCGGCTACTTCGGGTGAATTTGAAAGCTGATTACGAGTATCACACTTATTTGGCACGGTAGTGTTATCTGATGGAGTTACGGTAGACTGTAGACTACGATAAGGGGTCAAAATCACGGATTTGTCTCAAACTTTCGTCTGGGGGGGGGGGGGTTATTTGGTAAGCTGAACATGAACATCACATTCATTTCGTACGGTAGCACCATTTTTAAGTTGCAGTGGGTATACGCTGACTGGTTGAGAATCCCGAATTTGACCAAGACATTGCCTGATGGGGTTTTCAGGCATGCTGATTGCAAATATATGCTCGTTCGCTGCAACAATTCCTTATTGTCAGAGTTAAGATGAGCTTCAGTGCGTGAAAAAGTAATTTTTCCGCTTTTCAGCCAAATTTAAATATAAAAATTCATGAAAAGACTTTGTCATGCGAGACGAGCGCGACATACGTGATCAGCACGTCAGAGAACACTCTGTACAAAAATTCGATCAGATCTATCACTTTAGCCACCTACCGTACACCTTTAATTGTGCGAAAAAGTTCCAAAACGCAAAAGTGATATTCGTAGTCAGCGTACTTGGGAATCCCTCTATGCAAAATTTTGAGCAAATTTGGGATTTTTAGCCATCTACCGTAACCCACCGTAACCAGAGAAGATGACACTACCGTGAAATATATATGACACTAGTTGGCTTTCCCGCTCCAGCCCGGGCCATTAGTCACCTGCACTGCAAGTCCCCCCCCCCTTCTTATATGTTGTGGATGACTTACCCTGGAACCCGCTTCGAAACCGCATCCTCGTGATCCTGAGATGAAAATGAGCTTCACCGCCCTTCTTTACAGACTATGGTAAAATGCTTGATTGAACATGATAAACCCTCAATTCCTTAGAAAAACGTAAACAAATCAATAAATCGATAGAAGGACCCAACGAATCGCCGCGAAAAGTAGCCTATCATCTGCGCAGGAGTCGAAAACATATGTGTGCAAAGTCTCAGCTGAATCGGTTGAGCGTGCGCGTTTCTATAACGCACATACCCTCCAAACTGACAATTTTTGAGTTATTTATATATATATATATACTAGCGACCCTACGGGTCGCTAGCAAGCGGGTAGGGCACATCCATAAATAGACGTCTTTCATACCCATAATTTTCTCAAGTAAAATTTCAAATTATCAGTACATGTGTTGCCACAACCGTTCAAAAGTAACATTTTCAAAGATATTTTCAATGGGGGAAAAGTGATCATAGTTCTAGAATTTTGTTTTGCCCCAGTCATCGCTGTACAGCTTCCTTTCGCAATGTCACTCTCGCACTCACGCTTATAATCTGGAGAGAAAAATCGAATTCACCCAGAGCAAAAGCTCCCAAAAGCGAGATTTTGGGAGATTTTCTCAAAATTTGGCGGAAAAGTGGATCATATCGTGCTAAAATTTTGTCTTGCCCCAGTCATCGCTGTATAGCTTCCTTTCGCAATGTCACTCTCGCACTCACGCTTACAGTCTGGAGAGAAAAATCGAATTCACCCAGAGCAAAAGCTCCCAAAAGCGAGATTTTGGGAGATTTTCTCAAAATTTGGCGGAAAAGTGGATCATATCGTGCTAAAATTTTGTCTTGCCCCAGTCGTCGCTGTACAGCAAGCTTTCGCAATGTCACTCTCGCACTCAAGCTTACAATCTGGAGAGAAAAATCGAATTCACCCAGAGCAAAAGCTCCCAAAAGCGAGATTTTGGGAGATTTTCTCAAAATTTGGCGGAAAAGTGGATCATATCGTGCTAAAATTTTGTCTTGCCCCAGTCGTCGCTGTACAGCAAGCTTTCGCAATGTCACTCTCGCACTCAAGCTTACAATCTGGAGAGAAAAATCGAATTCACCCAGAGCAAAAGCTCCCAAAAGCGAGATTTTGGAAGATTTTCTCAAAATTTGGCGGAAAAGTGGATCATATCGTGCTAAAATTTTGTCTTGCCCCAGTCGTCGCTGTACAGCAAGCTTTCGCAATGTCACTCTCGCACTCAAGCTTACAATCTGGAGAGAAAAATCGAATTCACCCAGAGCAAAAGCTCCCAAAAGCGAGATTTTGGGAGATTTTCTCAAAATTTGGCGGAAAAGTGGATCATATCGTGCTAAAATTTTGTCTTGCCCCAGTCATCGCTGTATAGCTTCCTTTCGCAATGTCACTCTCGCACTCACGCTTGCAATCTGGAGAGAAAAATCGAATTCACCCAGAGCAAAAGCTCCCAAAAGCGAGATTTTGGGAGATTTTCTCAAAATTTGGCGGAAAAGTGGATCATATCGTGCTAAAATTTTGTCTTGCCCCAGTCATCGCTGTATAGCTTCCTTTCGCAATGTCACTCTCGCACTCACGCTTACAGTCTGGAGAGAAAAATCGAATTCACCCAGAGCAAAAGCTCCCAAAAGCGAGATTTTG
>CATQJL010000112.1:35469973-35497453 GCA_958299035.1 Cylicocyclus nassatus
TAGAAATTCGCGCGTTAGCTTCAAGATAAGCTGCTGAAGTCTGCATGCATGTGCAAGAACCCATCCTTGTAGGAGGAACGCATGATGCTTTAGTGTTTGACTCGCAAAAATTAATCTCACAAAAACTTGCTTCTGATGAAAAAATTTGCAAGTGTGAGCACATACTTTGTGGCCACTAGTACACTATTTTACACTTTATTTTGGTAAAGAGCTTTTACCGGCTGGTAAGGCTCGTTGGTTGCCGCGCGCAGTATTCATCACATGACTTATATCATTTGTGGCGGTATTTACCAATCTCCCGCTCGCTGTTCGGGCGCGTTCCATCGCTATGCACGGTCCAGACAGGCGAGAGCGTCCAAATCGTGATTTCTGTCAGGAGGTTGGTTAGCATAGCCCGAACAGGGAGTAGAGCCCGATCTGTCGAAACCTGTGTCGAGATTGTTGACGTAACCACTAAATGCGCATAAAAATGCAAAGACAGTGTCCGAAGACCGAAAGGAAAGAAAAAACATTGAGAAACGATGGGTTTTCCTGTGTTTGCGATATGCAAAGTTACGCGAGGAGGCGTTTTCAATATGCGCCCGCTCGCGCTGCTGGCGCTGCTGCTCCCCACAGTAGGTTCCCGATTAGGCACGAGAGGATGTATAGGAGATTGATAAATACCGCCCCTGTACACCTGTACCCCCGTCGATCGTCGCTTGACAGGAGCGGGATCCAGTGATGCCTCCATTCGTCCTTGTCGCGGACGTTGTTAACCAGTGTCTTCTATCGCACGAGGAACACGAGGAATGCTCTGAAGGACTTCAATAAAATCTTCGTGAACATGCAAACCATCGAGTCGGCGGGGAGAGGAGAGGTCTTCCTGTTCCGTGTTTGACGTCCGGTTTGACGTTCTCTACATCTGCTGTTTGCATGTGAATATGCTCATTTTTTCCATGGCTAGAACTTGATAAACATACTTAGTCCAACTTACGAGGGATCCCAAATCACAATGGCAACCTGCAACGAAGTACATATCATCAGATGCGTCTTGATAAAGCTGTTTTCGAACCTACCTTTCCTTCCTATCTGCCGCGGAATTTCCTCGAAGAAGTTAGGAGCGTTTGAAAGTCTAATCATGGCAAATACTAAGTGGCACCGCTCCAATAGTGTTCAAAAGCACTTAATGTGTTTCTGATTAATGTGTGCATTCTTTGTGGTCAGCATGCTCGAAATTTGGCTATTTAATGCACGCAGATGGATTTCACTGCATCATACATAAAACCCTAATAGATTCACAACTCTAACCGCTCATAACCTCTTCCAAACAAACCCGCAGCAGATGAGGAAGGTGTGATCGGCTTCCAGGTGTGGAGGCTGGTTGCGGACTTCCCTGTTAAGGATAAGCTCAACGAGAGAATACGGAATACAATGTATGGCGTGGAGGTCTAGAAAGTTTATCCTGAAAACTAGGGAAGTCCGCAACCCGCCTGCACACAAATCTGTGAGCCGATAATAGATTTGAAATCTGCTTATCAAGACGCAACAATAGCATTTTATTCCGGTTTGCCATTGCGATTTGGGATCCTTCTCTTGTTAGCCTAAGAATACAAGAGGTTGCTTCTTTCGGTTTTTTGCTCTACATTTGATATTTTTCAGAACCTATCGCCTATAAAAGGTCAGAAATCCATGGTTATACTTCCAGAGTTTCATAAAGAGTTACCTTTGTGCGAGCAGCCTAACGCAACTTCGGAAAAAAACTTAAAAATTATTTTCTTTTCCATTGCTAGCCATGAGAAAAATAAGCAAATTTATATTTAGATCGGACGTCGTACATGTGCATGAGGGTGTAAGGAGTTGTTGAAATTATTGCGACGGAAACACGATTTGTTTTGACTTCTGGGACACTCGATCTTTTTAGATTTCCGCTTTGAACTTTACATGGAACAAACTTTGAGCAAATATTTAGGAGCATTTTGTAGAGCTTGCTTTGCTCTTTCGAAGAGTGCAAAATCTCCTCGTTAGTTTATATGAATTGGAAAGTGTCTGCATACAAGGAATTTCATCGTTAAAGAAGCAAGGAGAAATGTCGCCTACATGGGTGATGGATCACGTTCCGCCAATTAGCTTTTTTACCTTTCATAGGTCTTTCAAATTGAGTGCGTGTAGCTGCGAGCATGTAGTACTTGGAACGTACTTTGCCTATTTTGTCGACAATGGTGAAAACCGCGCTGGGAATTATATAGTCACTTTGATTTATGGAGAACTTGCACTTTTATAGTTGGAACGCTGGTACGAAAGTGTCAACACATTCACATCTGCAGAGTTAATGGAACTATGATTGTAACATGCCATGCATGCATCACTTTCACCATACATGGAAATTTGGCATATATCTCTCGCTGTCAGGCGCTTTTCACCATGATACTGGCAAGTTCAATATCAGATTTCTCCTTGCTGATTGGTAGAGCTCTGCCAGAGCTTTCCGGTTGCCTCATGTTTCGGTTTCCGAAAATTCTATTTTTGCCTTTTTTGATGCCAAGGTCTTTCGGTACTGTGACAGATTAGCCGATTGCTGCATTGTGCCCATCTGAACATTGCTATACCCCGAAATGTTAAGACAGAGAGCACCACTTGAAGGCAGCGGCCCGGTAGAATTTCGTTCTCTAGTTCTTCGCCTTTTCGGAGCCTTTTCACCATGAGGAATCCATATTTGGGTTTTTCACTGCTTGAAAATGGCGATGAGCTTTTTCCGAAGCTTTTTAGGTCCGCGTTCAGTGAAGATACGCCGGAAAAAGCCGCGCCTCGCCTTTTTCGTTACGGAGCTCTGCACTAAAGGGTGACCTGGAAAGCTTCGGAAAAAGCGCATTTGTGCCATTTTTATTCGCTGAAAAGCCCAGATATGGGTTCCTCATGGCGAGAAGGCTCCGAAAAGGTGAAGAACTGGAAAACGAAATTTTACCGTGCCGCTTTTAAGCGCTCAGCATATTCACTGGCAATTTTGCAATTTGACAGATGAAATTCAAAAGTGTCTAAGGTAGTGACGAATGTCAAGAAAGAAATTTGTGGAATTTGCGTACGCACTATGCGACCGATCTTATTGTAATTTTTTATGACCCCACAACGGTCTTTCTGACACTTCTTAGCGTCAACAAATCTAATGTGCTCATGCTCATAAAGAATGTAGTCTTTAACGATCATCTTGTGCTAGTCCAGTCAGACTGATCCAACTAAGAGTAGTCTCAACTAGTCCCTAGCTAGATTTCTTTTAATCCATCAAAATGTTTCATAAGAAGCAAAAAAAACAGAGAACCGTAGACCTCTGTTGTACTATTTTTGAAATATTTTATACCATTGATTTTCACTTTTTTGTTCTCAACGATTTGAAGCCAAGAGCTTTGCAATGCTCAAAAACACTTCATTACTTTTTTTATTTCAATCATTTATTTGCTTTGTGCCATAATTTGATGCTATATCTTCAGTTCTTCTCATCTCCACAGCTCTACATTTTTGGTTTCACTTCCTGGCTGGCTGTAAGTTTTTCTTCTGTGCTGATAACGCCCTGTTTTCTACATTCGCGTATTGCGACCCTTCCAACTCTTCGGTTGGGCGCGACTCGCAGCACCGTTTGCCGAACCCTTGATGGGATCCTTCCGATGTTTTCACAACCTTTTTGACCAGTGGAGTTATTTATTTTTATTCATATATTTAGTCTTTTTGGTAGCTCCACCATTCGTTTATGGTTGAAACATAAAAGACAGGTACAATAAACTCCAATTCTTCTTGATAAGTATTTCTAATCTTGATCCATTTATCTTTTTTGTTGCTTCCCATATTCTTCTATTTTTTGTGATGTAAAGACATTTGTTTTCACATTGTATTCAACTAAATACGCCATTGAGCACTAAATGAACTAACAAGGAAAGGACACTTAGTCGAAAGCATCAATCCAGATGGGACATCCATCATCTTAGAGCGCTTGAAACGCTGATTCCAAATCTGTAGTTTCTAGCAGCGGAGCGGTTATCTAGAAGGAGTTATGGGGGGTGCTTCCCTCTGGGGTGGCGCCCTCCAGCAGGTCTCCTCTTACTATGAATACTGTAGAGGGGTACCAAATAGTGGCAACTGGTCTAGAGGTAAGTGATTTGCTTGATAAGGAGAGTCCAAAGTTTTGATCCCCATCGCATGCAACTTTATCGCAGTTTTTGCAGAACTGGGCTTCTAAATGGCTCAGGAGCCCTAAAGCCTGAAATTTCTGATGATATTAAAGCTAATTGAAGTTAGAAATGTTAATAAAACCAAAGTAATATGAGTATTATAATCTTGTAATTGTAATCTTCATTTAAATTACTTACCACTAGGTCAGTTGCCACCAGTTGGTATTCC
The DNA here is from genome assembly GCA_958299035.1 of Cylicocyclus nassatus. NCBI lineage: Eukaryota > Metazoa > Nematoda > Chromadorea > Rhabditida > Strongylidae > Cylicocyclus > Cylicocyclus nassatus. The sequence continues at coordinate 35,474,339 of CATQJL010000112.1, forward strand.
TCTACAGTGCTCATAGATAAGGGGAGACTTGCTGGAGGGCGCCTCAATCCCAGAGGAAACATCCCTCATAATTCTTACAAAACCGCTCCGCTGCTAGAAACTACAGATTTGGAATCAGCGTTTCAAGCGCTCTTAGATGATGGATGTCTCATCTGGATCGGTGCTTTCGAATAAGTATCTTCTCCCTGTAAGTGAAATAAATTTTTTATGACGTTCTGATCGATATCTTGTGCATGACATTTTTATTGATCTTGCAAAATATATCTATTCTTAGTCACTTCTTCTATTAGAGTGTCCCATAATTTTTTACCGTTTTTACTACAAACATCGCATTTTTGTATCCTTCCCTTAACTGATGTGGCTTGAGTAATCATTTGACAAGGCAAAACAATCTCTACGAGATGGCTATCAAGATTCTACCCAAACTGGATCCCACGTGAAGTTTTGCGATGAAATCTGATAGCAATCAGAAAAGAACTCTACCCTAAAAATCGTATCTCCGCCCCAAAAAATCTCATAAGTTTCTCATTTATCCTAACATAAACGAACACATCGAATATTTGATTATACACCTTCCGTATGTTTTCCACGGGTAGAAATTAAGAAGAAAATGAATGGAGTAAAATACAAACTCCGCCTTTAGACGTCCTGAGCCCCCTGTACAAGAGTACGATCATGTGTTTGTACCATTTGTAAGTGCCGCACTTCTCAAGAAATCCGGATATCTAGGGTAAAAATGGTGAAGAATTATGGGACATCCTAATATTATATTTTCTTAACTTCACTTGACCCATATCCAGGGTCGAGCAAGAGATGTGGCACTATACTTGGGACCGAATCGAATAATTGTTCGATCATTCGAATAAATCATTCGAATGCGAATGATTCGAAAAGTCGAATATTCGAAAATCTGGGAACGAGAGTAAAATTCGAAAGTCGAATATTCGGAATTTTCAGTCGAATATATTCGATAGTCGAATATTCGAAAATCTTCATTTTCGAATATTATTCGATAGTCGAATATTCGAGGGTCATTCATTCGATCATTCGATGTCCATCAAATTTTCGAATATTCGTTGAACACCGTATATTCGGAAATTCGATAAGAATTGACTATTCGAATATTCGATAAGCATCGAATATTCGAAAATTCGATATGCATAGCATAGCGTATACGGGGTGTCTTAAAAGTATCTACACACCGTTTGAACGCTAATACCTTTCTAAGTCTTTTGCCAATTTCTGGGTAACATCCAGTAGGGATGGCTTCGGCTTATAAATACATCAGAAAGCGAATCACCCATGTTTTTCTTATTGTGTGTTATCACGGTAGGAAATTCCAGTATATAGACCAACCAACTGCAAAATAAGACATCCAAAAATATTGTACCCAAAAAAGGTCTAAAATCTGTGCAGCAGTGTTTTTACGTATGCTAATTTTACACGCATGAGTTTTCAAGCTTTCCAAATGGCAATTACATTTTTGAAAGGCGTTGCAAAACACTTGTTACGGTGTACGTTTTGAAAAAAAAAACATTACGGTTGTGTGCAGATTCTTCATAAAGTGAGTGTCTTTACAAGTTTAATGCAATACTTTTGGCCCTTTTCATTCTTCTTGGGGAAATGGCTCTTGATGTTTCGAAATCCGCTTTAATCTTACGGTTATTTTACAACAGTGAAAAGATTGATAAATCGCCCCGTACTCTAAGTTGATGTCAGTCTACAGATCTACATACTGCTGGGATCGCTGTATATTCAATCGCAACTCTCAGTGAAGGTATATAATCTTCTTTGAAGTACGAAAATCTCTTCACAACCGTCACAGTAGTAGCTTTTAGGTTCCTAAGTCTCTTCACGTCACGACTGAACCGTTTTTCCATCGTAAATTGTAACATAAGAAAGTGTCCATTCTTAACCCTTACATGAAACAATTTATTTTTGGATGTTTTGGCCTTTCATAGGCAGTCTCAATGACGTAAATTATTCGATCAGTATTCGAAAATCGAATAAATACTCGAAAATCGAATAACACTCGAGAACCGAATAATATTCGAAATTCGAATAACGAATGATATTCGAATATATTATTCGATTAGAAATTTTCATTTTCGAATAATATTCGATAGTCGAATATTCGAGATTTCGATTTTTGAATATTATTCGATATTCGAATATTCGACATTTTCAATTTTCGAACATATACGATATTCGAATAGTCGAAAAAAGTTTCGAATTTCCCCAAGTATATGTGGCACACAACCGCCGTATACGCGTTTGCCTACCGTAAGGACATAAAGGCTTTACCAAGCATAATTAGTAATATACTAACTTGCTTACCCGGCTCCGCTAGGGCCTGTCAAACCACTGTAATAAAGGTGCCATCCCTATCCCTGCACAGCCTTTCCCTGTGCCCACTTCTACACTTCATTTCCCGTTCCCTGTGTTGTTTTCGAAATCAGCATGCTCACTTACCCTCCTATGCCAACTCCCAGCCATGCAGCTCAAACTTTGCAAAAAATCGATAAAATCGATAAAAGTAATGGACGATTTTAAAAACTAATATTGTATTCGTAATCAGCATTCTCGATTACTTCCCTGTGCCAACTCCCAGCACCGTAGCTCAAACTTTGCAAAAAATCGATAAAATCGATGAAAGTAATGGACGATTTTAAAAACCAATACTGTGTTCGGAATCGCCATGCCCACTTACCTCCCTGTGCCAACTCCCAGTCCCGTAGGTGAACTCTGCAAAAAAAATCGATAAAAATCGACATCGATCGATAACGAAAAGTAGCCTATGACACGCTCCCCCCCCCCCCCCTTGAAGTATATGTGTGCCAAGTTTGATCCAAATCGGTTCAGAAATAAAAATTTCTATTCCGCACATACGTACAGACAGACAGACAGACATACATACACACTTCAGCTTTATATATAAGACTAGCGACCCTACGGGTCGCTAGCAAGCGGGTAGGGCACACCCATAAATAAACATCTTTCATACCTATAATTTTCTCAAGTGAAATTTCAGTTTATCAGTACATGTATTGCCACAACCGCTCAAAAGTAACATTTTCAGAGATATTTTCAATGGGAGGAAAGTGGATCATATCGTGCTAAAATTTTGTCTTGCCCCAGTCATCGCTGTACAGCTTCCTTTCGCAATGTCACTCTCGCACTCACGCTTACAATCTGGAGAGAAAAATCGAATTCACCCAGAGCAAAAGCTCCCAAGAGCGAAATTTTCGAAGATTTTCTCAAAATTTGGCGGAAAAGTGGATCATATCGTGCTAAAATTTTGTCTTGCCCCAGTCATCGCTGTACAGCTTCCTTTCGCAATGTCACTCTCGCACTCACGCTTACAATCTGGAGAGAAAAATCGAATTCACCCAAAGCAAAAGCTCCAAAGAGCGAAATTTTCGAAGATTTTCTCAAAATTTGGCGGAAAAGTGGATCATATCGTGCTAAAATTTTGTCTTGCCCCAGTCATCGCTGTACAGGTTCCTTTCGCAATGTCACTCTCGCACTCACGCTTACAATCTGGAGAGAAAAATCGAATTCACCCAGAGCAAAAGCTCCCAAGAGCGAAATTTTCGAAGATTTTCTCAAAATTTGGCGGAAAAGTGGATCATATCGTGCTAAAATTTTGTCTTGCCCCAGTCATCGCTGTGCAGCTTCCTTTCGCAATGTCACTCTCGCACTCAAGCTTACAATCTGGAAAGAAAAATCGGATTCACCCAGAGCAAGAGCTCCCAAAAGCGAGATTTTCGAAGATTTTCTCGGAATTTGGCGGAAAAGTGGAAGCATAGTGAATACTGAGATCGAATGAGAGCGGATCAAATGGTATGCTTCTATAACTAACTGTGCGATAATGTCCAGCTCGCAATTTCAACACCCTTGGCACGCGCTTGCGTCTTTCAACACACCCATTGCAGCAGCAGAGCGTACCCTGCGTGTCGTGGCCTCTCGTTCGCGCTAGGACCTCTGCGTCCTCTTGACCTCATGATCGCGCCGTCGCGTCTCTACACAATAAGGCCCCGTTCGGAAACTGGCGTCTATTCAAAACACCCGCTGAAGCATACATGTGGGCGGACCATCCTCGCCGTCTCGTTTTTTGGGATCGGGTTTATGTTATAGGAGAGGATTTGTGATTCTCATGTCAGATACCCCCTGTGGGCCAATTTTAGCGAATTTCGGGGTCTTCGTTGGATCACCCAAGTGAAGTGGCCACCATAATTGACTATTCTCAAAAGTAAATTATCTACCTCTTTTTGCACCTAGTACGAATCACTACTCTCTATTTGCTCATACAATGAATCCTGCTTCGAATAACCATCAAACTGTGGAATTAGGAGCCAGCCAAAATTTCGTTTGTCCCATTTTTCGCTCACGGTGGCTGCGCTTCCAACAACTGTTGCTCAAACAAAAGGAAAACGAATTCAGCTCCAATCATTTCAACAAAGACTACGAGATTTTGGCTATCGAACTGTGTATAACTCGCTTCCTAAAATTCTTTTTGGAGATAAGTTAATGGGGTGTGGCACAACCCCAGAAAAGCTGCGGCTGCCACACCTTTTTGGGGCTGTGCCACACTCCATTAACTTATCTTTGACCATTCAAATGTCTGCGTTTCTTATATCGTTGCTTTTGCTCAGCCTTTTTCTTTACACTGTAGGCAATTTGTTCCAAATCGTTTCTTCTAGGGATAAATATAGTCGTTTTTCTTTATCCATGTAGATGGAATGCTGCGAGAATATTGGATTACGGATACCCAGTCTAAGCTACTAGGTAATTCGCAGAAGAAGGCGGCAAGGATGAATATATTTGAAAGGCCCAAGCCATAATCCAGAATGATTTGAGCCTGATTGGTCTTCTCTAGCCTGAGATATTGCAAACGGAAAATGGAACAAACTAGATTTAGGCTTGTTTTGTTTGGTTTGCAGGTTACTCGAAGTGAAATCCCTGATGTGAGGAAGACGGTTCTTTGTATCAAGTGCAGAAAGAAGTAGTTAACTCACCTTCGAAACGAAGATAACAGAGCTTGTAACTTGTAAGAGCTTGTATGACCTTCTCACTTGGATGGACCAATATCTGGAAACCTCAGAATTCGCTGAAACTTGGTCTACAGAGGTTATTTGACATGATAATTACGAAAATGATGCACTTATGCCTTTGAGGTCCTTTTATTATATTTATTTATTATATTTACTGTAGGTATACGATGTTGCATGATGGGTCTATCTGTCATTGTTAACGGATATCATGTTATCGCTAATATCAGATCATTTCGATGACGACCCCCCCCCCCTCCACGTGTGGTATGCCACTCTCAACGCTTGATCCTGGTCCAGAGATACCTGACGCTGTCTTCAGAAAGCAACGAATGGTTCCCATTCACGTCAATTGACCTCCCCAACCTCGTCCTCCTCCCCCCCCCCCCCTCCCCCTCCCACCATTCGTTGCTTTCTGAAGGCAGCGTCAGGTGGCGGCGTAGCAGGAGGAACCAAAGGCCCTGCACCATATCCGCAGGATGCAATGAAGAGTGCGAGCACTGTCGAGAGGATTTGGTTCCAGGATCCAGAACAACTAAGCAAAGAAATAGAAGGAGACCATAAGAAAACGTATTTCATAGTTTTGCTTGGAAAACGCACGAGAAATACGAGTGGCAGTTTTTAAATCACTTTTTATGGCTTCTGTTAATAAAATAACTGCCATTGAAAAAACATAAAGAATTTTCAGGATTCAAGTTGGAAAATGGAGGGGAAGGCAAACTTAAAGTCAGCAGTCCAAGATGAAACTTGAATTGATAAATCTACATGATTGCAAAATTGTGTTTGAAACCACTGGAGATTTTTCAGAAATTGAAGTTTTGTATAACATTTATTGAGATTTTCTATAAGTTGCAAATTTACCAGAATGGCTCTCAGATGGCTCACGGTTTGAATTTGAACAAGACTTCGTAAACAATCTTCTTAGTCTTCAAACGATTTTCTGCTACAGATTTTTAGCGTCAATTTGACGATTTCGGTTTCTTGACATTCAATAATTCTTGAACAATCTTGAAACTTGAGAAGGTGCTTCGTCGTAGCTAACGCGTGTTCTGGCGATGTTCATATCAAAGATTCAAATAAAAAGTGAATTCCGCTTTCATTTCTTCTATGCTCCTGAAAACGCAGATTACACTTTTCCACTTGTTTCTCTAGCTTTTCCCAAGCGAAATTACGAGGAATCTTCTCCTAAGAACATTTTTGGATTCCTGCGAATTTTCTTGGATCCTGGGCAAATCTCCGCCGCAGTGCCCGCACCTCTAATTATCTTTTGCGGACACTGGCAGTCAGGCCTTTGGTTCCTCCTGCGCGTCCTCCGAATGGGCGCAGAGGTGTTGTGATTCATGTTGTTGCTGTGACTGCAGATGTATGTGAAAAAGTTGAGTTAGCATCAAGCGATGAATTCATTAGCTGTTCAGTTCTGTTGCTGCATATTTCTTCCAAAACAACGCGAGAGATTCTTTCCCAAGTTTTACAGGTTTGTTGAAGGACAGACTGGACCGTGATCGATTGAAAAGTCCACTTTCAAGTCCGTTTTGAGGTAGATAGGGACGTTGTTTCCGAAACAGTGGAATGCTAGGACTCTAGCAGTTACTTCATGGTGTCATATAAAGGAGATTTTTGTTGCTGCATCGTATCGATATCCGCATCTGAAAAAGGTTAGGGAGACTTTTGATTTTGTGTAATATACATTCAGAGGAAGTTTTTTCAGTGAAGAGAAAGCTACGCTTGTCGTGTACCAATGCCTCCGGTTATGGATGAGCAAGCTTCTTCAAACAGCGGTCTGTTCCTCGACCGGTGTTTGTCTGTTTCCTCTCGGGCGCGGGAACTTAGGTACTCTGGCAGCTGGTCTGAGGGCGTTATTTCAAGTTTCGAGTGATCATGAGGTGTCAGTATGGAGTTAACATCCATCCAAAACGCGTTTCATTCCTTGCACCCAGAAAGTTACACCCACCTTAGGTAGTGATTAAGAGACTGAAATTTCAAGCATTTTTGAAATTAATATTTTAGTATAAAAAAAATAGTCTAAACGAACGAAAAACTTGGAGTGCTTTTTCCAAGCATGTGAGCCGTTGCCTAAGAGGCTACAGAGACGTGCCTGGTAACTATGAAATGACTCTGACACAAATCTTAAGTTGGAACTTCGCCACTGGAAGTTGTCGAAACGGACCGAAAACCTAGACTACGGTGTATCAAGGACACTCTTTCCAAATATGTGAACTGTTTTGCTGAAAATCTCTCAATTCATTCGTGAAACCGGCACCTGCTGCTAGGGTAACTAACTTCCGTTTTGCGTCCAAGGGGGTTTTTCACGGCTGGCACAGGGGCAAGCTGGAGGTCATTCTTATCTAGTTGAGAGGAAGCAGAGGGGATGTTACTTTTGTGTGTCCGTAGGAGGGTCCTGCAGAGTTATGCGCTAGCATCGAACTCTATATTGGAAATGGCCTTCTAGACTTCCTCACCGGTGTCCAAAACACGGGGTCGATTTGTGCGTTAACATCTTTGCGTAGTGCGGGATTTTAAACTGTGCCCGAGATAAAACAACTGCCGAAATTTTCTCACTAATTCGTCCATATATAAATCTGAGCCTACATATTAGAAACTGCATACTATTACCGAAACGGCCTTGTTCTCTCTTCTTCACTTTTCAGAGCCTCCATTAAATCGGTAATTGGCGCACTTCCGCTCCAAGCTCAATTGCCATCGTAAAGCATGAGTGTAGGCATTTTTCAGTCGGTTGGGCATAGGGGGATTTCGTAAAAGTTTGCGAACTCAAAGGTGACTTGTATGCAAAATTTGGTGCCAGCTTGTGCAAGCCCCTTTCCTAAAAATTTCTTCACATTATTTCTTTTTGAAGTTTTAGATGAACTGATCACAGCAATATGCCTAAGTGTTACTTCTATCAACGACAATCATCTGGCTGAATGTTATTCCATACAGAAACGGCGTCTTTATCGTATTCATCTACCAGACGACAGGTAAGGACACCGCTAACATGCCTCTGTTCTTCTTCCTAACCACCGCGCATATGAAGGACCTCCTGTAATACTCGAAAAATTGCTTATTTTGCGCACCTGCTAACTCCCCGCCTACTACGCGCACAATATGTTTCCGATGCGGCTCTTTTAAAGAGCGTTGAGCATGGAATGGTAAAAGGTTCAAGCACCATTCGATGCAACATTTCTCATCTTTTTATCAGCCGGCGTTCTCTTTGCGATATATGCAAAATTTGCGAAATCGCCTGTTTCCCAGTTTTACGAGTACACAATGTTGAACAGCACTGTTAATTATACTCTTCCAAAAAAAAAAGAAATAGATACGACGAGATCTTGACAAGGGAATTGACTAGCCTAAAATGCATTTGTGGAAATAAGAACGAAAAAGTGCCACTATAAAAATGGAAAAAGTGACGAACAAGGGTAGAAGCAAGAGCGGCGTATGTTTTGCACAGCATGGTTCTCGCACGTATGCATGCTAACGCAGACGGTAAGGTGATTTAGAAGCACTCCATACTATGTACTTAGGCATGTGTCACTTTCCAAGGACTAATGGTATGAAATTTGCCAACCATTTCTTTCTTTTGCAAAGAAGAAGAGCTTGTGTGAGTTGGAATATTTTCCAATGAAATTAGCATTTGCAAAAATGAAAAGATTCGCAAAGAAGAAGCCGTTCTAGCAGTTTGCCCCTCGCCGGTGCAGACTGGCAGCGGCGGCACGGCTAAGTTCCAGCGATGTCGCTACGTTATACCGTTCAGAGTTGCCCCGCGACTACTCGCACCGTCATCTAATACAGACGCGTGGCCATCACACAGTAAAACGCGCCGCACGCCGGACTTGGAACAAATGTTTGATGTTTGTTTGAGAAAATGGTGCACTAACTGAAATCGCGGAAATTATTCTCTATGCCTCAGGCCTAAGGCATACCTCGAGCGATTCCAGTCGCTGCGCGATTTGGCACGGCATCGACTGTTCGTAAGTGGCTGTCGTGCTCTACTTGAGCAAAACTCGAAGTGTTTGCGACAACTCACTAAAGTTACGGGCCTATGCGCCTGACAGCTGCGCGCGATTAATATCTGCAAAAATCTGGCAGACTGCCGAGTCGCGCTGATGTAGCGATTTAAAGAGCGGGAGGTATGCCTGAGGCTTTAGGCGGAAGTTAGGCTGACGCGTACGCTGCGCAACGGTTTGCACCGTATACATTGACAGTCAGAATTCATGTCTGCGTCCCCTCATTCTCCTCTGAATTGCTTGGCAGAATGCCAACGCTCTACATTTTCCTTCAAAAACTCCATAATATTACTTGAACATTTAGAGCGTGCAAGTCTTGGGAGCTGCAGTTCGTGCTTAGGAACGCCGACGCGAATGGTGTATATTATGTCGATAAATTTGATGTGCCTGAACAGTCACCTCTAGAAAACAAATCGGTGGTGATTGGAAGCGATGGCGTAGTTAAGGTATGTTTATCTTAAAGATAACCAGCTGGCATATCCGGCTCGGCCCAGCCCTGTTAAAATACTATGATAAACCCACCATTTCTATTCCTTTACAACCTTTCCCTGTGCCCACTCCTACATGTTAATTTCCCATCCCTGTTTTGTTTTCTCAGCAGGTTCACGGGTGTATGACAAGATGAACGATAGCTGGAAATAAGCTTACTGTACTCGTGCGGTTGTCAATATGCCGCGCCTATCTTATTTTTTTAAGCGATATGTTCTTCACTGGATTGAAAATGGTGTCGAGCAGTAAGAATAAGGCGGTACCGAGCACCTAGCGTTTTTTCCAAAATTTTGAATATCATCATAGCGTAATTATAGAATCTAGAAAATATTTGACCTACGTAACGCGTATGGCTGGCACAATCTATCGTTCATGTTGGCTGCCCCCCCAGGTTCACTTACCCCCTTCCTCTTCCCCCTCCCTCTGTGACACTTCCAAGCCCTATACCTACCCTCAGATCTAGCCGTCAGTCTTTGAGGGAATTCTCGAAAAACTCAAAGCTTTTTCCATGTCTATGCGGTACGCCGAATTTAGAAATCTAATCTAATAAAGAATCGTAAGAGGAATTCAAAAAGTATCAGATAGTGGGAAACCGTGCGGCGGTCCCAACGAGCACGCCTGCAAATTCAACTGCTTAAGACGATGAGAAAATGAATGTATCGTTACATACCGACTACACTCCTTCAATTTTCGCACTTTTTTCTTCTTCTGTAAGCGCTGATATCTCGTTCTTACTAATTAGTCTTGAATGCATACATGTGAAAAGGGGAAAATGTGTTCCTACCCCCCGGAACCCTGTTGACCCTCTTCACCCACGGCCGTTGAAAACCTGGAAGAAGCGAGACTGAGAAATTAGCGTTTTCAAGCAAAATTATCAAACTATCGGCATTATTAAAATCTTTAGTATCACCCCTGATGTTTTGACATCGCAGAATGCAAGTAAATGACATTTCGTGGCGAAGCACATTTCCAGTATTTTTGAATTCCTAAAACACATGTATCAGGAAATCAACATTTGCAGTTTAGCTCCAAGCGTACGTCTCGATCAGCTACTGCGCACATCACGAAAGTTATGAACGCAAAGTTTTCTGGTCCGAGCAGTTTGGAAGAGTGCTAGCTGGAGAGGACGTTGCTAATGCTCAACGATATGTTATTTATTCCACAAGGGTCGAACGGTAAGTTTCTCTGTAATTTTTCTCGTTCGACTAAGACGACGTGCACTTTGCGTATGATTAGTATGTTTTAGTCCGTGACGTTTTGAAATATTGCAGAGATTCTTTTTCACTTCTCACAAAATGCGTGCGCATGCAAGCTTTATCTTCTGCTTCCTTAGATAGTTTGCTTGTTTTCCGTGTATCTATCGATTGAATCGTATTGGGCCTTGGCCATACTTCGCGCGATTTCAGGTGTGACGTGATCTGGCAATACGATGATTGTTTTATAGTAAGCGCATTGTGATACTCAAATCGCATGAAGTGAGGCCTCAGACAGCATTAAAGATGGCGATCTTCGGCATCAAAATTCATCTTTGACGCCTTGCTTCGACTTCCAAAGCCATACCGCCGCGAAGGCAGCTAGAAATTCTACAATATGTGGGAAGATGCTTATGTTTTGAACTGCCCAAAACTCCGAAGACTTTACAACTTTATTTCATGACTTGACAAATTCTTGCTTTAGACATCTGTCTGACTTTGACCCTTTCCATGTACATGGTGTGGGGTGGAGGAACGAACACCTCAATTAGGCACCGCCTCCGCGGACTACTGGTCCCAACACGATGCACAACAGTGGGACGAAAGGACCAGCAGTCCGCGGAGGCGGTACCTAGTTGAGGTGTTCGTTCCTCCACCCCATGGTGTGCTCGGAGAAGGAAGTTTGACAGGCGGTCGAAAATTAGCGGAGAGAATTGACTTTTTCTACAGACTATCGACGTTAGGGGTTTTACCACGGACGTGAAACATAAGGGGAGCATAATTTAATGAGCGAGACAAAGGAATTTGGTGATTGTTTCGCCGGCTTCTGAAAGGTGGCATCAAATAGTTCGAAACGAAACTGAAGTCAAAACAAAGTGCGCAGTTGCTGGCAGCCGCCGCCAGCGGCCCATAGCCGCCGCTGGCCGCTTTTGTTCATAGAAGCGCAAAATCATCAAATTCTTATTACTTTGAGTTCATCCGCCCACGCTTTCCATCCGCGCTTTTTTCCTGTTGCCGCCAGTATGGAGTTCGATCTCATATATCATACTTGTGTCCATTGTTGTTATTATCTTGTGCCATAGATTGGTTATCTTATTGGTGCTCAATTTCCCTCTCGTAGTTGAACCATAGTCTGCCAGAGGTTCTTCGCGGTGTGTTCTCTTCTGACTTTGGATGCGTCCAGTTTCTGCAGGTTGCTATTTGTTCATTTCTGGGTATGGTTCTGCTTCAGTCTTTTTCTTGGCTATCGGACTTATCTTGAATATCCCTTAAAGTGTGAGAGTCGAACTGCACATTAGCGGTAGGAAAACGTTTGATTTTTGCGTATACCCATGCCTCTTCATCGGGTTCGGTAACCTCCACTTTTAAAGGCAATGTCCAAGCAAATCTGGGCATATAGGTTTTTTGCCTGGAAACTGATGAGGAGGTTCTGGCCACTGCCCAAGAGGCAGCAAGTCATTCAAGCTGAGGAATATGTCGCCAAACACTCCGCGGCTGCGCCGTGAGCGTAACAATTAGCATGGGTCCCAGCGCGAACGTAATGTTAAAGTGAGCGAATCGTTTTCAAGTTACGGTCACGGCGCAGGCGCTGGGATTTCGGGGGTGGTGTTCTTATAGTCGTCCTCACCCCACTAGTCGGTCGGTGGTCGAATTTGAATTCGAACTGAAGCAGACCGGCCGCGGCAGAGCGCGGCAGACCGCCCCTCAGTCAACCGCTTGCGCATGAGCTTTTCTCTTTCTTTCTTCGTGTTTCTTTGCTATCTTTCGTATCGCGGCAATGTTCTTGATCAGATTTTAAGATTTTGTACCGCTAACTATTGTTTTGTGCAGTTGTGCTCGTTTGTTCTACATTTTTTTCCAGGTAAACCGGGAAAGAAGATGCGATTGGAGATTTAGGATGAGAAATCTTTTTTTCGGTAAGTGATATAGACACAAATGTGATTTGATGAACTGTGTCAAGTTTTTCGTCAGAATGGTACACTCTGAACTATTATTTTGTAATAGGGCTGAAATTCCCTCAAAAAGTATTTGTTTTCAAGGAGTTAGCGGTACGATTCTGAAAATCTAAGGTAAGAACATTGCCGCAGTACGAGGGATAGCAAAGAAACACGAATAAAATAAGAAAAAAGCTTGTGCAAGCGGTTGGCTGAGAGGCGGCGCCTGCCGCGCTCTGCCGCAGACGGCCAGCTCCAGTTCGAATTCAAATTCGACCACCGACCGACTAGTGGGGTGAGGACGACTATAGCAGTGAATGAACTATTTGCGTTGCCTATTGGGCAATGCATAGTTAACCCCCTATCAATTTACAGGCAGAAAAACCATGCGCTCAGATTCACCTGGACACTGCCTTTAAGATAGCAGAATTTCTTGTCAGTTTGGACGCGCTTACGTTCCTAGGGAACGGCCATAAGTTGTCGGTGTTGTCGGTGTTGTCGATGTTGTCGGTGTTGTCGGTGTTGTCGATTGTCGGGGTGGTCGGGGTCAGAGACAGTTCAAAGAGCGCGCGAAACGGGGAGGCTATCATGAGGTCCTACAACGACCGGCAACCTCGGCAACCCCGAACACCGACAACACCGACAACATCGACAACACCGACAACACCGATAACATCGACAACACCGACAACCTATGGCCGTTCCCTTAAAATGCGTCCATTCTTGCGTTGATGTTTTACGGTAGATCACTTTTGTTGACTTTCCGCGTCGCGTGAACATGGCAGATAGTCCGCCAACTACATTCTTGGAAGTCGAAGAGAACCCATCAAAGTGGAATCACTTTATGCACCTCACTAGTCACCTCCAACTCATGGTCACCACTATTTGCATCTCAGCGGCTTTGCTGATTCTTTTTTCTTTTTTTAAACTATATCGACTTTATGCTGATTCTCTCTTTCTAGTCCTTTCCAAAGAATTTTTAAGAAAGATCGATCGCAACATTAGAATAACTTCAAGTGCAGCAGAGATGTTTACGGTAGTCACAGAAGAATGAGTCATTTATCTGCACCAGTTCATAGGAGTATTTTCTTAGCTAGAGTCTGTGCCAGCGATGTGCTGTCTTTCCGGTCAGCTCAAGCGTGACGCTAGAGCCCTTTGGAGTGCTGCTGGTCCTGTTTCTACTGTTGTGCATTGGGATCAGTAGTCCGCGGAGGCGGTGCCTAATTGAGGTGTTCGTTCTTTCAACCCCCTGCCGCGTTCGCGGGCGTACGGCACGAGCATTCAAATTTGCCGCGTCGATCGGATCGCTGCGCAGTGCCAGCACTGCGGACGCGTAGTTGCTAGAGGAAGAGAGCACGTGTTGACACAGATCATACATTAAACTAGCGCACAGATAAAATTGGATCTATTTGCTATCTGCTACTTTCCCAGCTTGTCTTCTATAAAGTCCATTTTTCACTCTCCTCTGGCTTTTTTTCATGTAGCGCTTGGTATGAACAAATTGTTACTGTCACTATCAATACTTTATTTGCTTAGACTAAGCTATGGTAACTATACAAGCAGAAACAACTGATTGATGTAAGCTGTATAGGAGCCTGCATGATCGCGAGAGTCGGACGTGCGCACGGCCATTGCGCCGCGCACATCCGATGTCCGGCTCCACGGCTCAGGTAGGTGGCAGATTTACTCTCAGCAGGTTCATTGGGTTCACCCCTCTGTTATTGGTCAGTGCATTGATTTGACCAGTAGCGAATGAACCGGACGATCCAGTCAAATAAGATGAGTCTGGCACCTGCCTCAGTGACATCGGACGTGCGCGGCGCAATGGCCGTACGCACGTCCTACTCTCGCGATCATGCCGGCCCCTATACGTTTTGTGGTGTTCGGCCATTTGCTACTTGTGGCCGAACCGGCTTATACATCAATCATCTCGCAACAAGGCGGGCGGGTTCGGGGGTCGACGGGCTTTTCTGTTGTAAGCTAAGTCAGTATCACAATAGACGTTGAACGCGTCGTGTTGTGTTAGCTCCTAGGGTTACAGTTGCCCTACAGTGGCATATTTGGAATCATACCGCGATGCGCACTTCTTAGGATTCAAAGATGGTAAGTAACGGCTTAAGGTATCATTGTTGCGACGAAGTCAACCTTGTTTTACGTTAAGCGGAAGTTTTGTAGTTGTACGTTCCCAGATAATGGATGTCAACATCTGCTAAGTTTCTGCTGTGCTAGGTTATGACTCATCATTGATCGAAGTGCTTGTCTTCAGCATCGAGCTTAACACATTCGCGACAATACGACCCACCGGTGGGTCGTACGTGTTCTGCCGTTTCGGACAATACAACCCACCGGTGGGTCGTAAGATTCCGGAAGCTCTAACTTTGCCAGTATACGATGGAATTCTACGGGATTCTGGCACATGATTGGGGACACCTTGGCGAAGCTCTAGCCGGAGTGGTCCGGGTTCGGGGTACTGTAATGTAGTGTTACGGTAGGTATACTGTAGATCAAGGTAAGGCGCAGACTTTAGCTCAAATCTCGCAGAGTGGTGCTGTTTTTGACAATACGAATTTATTTGCACGAGAAATACAGGGAGAGCACGAGACTGATTTCAGCCCCTCAAAAACTATAGATTTTATTGAGTTTATTGATTTTTCGCATTGTACATCCCAGGAGGCTCAAATCTTGCATATATAGATTTTTTTAGCATGCTAATTACGAAAATGATAGGCTCAAGTTCTAATATCGCCTTCTTACATCAGTTTCTTAATTCTTACGAGAATTCTACCATACTGCTACCATAGTTCCACTGTGGGAAAGTAGTGAACAAAGACACTATAATCGTGGTCAGCATGTGAAATGACCCCAAAACGCATTTTTTCACAAAAATTCGTGATGTTGGGTTCGTGTAGAATGATTACCGTAACCTTACCGTATACTGCCAAAGACTGAAATCATATTTTGGTAATCAGCGCCTTCGATAACCCTTGCAGGGATATTCTCGCAGACATGTTTTGAATTTCTTCCAAAAAGACTACCATTTCGGACAATACGACCCACGGGTGGGTCGTAAGTTTGACAAAGCAAAAAAGGCTCTGGTCGAAACGGCGGTAATCGAGAAATCGGCCTTGTTGTGAATGTGTTAATATAGTGTGCTTGCATTGAAGGTGAAATGCGATAAAATTTGCACGTGAACATAGCTGCGCCCGTGTCGCCGGCCAATTGCGCGCGCAAAAAGCTGGCATTACTGGCATTACTACTTTTGCGCAAATTTCACCGCATTTCACCTTCACTGCAAACACACTATAATAAGCGGGAAATATACTCGACTGCACCATTTCGAAACACAGGCAAACACGTGGCCAAAATCTGCCAACATGTTGTGGCATGTTGCAAACATGTTGCCACGTTGCCAACATATTAGGGTTGTTTCATACTGCCGCACTGACTGCAGCAGACTGCAGCTGACTGCACTGACCGCCGCAGACTGCAGCAGACCGCAGCAGACTGCACTGACCGCAACGGCCGCACAAGGGCTGCAACCTTTCGTGAAAGAGAAAACAGTTGCGCACACATCAAAACACTGGATTTAGTCAAAACACTGGATTTACGCCTAGAAAGTTCATAGGTTCTAACTTACTCTTCTCAATTAAATTTTGGCGATTGTTTTTCTTTAGTATGCTCATATTTGTTCTGATTCCTTTTGTCATTGCATATACCTATTTTACTCCCGCTCGTGTTGTCTATTGGGGCATATATTGTAAAGAGACTGTTTGAGCTACAACTATCTATCCTTTCCACCTTCACGAAAGAATGCAGCGATCTGTGCGGCCTCCGGTCAGTGCGGTCAGCTGCAGTTTGCGGCGCCATCTAAATCTACTTAACCGGCTGCGCGGGCGGTCGCGCGCGTTTCTCACTGCGTGGTGGGACCTAGCACATTGAGCTTGGGCCACGCTTGCTCTCCGGAACTTGGAAAGTCGCGGTCGCGCATGTTTTTTTGAATCTTGTCAGACTTCTTGAAGAATTAGCAAGGACAAAAACCATTCTCAGAAGTGCATATTGTCATATCCTGCATTCATAGAGTTATAAGGTTCTCACACTGGAGCTGCTTTGCAGCGAACATTCCTGTGGAAGGGCAGGACATTGTACGACCTCAGTGCGCGCGTGCTTGTACATTTTCAACAGTGTGAAATCCTTCCTATGTTGCATAAGATTCATGTTTTTTTGAGGAAGGATTGATACCATCCCAAAAAACATTATTGATTCTTTTTTGTTGATACGTTTCGCTTTGTTTCTGATGCTGATTTCAAATGTTTGATTACTATTTCCACCGTGAAACATAATGCTCTTCTCATTCAGTCTTTAATCCACTGTACGAAATCACACCAATGTCTTCAAAGTTTTAGAGACTAGTTAGACTAGTTAGTCAGATAGGAGCAATGCTGTCAAATATTCAGGCCTGGACTTTCATTACTTTTTCCAGCAAAACTGATAAGGCAAAACGATGTTTCGTGATTAATGGAGCGAACGCCAAGCATTGTCTGACAAAGTCGGATCCGTTTATTCTGCAAAGCTAGTTATTTGGTAGATTATGCACGTTATGATTACAGTATCAACTAGTTGACCATACGTGAAGCTCTCTCAGATCTTCTAGTTCACAATAAACAATAGACATGTTAGTGAAGGCCCAGTTGCAGGCCCTTTAAGTGTAAGAACTCAAGAAGTATGAGGATAGGTATCGAGCCGCTCAGAACTCCCTTCCCTAGAGGTTTTCATCGTTCAAAAAGCATTCTCTTGACAAAATTTAGCGGTAGGATGTAATAGATGCTGCATGTACGGAGAAGCTTCTGGGCACGGTGTGTCCATTGTAGCGCATACAAGTCGGTACAGTCAAGAAACATCTCCAATTATGAAATGACGGCCATTTGCCGTGAAATAGCATGACGGAAACAATATGAAAGTGGTGATGCCACCTACTGCAGAGTAACCTTACTTGGGAGAAAAAAGCTGTCTTACGCAAACTTTCTGCCCACTTAAGATAGAAGAGCTTATCTTGTCAATACTGGTGAAATTGTTAAGCTCTGAACGTTGAGCCGAAAATCACAAATAAACATCAAGGAACCACTCATATATCTCCACAACTCTTCCAACATAGATACTGAAAGCAAGAAGAACTGCATAAGAGGCGCAACCGTGATTTTCCAAGTTTCGGAGAGCAAGCGTGGCCAAAGCTCAATATGCCAGGTCCCACCACGCAGTGAGAAACGCGCGCAACCGCCCGCGCAGCCGGTTAAGTGATTTAGATGGGGCCGCAGTTTGCTACAGTCTGTTGCAGTCTGCTGCGGTCAGTGCGGCAGTCTGAAACAACCCTTTGCGCACGTACAGGTCTGAAACGCAGACCAAAGGTAGCAACAACTGTGGAGGAGACTATACCAAACAGGTTGGCCCTGTCTGCGGCGGCCCGACGCTCGATCAAAACTTTGCAAAAGAAGGATTTGTACTACAACTGCGCTATGTACTGGGACAAACCTGTCATCCTACGTTGCGTGCGCTGCAACGATCAGTCCGTGCATTTGATGAGTTACCTATTTATTCACGCTCAAATTTGGTCGCCCAATCTCGGCACCGCAAGCACACTGTATTGAGCGAAAATTCTACTACACTGTACGGGTAGGGGCACATATAATTGGTCCTGTGTTAATCTAGACTTAGATAAGTAAAATGTGTAAGGCCGGATTTAATCGCCATGCTGGATCTCCATAGTTGCAGGCTGTCTCAATGACTGTGTCGTTCGCACTTACGACTTGGGTCCTTTTCGCTTTGCTTGGAACTTGCAAAACGCCTATGAACTTGTCCTCTGGGCATTCCACGCTCGCCAACCTACAGTCGCGCTCAGGCTGGAGAGATGCTGAGGGGATACGTTGCAAGACGCAGAGGGCGCAGAAGTAGTACTATTCAGCGGGCCTAATGCGGCGCATGTGTTTCTTCACCGTGTTCTGCGCCTCATGCGCTATGCAGCTAATAAAGCCGCGTTCGCCCCCAGAGCTATAGCGCCTTCATCATGCAGTAGCCTATAAATACACCATTGTAATGAATTGATGCTCAATTGCAGAGGCAAGTCGTTGTGCATGTGTTGTGTTCATTAGGGTTTCGGAAGTAGTCTACCGCTGATGCTTCTGTCAGTGTTGTCATCTCACAAATCGCGTTACAGTCCTTCTGCAGTCACCGTTGTTGCCCAAGTTATGGAATGATCAGCCTTGCAGTGTTATTCTTGCCATCCCGCCAGCTGGTGATTACGTTTCTTACGTTTTCTGTTATGTCGAAAGCGTAGCAGAGAACTAATCACAGTCACCAATGGGCGGGATGGTTTAGGTTGTGAGGCTGATTCTTATCAGTTGTTGTTTATAGAAGAAACACATTCTGTATTTGGCGTTAGCGTTATTTACCTTTGTCCACTGCCGTTTAATGTGTACTCTATTTCCTTCATACCGCCAAGTCCCTTTCCTTTTTTTTACATCTGATACTATACTACGAGCGGCCCCTTCTCTTTTTGCATACGATTTACCCACTATTCACCGCATTTTCATGACACTGGGGCTAACCTTAACTTTACCGCCCCAGTGATTCGTTTCACACTGTAAATCCAACAGGGGAAGGATGCTTAGTGGCCTTGGCTATTCATATTGAAGTATACTTTCAAAATGGCCTCAATGCTTGCTCGAAAATCGACTCCCACATCTGCGAAACGATATCACATGGAGCTATGGTTATTTTTTCAAAAATATCGCACTACTGCGAAGGGTCAAAATCATTGGTACAAACTTTCTTTGCCTTTTGAACCGATAAATATGAATTAGTTTGCCTGCACAACACTATCGTTGATTCGTTGACCGCATGGACGCTCAAACGCTGGGGACCACGCGCGGTGCGGCTGAAATGTTGTGGGAGCACGACTTGTACAATGACAAATTCGTACTGGAGCAAGCGTCTTGGTCCTTTCTGCTCCGTTTACACTCTTCAAGACTGAGAACCTTTTAACCACACCTTTATCTATAAGCAGGAAAAGCGATGCAGAGTAAACATATAAAGCATCTATTAACAATCTAGAAGGAGATCGTAAAAACTTGCCAAGCAATTGCGCAATTAAACATATCCAAGCACCACAACAATAGAATACATAAGTTGAAACAACAATCACTCACGAGAGGGGTCCAGATAAGAAGCACGCAGCCACAGGGGAGAGGAGGCCCCTCACCAGAGCGGAGTCATTCCAACTCCGACCCTCTAGAGCTCCGCCTTTCGCCTTCAGCTAGGAATGTGCACTTTTGGCTTTGAGTTTTGTCCGCGCTTCACAGTATAGTCTTCTACCCCTTCGCTGCGCGTGCTCCGCATTGAGTTCCAGTCCGTGCGGTCAACGAATCGACTATACACCAACAAGGGAATGGTCAGAAATCAAAGCGGCCAATTCAAGCAAGCTGCATACCATTAGATGCAGCATAAAACGCTGACTCCAAATCTGTCTTCCTTATTTGCAGATCACTTTTGTGTATGAAATTATAAGCCGTTAAAGGCCATTATTTTGATAAGAAATTGTGTGTACAAAGGGCAGACGTGGCCGTTCAGAGCCATTCCTGGCTCAGTGCTAGACCAAAACATGCAGCTAGGTCACTTCTTATGGCCAGTACCTAAATGTGAGCGAAAAGGACAATAATGTGCCTAATCTCGCAATTTTTGTGTACGATTTTTTCGCACTGAAGCTGGTCATAACTTCGCTTACAAAGGCGCTCTGCAGATATGGAAGACAGATTTGAAATCAGCTTTCTAACAAGGGAACCGTGTCGAGTCGAAGTGGCCTTTCCAGATGAGACCCATACTGCTTTGAAGAGTATTAAGCGGTGATTCCAAATCTGCCTTCCAAATTTGCCAAGCGCCCATGGACGCCGAGTTATGACCGTTCTTCGAAACGAAAAATGAATGCAGAATTTGGGTAAAATTAATTGTTACAATCTTTCCACCGCTCAGATAAAGCAATGATAAGCACTAGCATATTAAATAAAATGTATCCATTGCATAAACAGCTCTGACACTTGACACTGGACCATTTGAGCAAATTTGGGCGATTTTGCTTCAGTTTTGCGTATAATTTTTTGACCTGAAAAACGAGCATAACTCGGCGTCCAGAGGTGCTTGGTAGATTTGGAATCACTGCTTGATACTCTTCAAAGCAGTATGGGTCTCATCTGGAAAGGCCACTTCGACTCGACACGGTTCCCTTGTAAGTTGCATCGAATGGTATGCAGCTTGTTTGCTTTGGCCACTTCGACTTCTGACCATTCCCTTGTAAGATATCCTTTGACAGCATTTAAAGACAGTGTCCGGGCAAAATCGACTGTGAGATTTCAGATTTATACGAGTATTTCGCTATGGTGAATCCGAAAACCCACACTGGAGAGCGCGAAAACGGCAAAAAGGGCTCTGATGCAGGAGGGAGACTACCAGATGGGCGGGGTCTTCCTCACTGTGAATTCACGCTCCCAGCTTCCGAGCGATCTTCTTGGTTCTGATTCAAAGTCACGCGTTCACACTTAGCGTTTGACGATGTCAGGGCTGTTAGCGGAATCAAGAAGATCGTTCCGGAAGCTGAAATCGTGAATTCACTGTGGGGGAGACCCCGCCCATTAGCTTATTCCCCTCCTGCGTTAGAGCTCTTTTTTGTCGTTTTCGGCCAGTGTGGGCTTTAGATGGATTCAGCATCTGTGGATTCAGCGTAGCGAATATGCCCGGGTAAGCACAGAATTTTAAAGTTGATTTTTGTTCGGACACTGCCTTTAAAGGCAGTGGATCGACAGAATGGACTCTTCTCGGATTTAGGTGGATTTAGGTAGTAGACCCTTAAGTGCACTGTAACCCAAACTCCACCTGCCAATTCATGCGCTAAATCCTGGAAAATGCGCTTCAAAACTCCACCAACACCGGCGGCGTAGCAGGAGTTCCCAAAGCCTAGACGCTTTCTCGCAGGTGTACTTGGCACCTCCAGAAATCCTTTAAAGCACATCACACTCTCTTGGGGTCATAGGGCGGCTCGCTCATCACTCCTCCATCTAGGTGCCCACATCCTGAATGGTGTGCACGCAGTGCAAGACGTGCTTTATTGTATTTGAGGACAATAGAGCTGCAATTAAGAAACAAGAAATTTTCAGGGTTTCAATGAGGGTTTAGAATCCGTAAATGACTGCAGCTGAATTTCCAGCATTTTGAATTTCATGTTTTCGGATAAAATGACGCTTCCCTAGGAATATGTAAGTGCTCGCGCTTGAGTCAGTTTGTGAAGCATATCGTATTGGTGTAAATCACGCGAAGTTCTTTAGTTCTTTTAGTCACAGTAATAACAGAGAAGTCGTTTTACGCAAGTTGGAAAGTTCGTTTAAGAATAAGCGAATTTACATCTTGCAAATTTAGTGTCGTATATGGAACTCTTACCCATTTTTTCAATCACACTGAACGAATTTTGTTCTAGTACATCGATTGTAGGAGTTAATACACTTGAAAATTTCTTTTTGATTGTATCTTTTTGATCAATCAAGTAGTCGAAATGAAAAACTCGTTCGATTATATGATGGAAGATGAGTAGGGAAGTATATGTGTTCAAATATCAAAAACGTTAAGTTCGTATTCGTGAAGAATATTGAGATGTTTGATATTTGATATGTTCTCGCTGTTTGCACACGTCATAATGAGACCAGGGGAGGTATTTATCAATCTTGTATAGGAAGGGGTTCCCTCATAGACAGCCGTACAGGCGCGGGCACTGGCGCCCGCGATATATGAAGCCAAGCTGGTGACCGGGCTCTTGTCTATCAAAGAATGTGGTCCGATCTGGCAAGTTTGGCCATGTCGGGCACGGCAGTCCGGCAGCAGTTTCCTATCTCTACGAGTCGGGCAGCGCTGCCCGTTTGGGCCACGCTTCCCAGACTTGCAAATCGCGGGAAGGGCGCTCTCGCTTGGCGGGCTCTCGTCAAATGGCCCGCACAGCGAGTGGGAGATTGATAAGTACCGCCTCAGGTGGAGCAATGGGCGGGATCTGACTTCTGAAGCGCGGAGGTGCTAGAACCCTCCAGGGTGTGAATGCTTGTGCGAGCTTGTTGCGAGCAAAGGCGCTAGGAACTCCTGCACGCCCTCCCTCTCAAATAGAGATGTGGGGTCTACTACTTAAATCCAGCAAAATTTGAGAAGGGTCCGTTCTTCTTATCCACTGCCTTTAAGTGCACAATTTTTTTAAGCAAAGTCGTTTAAAACATCCTTTAGAACAGGTTCAGAATTAGCGTCGAGATGCACTTTGCGGTACACATCGCATCTTAA
Organism: Cylicocyclus nassatus; assembly: GCA_958299035.1. Classification (NCBI taxonomy): domain Eukaryota; kingdom Metazoa; phylum Nematoda; class Chromadorea; order Rhabditida; family Strongylidae; genus Cylicocyclus; species Cylicocyclus nassatus. The sequence continues at coordinate 35,497,366 of CATQJL010000112.1, forward strand.
ATGACAACGGTCATTAAGTATCCTTCCCTTGTGAGTTCAATCTCTCACTAAATGGTACCTCAAGCGCTGGGTGAAAAGCACGAGAGTT